>BFEA01000101.1:2668455-2686788 GCA_003427395.1 Chara braunii
CTCTCTCTCTCTCTCTCTCTCTCTCTCTCTCTCTCTCTCTCTCTATCTATCTCTATCTCTCTCTCTCTCTCTCTCTCCCCACCACCCCGATGTGGGCAGTCCATCGCCCCGCACCTACTACTTACACAGAGTTGTCACCCCGCTTAGTCTGAACATGCAAGCCAGGTTCGCCCGTGTGCCACAGTCCTTCGCAGCCACACGTCAACCCCGCATACCCAGCACCAGCCCATAGTATCGCCCAACTCCCTACTCACCGTCTCGCTCCTGCCCGTTAGTCGATCCTCTCGACCTCGTTAACTCCAAAGTTGATTAGAGAGTGAGTTGATCACGCTTGCAAAATTTATACCATGAATGTCTGCAGGAAATAATTGGGATTGTGCCTGAGTGGGAGGGAAGAAGAAGGAAGGAAGTGCCTACGACTGCATGGTCGGGCCACGGCGTGGGGGACGTAGTCACTCTCCACGCATCAATCTAGTCATGCATCGTTCAGGCCAATAAGATCGAGGAAAATATGCGCGCGTAGGGGCGCGACGAAGGTATCAAGAAGGAGAAGATTACAGTTACATTCGCACTTTGCCAAGAAGAGAATCACAGTTACACGTGAGATTAAGGCACGGAGAAGCCAGAGCACAGACCCTGACGAGGCAGAGCAAGCGCAAGCACAAAGCACCGTGCAGTTGCAGACAAAATTACGATGCACGCAAATTCCTAGCCTAATTTAAGTCCAATTTGCAAAAAGAAATTCCTAGAACCCGCATGGGCTCGTCATCAGTTGAAAATTCAAAAAGATTCAAAAAGGTTCAAAAAGATTCAAAAAGATTCAAAAAGATTCCCCCGTGCGACAAGCGCGCCAAAATTCCCCACTCCTCATAGCAGAACAAAAAAGAAGCTATGGCAACAATTATTTTATGTGCTCGCTAAGGCGCAATCAACTACCAACCGTCGTGAGACCACCCTTTTTCTAAAAGACGAGGGCATTCGTGTAATTGGGCGGGCCCCTTCTCAATGAACCCCCAAAGCATCGTTGCGCAGAAAGTCGCGTGCTTACGGAAAACAGTCCGTCACAATTGCACTCAGTTGTGCATATGCAGGCTAGAGAGTGTCGGGTAAGTACCTGGGCACTCTGTTCCAGTCAGGGTCTAAGCGAACTGATAGAATGAGTGCCACTGGAATGAGGACCAAGGCTCTAATGGGCCAAGTAGGCCTGGTGCCGAATTAGGGCTGGACGACAAACACCGGTGGAAACTGTTCCTTTGCCAGGCGAAAAGCATCAAGACATGATGAACAGTGCACATGTTTTCCCGGGGCTTGAGCGTTGTTTCAGGGTGTCCTTTTCGGGTGGCCAACACAAGGTCGGGGTGGCCGGGGGGGAGTGTCAAGGTGGCTAGCACAAAGAAGCGGACGGGGATGGCCAGCACAAGAGGGCAGCTGCTCCATTGGAAATGGTACAGGAAGTGGTGAAGCAATTGAAAAAAAACAAGTCATTCAGTGTGCTGCATCCAATCGCCACAGCTAATGGTCGTGGGCAAACACGGCTGCGACTCTCTGCGTCTCAGTGTCCGCATGGGAAGCAGGCACCGATTTTCCATGGGTGTCTCACCACGGGGAAAGTTTACCTCCTGGTTTCCACACCATGGGGCGTCTTTTCCACAGGTGGGCATGCCTCAGCCAGCCGGGGGCAAACTCTGTCGCCTAGCGATTTGACTCCAAGGTGTCTCCCTCTGTGTAGGCTAACCCGTATTCCGCTCAAGGCGGGACAAACCATGTGGACCGGGAGCACTATGTGCGATTCAGGTCGGGGTGTACTATGTATGATATGGGTTGGTGGCAACATGTGGGACAGCTCATACTAGGTGGACGGGGAGGTACCACAGGGGTAGTGCAGTAAGTGGACTGAGTGTTACTATGTGGGATGGGTCATACCATGCGGGCTGGGTGGTAGTACATGGGCCCGGTGGTATTATCTGGTGTGGGGCAGATCACAGCATGCAAACTGGATGACACTATGTGCACTGACCGGTGTAGTGCGGGTTGGATGGGCAATGCCACATGAAGCGGGGTGTCCAAACGCCCAGTGCTTCATTAAAAAAAAAAAAAAAAAAAAAAAAAAATCCATGTAGCCGAGCTTGTGGGTTGTATGGCCAACCCTACATAAGGCGTCGTTGGGCACTCCTCGGGGACGCGATTCCAAGGATTCCGTCTTCGTTCCACCTGTCCTCGGAGATGAAATCGGAAATGAAAATATGAAACACTCCAAGGACAAATCCTTGGGCTCCGAGGATTTCCCAGCCAAATCGTCCTCAGCTCCAAGGGACCTTGCGAGGTCACTTGGAGCCCAAGGATCCGTGTTTCATGTAGAGGAGAGGGCATGCATGTCGAGAGATGTTACAACCGAGAATCAGGATCGTGGCGGCACCCTATTGGCTGAAAGACTAAAGCACAACTGTTTTTTTTTTTTTTTTTTTTTTTTTTTCTCTGACATCGCTCCGAGGATGAGTCCTAAATCTAACGCTCCGAGGATGAGTCTAACGAAGGCGACAAAAACCGTAAACTTTTCCGAGGGAGGACGCCCCGAGGAGTGTCTAACAAACCCCATAGGGTGGGGTGTCCAAACACCCGGCCCCTAAAAAAAAAAAACAGAGGAAAAAACCCAAAAAAAAACAAGTCCACGTGGCTGAGCTCTTCAGGGCATAGGGGCTCGTTAGACACCCCTATTGAAATCCTCGGGCAAAAGGAAAAATTCCTTTTGGTTCAAAGGGAAATTTGGGCCCTTCGTTCCACCTGTCCTCGGGACGTCGCCCGAGGACATTTCCTTCGAGCGATGTCAGAAAAGAAAAAAGAAAAAAGAAAAAAATCAAATGTGCTTGAGGCCTTCAGCCAATAGGGTGCCGCCACGATCCAGATTCTCGATTGTAACGTCTCTCTACCCATGTGCCCGCTCCTCTCCGTGAAACACGGACTCCTTTTGCCAAGGGACCTCGTGAGGTCCCTTGGGCAAAAGGAAGAAATGGCTGGGGAATCCTCGGAGCCCAAGGAATTTCCTTCGGAGTGTTTTCACTTTTTTTTTCCGACTGCATCCCCGAGGATAGGTGGAACGAACAATTCCTCGGGGACTTTACGCGCCCGAGGAGTGTCTAACAGGCCCCATAGTCACACCACCATGTTCCACACTGTATCGGAGTGCATTTCCAGTCAGACTTGGATGAATCTGACAACAATCACGTCAGACTCTAGAGCTTTGCAAAAGAAGTCCACGTGTGGGTATGCCCTAAGATCGTTCTTTGCAGGGGATTCGAGCTCCTCACACCGGGACCTTTTCTCATATTTATGGATGTGACTGCCGTCCGAAACATCCGAGTGAGGTAGCAAAGGTGGCCAGAGACATTCAGACAGAGCCAGTGTGAGCACTCCCTAAGGGCCTCCCTCCACTACTCACCTCATGCACAACTTGAAAGGCCAAACAATTAATTTAGCAAAATACTTGGCGTGCACCCTGAGATCAGCCCAATATGCGCTTGTATTCGAACATACCGAGACCGACAAACCCCGCCACTGCCAAATCACCGCGGAAAAGGACAACAGAATCTCTACTTGATCTGACAAAATCTACCTGAAAACAAAATCCATGCCAGAAAAGACCGCGAAATAAATACCACGGTGGGATTCGAGCCTTCCAACCCCTACATTGATGAATGCCCCCTGCCAAAAAAAACAGGCAGCCTGGACAAACAGGGCGAACGGCTTCCAGGACATGCTGGGACACTCTGGGCCCAAGGGTAGCGTCTTACAAGACCCGCTCCACAATGAATAGTTATATAGTTCATAGTTGAAAAAAACAACTTGAACAAAACGAAATTGCATTTGGGTAGTGGGAAGCTTGGCTTTACATACGACAAAATTGCTTGCATTGATCCTGCTGCTTAGCTCAGTTGGTAAGGCATGCAAGTGGCATTCAGGAGGTTTTGGGTTCTATCCCCATCGGCCTTATATGGGCCTCGTTAGACCGTCCTTGGGAAGACGATTTTTAGGAATTCGGCATGGTTACACCACGTCCTAATCCACCAAATTCCTTGGATTAACGAGGCCCAAAGTGAAAACGCTCCCGAGAGATTTCCTTGGGGATCCTCAGAATCGCCAGCCATTGCATCCTTGGATTCAAGGGTCCTCCTGGAGGTCCTTTGGGCTCAAGGAGCCGCGATTGACGGAGAGGAGAGGACACACACGTAGAGCAGATGTTACAACGGTCGAACCCGGATCGTGGTGACACCGTATTGGCTGAAAGCCTCAAGCGCAACTGTTTATCTTTTTCTTTTTTCTTTTTCCCCCCGAAAAAGCTCCAAGGACGAATCTCTAAGCTGACGCTCCAAGGACACTGTGTAACGATGAAGCCGAAAATGATAAATTAATCAAGGATACTCTCCCAAGGATACTCCTAATTCCTGAGGATTTTCCAAGGAGGGTGTAACGAGGCCCTATACCTTCCTGGGCAAGCTTGGCGCCCGTCACTTAGAGATAGCCCGCTGGTCCCCCCAAGCGTCACTGAGCAGTGACCGCTGACGTCGTAGGGGCAGGGGACCGGAGGGGAGGCTCAGCGACTGGGCCATCGAAGAAGCTCAGCCCTGACGCTCCCGGCTGCAGGTCAGGTGTTGAACCCGGGCTGGCTGCCACGGGACTTCTTTTTTTTTTTTTTGTTTGTTTGTTCTTTCCGTGAGAGTACCAAAAAGAAAACGGAGTGGTACCCAGGCTCGGCAAACTTGGAGCGCAGTGAAATTCCGGGTCGGCAAAAACAGGCTCGGAGGTACTGGTGGTTTAAATCACCAGTACCTTTCCCATATATCGGCTGCGGACCCGAATTTGCCCTGTGAGCCAGAAAAAATATAACCGACACGCCAGCCATTTCGCGGCGGGACTGAATTTTCGTGTTTACGGCCGCGGTTTTTTTTTTTGAACTGGGGAAAGGTACTGGTGGTTTAAAAGAAATAGCCTTATTAAACCACCCCTCTACCCGCCTTTAGAAATTTGGGGGACCGGTAGGCCATTGGTAGGTCTGCGTGGGGCCCGACCTTGGTCCCAGAGTGGCAAAACTGGAAATATGTGGAATGAATTATTTCACTGTCAACATGATATCAAATTTTAAAAAATGCGATTTTTCCTGGATCACAACAAAATCTGCGGCCCCTTGACTTTTCAGAATTTTGCACTGATTCCTCTGATCAAGAAAAATCACTTAGGATGGAGTACTTTTTTTTACAAAAACGACAATCTTTATATAGCCGGGAAACGGGCCTGGAGTCCCTCACATGAATACTGTAGCCACAGGCTGGACATGGAACGTTCAGCCAAGCCCTTCCCTTGCCGCAGTGCAAGAAGATGCACAAAAAGTACGACAGTGTCAAACTGGAAATCAAGAGTACCAACTTCCAATTCTTAGCTGGCAGTACTCCAAAGGAGTCTAAACTACTCTACAAACAGCATAAGGAGCACACCTTCGTTACACCTACAGACCACCCCATCCTACTCCACCCACCACATCATCCCTTAGATCCCTATACTGACTGCTGTGTGTACAATGTAGATCATTCAACGACTGGAGTACTTCTGCTGGTTCCAAAGTGGCAAAAATGGAAACATGCGGAATGGATTATTTCACTGTCAACATGATTTTTTATTTCTTTTTTGCTATTTTTCCTGGAAAGATCACAACAAAATATGCGGTCCCTCACATTTTCAGAAATTTTCACTCATTCCTTTGATCAAGAAAAATCCCCAAGGCTGGAGTACTTCTGCTGTTAGCCCACACATGGCAGAGTGGCGAAAATGGAAATGTGCCGAATTGGTGCGGCAATTATCTCACGGGAAATTTTATTTTATTTTAAATTTTCTGATATACTTCCTGGAAATATCACAACCTAATCTACAGGACCTCTAATTTTTCCGAATTTAATGTCAATTCTGCTGAGCACGAAAAATCACCATAGTCGCCCACTTTGAAATTGTGGGACTCCCGCCAATGGTCGCCGCCCCCCTGAAAATCCCACCTGAACTCACAGGGAGGGCAATTCCTAGGAGGCGGGTAGAGGGGTGGCTTAAAACAAAACAAGCGTCCCAACAGGGGGGATGGAGAAGACCATGGAGGAGAGGCGAACACGGAAATGGAGCGGAGGAGGGCCGGAAAGAGGAAGAGGAGGATCATTTGTAGCGGAGGGCATGGAAAGGAAAACAACCATGCTATGCCTACGGCACACCTCTTCCTGCCCCCCATCTCTCTCCCGAAAACAAAAAAGCAAAAAAGCCCGAGGTCCGCCCCTCCTCCTCCCATTCCTCCTACTCCGCCCCTCCCTCCTCCCTTTCCTACTGCTCTTCTTGCTCCCACTCCTCCTCCCACTCGTCGTCTTCCCCTCCTTGTCCTCCTCCCACCCGTCGTCTTCCCCTCGTCGCTCTCCTCCTCCTGCCACTCCGTTCGCCATCCGCCCTCTCCCGCTCATCGCCTCCCCCCCTCCTCCTTGCATTCCTCCTCGTGGTTCATCGTCCTTTCCATCCTCCTTCCCCTCCTCATAGGGCTCATCCTCCTGCCACTCTTCCTCCCATTCGTTGTACACCTCCTCCCACTCGATGTCTCCCCCCTCCTCCTTGCACTCCTCGTGCCACTTGTTCTCCTTCTCTTCGTCCTCCTCCCGTTGTCCTCCTGTTCGTCATCCTCCCATTCTCCTCCTTCGTCACCCCGCCCCTCCCGCTCGTCCTCCCACACAAAATAGAAAAAGTCTTCCGCTGGAACATGAGGAGATACAC
This sequence comes from Chara braunii, assembly GCA_003427395.1. Taxonomy (NCBI): domain Eukaryota; kingdom Viridiplantae; phylum Streptophyta; class Charophyceae; order Charales; family Characeae; genus Chara; species Chara braunii. Next base: position 2,675,245 of record BFEA01000101.1, read on the forward strand.
TGCCATATTTTGTTGCCTTTCCCGCATAGCCCAAGTTTTGTGTTCCGGTTGCCGTTCTCCCCGCCCTCCTCCTTCCCCTCCTCCCGCTCGTCATCCCGCCCCTCCGCCCGCTCCTCCTCCCACTCAAAATGGAGTGAATCCTTCCGCTCGTGATCCCGCCCCTCCGCGGCCATATTTTGTCTTTCCTGCATGCAGTGAGTAGTGGCGCTCGCCATCTTGTTCTCCTCCTCCCCATCCTCCTCCTTCCCCCCCTGCCGCTCATCATGCGCTTCTGTTTGTCGCCTCCTCGTTCTCCTCCTTCCCTCCTCCCACTCGTCATCCCCCCCTCCTCCCGCAAGTACGAATCTTCCGCTGGAACATGGGGAGATACACGCCCATATTTTGTTGTCTTTCCTGCACACGTTGAGTAGCGGTGCTGGCAGATGGTGAGCGGCACAGCCAGGCCCCGTCCTTGCCCTGCACCTCCCCCTCCTCCTTTTGCACAAAATGGCATAAATCTTTGCTGGAACATGGGGAGATACACACCCATATTGTTATGTCTTTCCTGCACGCAGTGAGTAGCGGGTCAACTGTATTCAAAAGTCATGCCACAAAAAGAAAAAAAAAAGAAACAAATCCTCATTGGCTACTACCCGGGGTCTCGGCCCACATGCTCAGTGTAGTAGTTGTCTACAATAGTGTGACGCGAGAAGGCGGGAAACGAACATTGAATCACCCTCATATTTCGTTTCATTCATTTAGTCCCAGCAGGATTCGAACTCAAGTCGGGCTTTCAACAGTGCATGGTGTAGGACGTCCTATTCCTCCTATTGGACAAACCATATCCTTGGGGGCCTGGACATTTATTCTCTGACAAAGAAAACCTGGCCTTACCTTGCCCCGTGCATTCTTTGAAGATGAAAATCCCTTGTAGTTTGCTGCCAACAAAAACTTGTAGCATACTATAACGCCCGTGCCTTCCCTCCCTTCCTAACATGACCCCAACATGATGGCCCAACCAATCACAAAACGGTAGGCCGCCGGCTCTCCTTCAAGTTCCAAAAGGTGGGATGCGTAATCCAACCGTCAGTTTGTCAGATGATCTATGGTTCGCAGTGGTCCCACAGTCACACAGGTAGTAGAAAACTAAACTACACGGGTGCATGTGGGCAGAGACCCCCAGTAAGCCACAAAACGATAAAAACAAAAAAAAACAAAACAGACTTCTTATCTGAGGAAAAGAATGGGGGAAGGGATTTGGGCCGGTGTACCCAAAGCCTGGTACTTGGTTGCTCCTCAGTTGCAGGAGCCTCCATTGGTAATGGACCAGATAGTACTGACACAGCCTCTCTTTGAGAACCCCTGTATCCTTTCACAAGACGACATTGTTTTTGCTTTCTTTGGACCAGGGGCGTTCGGTGATGCATGGATGTCGCGAGGCATAGGTACTCTCGTCGATATTTGGGAGGTCCCCCACTGGTACCCGGTGGGGCTGGTGATGGTTCTCTTCCGGTACCAGGAGGGACTAGTGGGGGCCTACCGTCTGAGCACTGAATTCGACAGGAGTTGGAAACGGGGAAGGGCGTAACGCCGATGGACGCTGCAGCCATACTGGCTGGTGGGTCAAAGAAGACGGTTTACAAACCATATGCTAAACCAGGAGAAGAGGAGCAGTCAGAGAACAATGAAGACCGAGAGGAGTGGGCAGACATCCAAGTCCGTGACGATGCAGTGGAAACAGAACAGTACATGCACACAAATCATGGTCAACAACAACAACAGACACAAGCAGACCAAGGACAATTGCAGCAACACAAAGGCAAACAGATTGCTACAGCGGTTGTGACGCCCAACCTCACGGCCAACGCAACTTCCTGATTGGAGTGGGATGGGGGCCTGGAAGTGCGAAAAGGGGGGTGTGCCAAGGATTTTAGGAAAGTTGGGGTGGAGTCCCAGGTCAAAACTAAGATCTCTTGTGGCAAGTTTCGGGGGTATAAGCGCAAGAGGGTAGGTGCAGGCCGTATTTGGCACTTTTAATTTTCATAGGACGGAAGGTAGGCCACCTCTCGTCATTTGTGCGTAGAAGGAAAGCCGCGGATGTCGTGCAGCATAAGGCATATGGCATTCGCAGTGCATCCCAGACTAAGGATCCCGGGGTACTTTCTGCAATCACAACACCGACAGATCTAAACACTCTTGCATTCTCGAACAAAATCCCAACAACATTGCCCCTGCTGACGAACTCAATTTTCGTAAACCTTCAAGCCTGGAAAATGGGAATCACCATCTCCTCTGGTTTCGCCTTCGTGGTTGGTTGCGGGGTTCGACCAGTTGTCGGCGCCGCTCGGCTTCGGTTCGGGCTTGCCAAGCGAATTCCGAGGCTCGATAGGTCTGGTGCCGCAGATACTTTTCGCACGGTCTGCGGGGCCAGTAGCGGGCTATGGAATTCCACAACACCATCGTGAGCTGAAGATATGGAAGGAGAAGGTGAAAGGCAGGCAAACTGGTGGTAATAACGACGAAGCCGGGGGATATGAAATATTGCATGTTATAAGTATCCGGGTAATCGAGGCCCCTGGGGTCGTTAGTTATGGCACAGTGAAAGTCCCTTGCGCATAATCGGTCGTTTTCTGTTAGACAGGGGAATTCCGGGTTTCTTAAGTTCCCTCGCCTCCTAAGTTGTTCACCCTCCCGGTATTCACGATATTATGAGTCCTCAGACTCTCACGATTGGATATCCAAGAGGGAAATTCCGCAACCATATTCGTTTAGGAAGCTCAGTCCCCTGCATCCTCATACGGGGTTCGAGGCTGACTCACGCAGACGAGCGCGTACGTGGCGACTCGATGTTCTCGAGATCGCGGTCGTATGCGAGCGTGCACGTGAGAAACAGCGGATTGGTTCAGTGTACCAATCGCGTTCGACATACATGTAAATATTTTACTCATGCTACATCAGCTGAGGTCCTGTCATTACATGCCATACATGTCGCGAAAAGGAGGAAAGAAAGGAAAAGACCATCAACTTCCCACAACATTCTTGGTGATCGAAAAGTTGCGACTAAACCCAAACATCCGTAACGAGCGTTGTCAATCAGATCTGAGCGTGCAACTTACACGAATGGATAGCAGTCGGAGTCGAAACAGGCATCAAAACAAGATTTGGGAATTAAAAAAGATCACTAATAAAAGGGAATTCACATTCATTCCATGCATACACACAAAATAAAAACGACAGGGAAAATCCGAGGCGATTTACAAAAGAAATCAAAAAAAAAAAAAAGGCCACGATAAAAATCGGTCATACCAGAATCCAAAATTATACAGAGGAACAAAGGAAAAAAACTCATCCCACACCCACAACTGCCCTCTCTTTCTCTCTTCAACTGCGATTTCGTCAAAACGGACATTTTTTATTTTTTGCGCGAAATTGAAAGTCATTTTTTTGCGATTTTTTGTATGTAATTTATTAAGTATGTTATGGGATAAGGGGTAAGGGGGTAAGGGGGTAAGGAGGTAAAGGGGTAAAGGGGTAAGGGGGTAAGGGGGTAAAAGGGTAAGGGGTAAGGGGTAAGGGATAAGAGGTAATATGGGTAAGGGGTAAGGGGTAAGGGGTAGCAATGGTACGAGCTCAGCTGAGTAATACAGTAATGGTGTTCAATCGGGCATGTCGCGCTGTTTCTTTGTTAAATACATCCGAACATGTTCATGGGTGTCTATCTAGCATAGCTGATAAACTCTTTACATTTGCACAATATGAACAAGTGATTTGCTTTGATAATGTCGTTTATCATATGTTCTTTGTTGCACAAGTCACCCCTACTTCGGTGTGACAAGTACATTTAAAGCGATCCGTCCCCTTATATCCTGGATGTCGTCGAAAGAGACGTTGAACGGCGGGAGAAATCCTCTTGCCAATAGTGACGCGTATGTTAGCATAAACACACCGCATTCGTTAATGATGCGCTGTCTAGGAATGCCTGACACATTCCATATGTGGTTGAAATCTTTTGTATCTACCACCTTACCCTGTTCAACTGATCTTTCAAACAAAAATCTTGCGAAACCACCTGTCACTTTTCTTGCTAATTCTTTGTCAGGGGTAAGTGACTCGTAATACTCCATTTTCTGGCGTCTCAAGTCTGCTATTACTAGTGTCCAATGGTTGGACATCCGAACATGGAATGGAGCTATTATTAAGTCTACGTCGCCCACATCGATATCTGTCATCCACTTTCGCACTGCGCTATATTTGTATTGCATATCGTCATCGAACAATTTCGTGAAGAAGAAGAAACTAAAAATTATTGTTATCGGGACGCAGCCTTTTCCTTCTACTACAGTTCTGTTTTGTCCACTGTCACACTCGCAATGGCTTATGCGACACATGTTGTCAAGCCTAACGAGGTTCAAATAAAAGTTAACTATTTTGTTGTTCAACCATTTGCCTTGAAGCAATATCAAGCTCAAATCATGCCCGGTTAGTGTTAGTTCTTCTTTTGTTTCCGCGTTGTACGTGGATGTCCAAACCATTCGATTCTCCACTTGCATTGAATCTCGTAAGCGTTGTACCACGGCCTTCTCCTTCTCCGACAACTTATCCGTCGCTAAGTGGATCGTCCATCCCTGTTTGCATCTTCGTACTTCTTCTATGTTCCTCCTTTCTGCACATGACAATGCATTATGCGCCAGCGTAACCTATCAATATTGGGGCTTGCCATATTTGCATGTCCGAAACGGCCTTCAAAATTTCAATTGGTAAATCCTGCCAACATGATACTATATCGAGTATACATAAACACCCCGACCTCCACCCTTCCGCGTAATATGTCGTATAACACAGCTACAATTCGTGCCGAATTAGCGTTTGTTTTTTAGTAGGAGATCGATCAATAAAACTTATCGCAATATATGGTGGTTATTGGTAACCCTGCTTCCATCTGTTCACTGTTGATCATGTTCATTACTATTGGTAAAATTTTCAAAATAAGTTCATAATATTCACAGTACGCTACAAGATGGCACAACAAGTTATCTAAAATCTTATGTGTCATTTGCACATGACAGGCAAAGTGCCCCATATAGTGTGTTTTCATATGCCTTCATTATAAAACTGTACCAAGCACGTGCACACAATTTAGTCCACACACAGAACCTGGTGCTGCTAACGAGTCACAACCTCTGCGTACTCAAACCCAGACACACACATACACACACACACACACACACACACACACACACACACACACACACATCTACGTATCGATATGGGCCACCCTCTATGATCGGAAATGCAATTTCGAGAACTGCACTGTCACAATAACACTTCCAAAAACACAAGAGTATAACCTATAACGTGTAGACACCCATTCCTGTCTCACATAGTTTTCAAACCTACTGAGTTGCGGCAACACATCTATATAACCTGAACCGCGTAAAAGTCCATGACCATCTAAGCAATGTCTACGCATCCACCACAACTTTCTTAATCACTGTCCTCGTCGACCGTCTCAGTTGTTGCACGTCCTTTTCGTGGTCACCTTCAACTCTTGGCGCATTGTTGTCATCTTGGAGCGTGTGGGGAGCATACCTCTTTAGCCTTGAGTCAGGCCGGCACAAGTGATCGTGCAGTTGCTAGCATCTTCCCCCTACACAATGAAGAACTCGTCCGCTTCCCACCGGACCCACTCAGACCCCTCAGCGTTGGGATGTGAGCCAGGTCGCAGGCCGCGGCCGCGGCCGCGCAGATCTTAGGTCCGAACCATAAACTAAGAGACGGGAGAAAGATTGTTCTACCTCCCAATTAAATTTATGTCAGTCTCCTTCCCTCCAACATTTAAACCCTGAACCCTTGGGGCTTTCAGGCCGTGACCCTTATCTTTAGGCCAACATGTGTCCTTCCATGTGTCGTATAAGATCTTAGCTAAGACACTAGCGCGCCGCCTCTCAAAGTACCTTCCGGACTTGGTGGGGAAAGATCAACGGGTGTTCGTGCAAGGGCACCGCTCAATCTTCAACAACATCGTGACGGCAATCGAGACCCTCGAGGTAGTGTAGAAGGAGAACTTGGATGTAGCGATCATTCTCCCAGATCTGGAGAAAGCGTAGGACAAGGTGGGTTCGACGTTCGTCCTCACCACACTGAGGATGGGGTTTGGAGAGAACTTCTGCGCCTGGATTATCGCCATGTACACCCACACTTCATCAGCAGTTATGATCAACGGCAACCTATCTGCGCCTTTTCCACTTACGAGATCACTCTGGCATGGATGCCCACTGGCCCCTCTAGTCTTTGTGCTGCAGATGGAGGTCTTGTTAAACAAGATCAGACACCACCCAGATATCAGTGGGCTGCCGCTCCACAATGGCATAGAATATAAAGTTACGGCTCTTGCAGGCGACCTTTTCATGGTCAGCGAAAACTCCGAGGCCTCGCTATCAGCCTTGAAATCAGTAATCTGCTGCCCGTGCAGTTCGAGCTCAAGGTAGAGTGGGGGATGAGAAGAGTGGAGAATGGAGAGGAAGAGAGATTTCTGGGCATAACGATCAGCTTACAAGTGGGAGCCACTTCCCAGGGTTTGCTCCTTCAGCAACAGATTACAACTCGCCTCAGGCTCTGGGGCACGGCGTGGCACCCATCCATCATAGGGAGAGAGCCCTAGTTGCCAATGTTGCGCTGTATTCCATCCTGTGGTTTGTCTCTACGGTGAGGTAGATTGCAGCAGGCGTACTCGAGGCCATCATGAGACTGGTAGCCAGGTTCCTTTGGAAGCCTCGAGCTCTACACAATGAGGGTTTTATCTCCAAAATTGCGCTAGACACGCTCACCTTCCCTAGGGAAGAGGGAGGTTTGGGGCTGATGATGGACCCCACACGCAGAAACCAGGCGCAGCTGCGAGGATGGAAAGCAAAGGTGGCCACAAGGGACCCTTCGGAGAACTGGGTACTGCTGGCAGCGCGTATCCTGATGCTAGACTGTGGATTGAAAAGGGCAAAGGAAGTTTGGGCATGCTTCTTCATACCGTCCTTTAGGAAGAAAAAGCTCAAATACACCTTTTGGGAGGCAGTCTGCAAAGTGTGGAAGAGAACCCCGACTGATATGCAGTGCCTCCTAGCCACCAAGGGAGAACTGCTGAGCCAGATTCTGTTCGAAAATTCGCACATCACCAACTGGAATTCGGCCCCTTTTCCTGCAGACGGCTCGACAGGCACCTTTGGCCAGGCATGGGTTAATCAAGGTATGGTTCGGATTGAAGATCTGTGGTCCTCAGCACTACCGTCTTCCCCTGAACATAACGGACCCTGATAATGAATGTATACAGACTATCTTTCCGTCCCGATGCAGTCAAAATGATGCCCCTGAACATAACGGACCCTGATAATGAATGTATACAGTGACCTGGGATGAGATTCTGAAGTGGGTACTGCTTGGTTTTCTTCCACCAAACGTAGCAGGTAACTGGGGATGGGGTTACATTGCACATGTGGGCAGGGGCCTGATCTGCGAGATCATCTGGTCTGACAGAAACAGTTCGAGATTCCAAAAGAAATCTCTTTCAGACCAAGAAATCAAGTTCAGATTCAAAAACGGTCTGAGACAAGCAATCCTGGAGGATTGGAGAAGGAAGAAAAAAGCAGGGAGGGGGAGTCAAGGACAGACACGATGGTTCCACAGGACATGGGCCTCCTGGGGAGCCAACAGCTAGCGAGGATTCGCCCCCGCAAGGGTCTGACCCTGTCAGAACGGGTGCTGGGCACAGATAAGGACGATAAGAGGCAACAAGGAGAGGGGGTAGTGATTACTGTCCAGCGGAGAAACTGGATGCTGGTAGGTTAGGTGGCACAGAGATGGAGCAATGCTGACCTCACAACCAGGACACTAACCGAGTAAGGCCACTGTGGGGCCGTTAGGTGAGTGTCGGTAGGACGGGACCAGCCCTGGTCCTCCGGGGGCCGCTTTAGTCCCAGACGTGGGATAGCCTATGCTCAAGCGTTTCGCTTGGGATCTAATCGACACTTCGTGCCTCCAGGCTCAGGCTTGATTTATCAAAGTGTAGGTACTTGATCTTATAGTAAGGGAGGGTATGCCGGTCTGCTCAACAAGTAACTGGCTCTGTTCAGATCTCACTCACGCACCCGTCTTCTACTCCTTGATGCTATCGAGATTCTTCACTTGTGCAAGTTAGGATTCTAAAGCAAGGTGTTTTGATTAAAAATTAAGGAAAGATGGATTGGCACATTCTTAGGACTGGAAGTCAGCAATACTGATTTCTGCAGGGGAAAGCCTGTAAGCTAAGCTGGCTGATGCTGTCAGCCTCGTGCTGCCATTTTTGGTACTTTTTTATTTTTTTAAGAAAAGAGAAAAAAAAAAAGAACGAGTTGATGTAACAGATTGTAGACGGATTTGGGAAAAAAAAAAAAAAAAAAAAAAAAAAGGGTTGTAGAAGAATTTGTTCTGACGTGACGCTAAGCAAATGCTCTCTCAACAACGAGCCTACCTCAGGGCATACTCACATTAGCACTTTTTTACGTCTTCCCGGACGGAATTGCGGCCAGATGCATACAAGTCTGGCCGTAAATGCGTTCAGGTACGTTTAAGATAGTGGTAGTCAGGTACGTTTAAGATAGTGGTAGTGTGAGTACGCCCTCAGTTGTTGAAATACAGACCCAAGTTCACATCCAGATACAAACACATGGCCAGAATAAAATAATTCTGCATTACCTGCGGCTGATCATATCTCAATGCCATCGCCCTTCTTTTGAAAAAAAAAAGCAAGTGATGATCTCAGTGCTCAACGCCATTGCCCTTCTTTCGAAAAAAAAAAGCAAGTAGTGATCTCAGTACTCCGGAGACCTTGCCCCACTTCCGTCTGTTGAGCTAGGCCCACGTTTAGTTTTCTGCACCATACAAACACGTCTCAGTACTGCACGCCCTCGCAATCATCCAGCAGTCCGTTCTTTTTTTTAATTTGTGAATAGAGATTGTTGCATTTTTTCTTCAAACAAAATAGTACCAAAAATGTTGTTTTCTCGAATGTTACGCCCCCCCCCCCCCCCTACCCTCGCCACTTTCCGTTGCACTAGCTGTCTCCTTTTTTTGGAGACAACCAGTTCAACGACCGTGTTGGCCACGAAAAGCCTCCTTTCTGGAGATTTTTTTATTTTTCATGTTATTTAATTATGTTTTTTGAGAAAATTTTGAAGTCGCTTGTACTTTGCTATTTTGGTGCGACTTTTGAAGAACCCAATATCCGTTACCTACGGGAATTTGGCAATTTGGTGCGACGTTTGAAGGGCCAAATATACCTTCAATCGTCGAGAATATGCCTTCATCCATTAACTACGAGAATAGAGCAACTCTTCATAGGATCGGTGCAACTCTTTGTAGGATCGGAGCAGATTGAATTCTTTGTTGGCATGGGCGCCTGTATCTGTCTCCGTTATTGGGCAGATTCATGGAGAGACGTCCTTTTAATCCGTCCAGATTCGTGCATATTTTCTACATCCACAATCTGATCTCTCTCTCTCTCTCTCTCTCGGTTGTGGACGGGGCGTACCGGATGGCAGTAAGTTTCCATTCGCGGTTATGGACGTCACCCGTATGCCACTCCAATTGTGGAAAAAAAAGAAAAAGAATGAATTGTATCTTAGCCTTTTTAGGTGGATTTTGTAATGCATTTCTGAATTTGAATTTGAAAAAAAAAAAAAAAGTTTCAGCTGTCACACCGTTTAGCAAGGTCCACTAAACGGTGCACGTAGGACAAGGTCGCAGGGGCCAAGTACCACGAGCAACGTCGAGTTTCCTCAACGCCCGAATGTGGACGTGTTTGTGGGCCTAGTGAAATGTTTTGCGGAATAAAAAGTGAAGTGCCCCTTTATGAAAGAATAAAAGAAAAAAAGAGCCCAACTCGTTTACAGTGAGGAGGTATTCTAGAGACTTATTTCTGTTTAAGAAAAAACTTAAAAAAGAAAAAAAAAAAACAGACGAAAACGAACGGCGGATCGGGAATAAGAATAGGAAGATGCTTGCTCACCAACTGTTGAAATACAGGCCCAAGCTCGAATCCAGTCACGATCAGATGACCAGAATAAAAACCCTTCTATATATATATAGTCACAAGAGTATCAGAGCGCACATGCGAACAAAAAGGAAAAAAGAAAGAAAAACAGGAAAAAATGAATGCAGTTTTTTTATCTTCTTCCTTATAACTCCCCCTGTTCAGAACCTCTTGAGTACAAGGCCGCCCACGTGGATTTGGTTGAGCTGCGGCTGGCCCCACCCCCGTGTGTATATCGACCCACTTGCACGCAGCCAAAAGGCAAAGGGGCAAAGGAAAGACGAAGGGAACAGCCCAATATAACAAAACAGGGGGCAACAAGATCCTGGATGACAAGCCCCACATGTAAGCACCGCCCCCAACTTCATAGACCAAACAACATATATATATCGTCACATATATATATGTATTGTCACAAGAACATCAGAGCGCAAATGCAAAAAAAAAGAAGAAAAACAGAAAGAAAAACAGGAAAATTTGAATTCAGTTTTTTATCTTCTTCCTTATAACTCCCCCTGTTCATAACCACTTGCGTACAAGGCCGCCCACAGATATATATACGTCACACCTCGGAGCGCACACGCGAAAAGAAAACAAAACAGAAAAAGGAAAGAAGGAAAGAAATATATCGTCACCAAAATATATATATATACATATATATAAATATAACGGGCAACTCTGTTTGACGATATATATGGAAAAAAAAAGATGCCGATTCCAACCGTGCGGAGGAAACTCAAGAGGCCGGGGAGAGGGGATCACGCAAAGGATGAAGAGGAACCTGAACATGAAGTAACCCATGTGAAAATGTACAATGGGCCTCGCTGCACTACTCTTGAAATGCACAAGACAAAAATCTTTCCATGTTCTAGCGGAAGATTCACTCTCGTTTTGCACATTTCGAGCGTAGTGCAGCGAGGCCCAATATCCCTTGTGTCTAAGAGAAGGGACTGATACCCAGTCCATGTGACTGGGTAGCACACACATATGACTGCAAGCGAACAGAACATGAGCTCCAATCCTGATGGAAGCATATGACACAACGAAGTCAGCAGATATCCCCCCCTTTTGGCGAAAAGGAGAACAAAAGAGGCAGTCCCCCCTCTTTTACTGCATTCACCTTTTTTTGAAGAATCAGCTCACACCCGAAAGGCAAAAAAAAAAAAAAAAAAAAAAAAGACGGGCAGCCAAGGCTGCTCATATACTCTTCCTAACGCGAGCCACTTCTATTAATGGTTGCATTGTTGACATAAACACACAGCACCACCTTTAACATAGAGGGGGCAACAAAAAGGACAGGAGGGCGGAAAAGAAAGATAAACCGGGGCGGGGGGGGAGGAGGGAGAGAACCGAGAGACAGACAGAGAGAGAACCGAGAGAGAACCGAGAGAGAGAGAGAGAGCGGGAGGAATGAAGAGTGACAATTAGGGAGAAAGAAAAGAGGTTGAAGCGATTGCCACAGAGAGAATCGGGGAGAAGAGAAAGGTAGGGGGAGGGGGCAGGGGGAG
>BFEA01000101.1:2698708-2713397 GCA_003427395.1 Chara braunii
ACAGGGCCCTTATCAGACATGCACATGTTCTGGGCCTGTCTCTTATACACATCTAGATGTGTATAAGAGACAGGCCATAGTCATGCCATGTATCCTGTATGAAATACCAACTTGCCCCGTTTTTTTAACGTCCAAAAAATACAATACGAACAGCGCTAAACGAAGCAACATGTACTTCCATGAACCTGTGGTTGGCCATTAATGTCCCCAAGGGTTCGGTCGTGGACGTCCATGGACGCGATTGTGATGCCACATGCGCGTGATGAGGCTCTCGCGTAATTCCTTCCCCAAATCCAGAGCACATGCGGCATCCTCTTCCGACGGGGGTGGGACAAGAGTCAAGTGGTTTTGCTTGTGACGTCGTCGACATGGAGGTCGGCTCTCCGCATCGGATCTGACACTATCGCTTTCGTCAGAAAGCAGGTCAGGATCCATCGACACTCTTAAGTCCACCATGATGTTATGGAGTGTGCAGGTCACGATAAACTCTTTGCAATTTGTGTTCATGTTCTGATTTGCCTCCTGATGAAGTTCCACCACACTGCCTTCAGCCTACCGAACGTGCGCTTGATGCACGACCTCGCCGAGGTGTGACAGTCATCGTAAACGACTTTAGCCATACTTCAGTTGTCGCCCGCGACAGGAGTCATGATCCAAGGCAACTAGGGGTACCCCGCATCCCCAAGCACATACCTGTCAATCACTCTTCCGTCCTGAAGCAATTCCCCTCCAGTACCGAAAACACTTTCGCCCCGTTGCGCCTGCATGTAAAACGGAGACATTCTTAGCACCCGACTATCGTGAATAGACTCGGACACACCCACGCACACACTCAAAATCCTCCATTCGTGGTCGCATACCACTTATGACACGATTGAGAATTGGTCGTTCCGATCGTAGAAACACTCCCCCCTACAGTTTCTCGGCTTCTCCAAGTACACCATGACGTGGGTGCAATCAATCGCCCCCACACACCCGGGGAAGCCTTTGCAATCGAAAGTGTCCATAATCTCTTGGAGCTTCTCGTCTGTAAAAAACCGCACCAGATGCGCGTACTCCCTGATGAGTGCATCTGCAACGTCCTCATTGCTCCGAAGAGCACTGGCCAAACCCAATCCCAGGGAGTGGGCGGACTGTCTGTAAAAACCGCTCGTCGCCCACCGCACAACCGCGCATGCGAACTTTTGAGTTGTGGCCACCACACAAGTGTGCATGCAAACTTTTTGGTTGTCTCTAGTTCGTTGACTGACGTTGGATGTGTGGAGCGATGCACTCCAGGACTTCGTTGGACAACGGTCGAGGAAGCCTGTAGTAGAAGCGTCATAAAACTTTCTCGTGTCTGCCCCCCACTCTTTGAAGATCCTTTCACAACCCACCAGTACGTTCCAACACCCAAACTCGAACCCGACGTCGAGCATCCATGCGCCGGACCAAAGCGCACATGACCATATCCACCACTGCCAGGTCATGCATCATTGCGCTTGTGAGAAGCAACATGGCCAACGACATGTTGGGCACACATGCGGGCAAAGTAGTTGTCGCTTGCATGACAGCCATCGCTGCGGCGTTCCTCTGGTTCATGTACTGCAGAAGGGTGAACACCATGAGGAATATGGAGTCGTCCCAATCGTCGTCACCAGTTGTCACGCCAAATATGGCTTCCATAATCGTGACCAACATCGTGTAGTTGTCAAACCCCGAAGAAGACGACGACTTCCCAGTCACTAGCGTGCATAACATGCCGATGACGTTCGCTCAAAGAGTATGGGTGACGACGATGGCGATGTGGGCAAGAGGGTGGTTGTGGGTTTTCATTGGAAGTCGATCTCCAGGCTCAAGAACTCCTGAACGACCGTTTGGCTGACAACGGTCATTTGGACTGTGCAGTCCCACGACCAGGTTCCGCACGTCCAGAACTTGACACCCCCAGAGGCCTTCGTATCTGTTTCGTGCCGCACTGGGTCCCGAATGCGCCGCCCCGCGTCACCCACATCCACCACAACGACCGTTTCCTGATCTCCACCCACGGCCTCCCAGACAACAACTACTTTCCTTTTTCGGACTCTACACACCAACCTTTCCTATTATGGAAAGTAAAATTCCACTTCGCCGCAAAACACACTCCGCGACGGGGTCCTGAAAAACACCTTTCCAACTTTCCAAAACAACTTGTCCGCTTTGCGTGGCCACATATTTTTTTCCATTTGCACCGCAGTGGGGTCCAGACCTTTGTCTTGGCTTTCATGTGTGTCATACAGATGGTTAAACCACTAGTACATGGTCCCAACCTTATGGACAATTGTTCGTCACCTACTCCGAAAAAGTTGAAGCTTACGCGCCATCGATAGAATACATCAGCGGCTAGTGTCGCATTTCGGCCTCCGGAAGGGGCCCGCAACCGATGTATGGCATGTACCGGTGGCTTAAGCCACCAATACGTTTCTTAACAATGTTTCTCCAACATGCCTTGCATGTTGCCACAACGTTCGGCAGTCAACGGCTGGAGCAAAATGACTGGCGTGCCAAAAAGAGACCCGAGCCGGTTTGCTTTTTTTTGGCGTGTAGGGAGTTTGGAGCATCGGGCGAAAGTGGCTTGGAAGTACTCGTGGTTTAAAGCACCAGTACATGGCACCTGGGCCGTGCGCCTGACACCTCAAATTCCGGAGGCGCAAAACGAAAACACGATTGCCGATCGAATTTATCAACGCCGGGTCCAACGTTTGATGTTTCGGCCTCGTTTTTTGTGGCGATAAGTTTCGGACTGCAAGGCTAGGGTTGTGTACTTGTGCTTTAATGTTATCCAGCATCAGTTGCCATTCTCTAAGTACAGTTTTTGAGATGTAGATTATGATATTCTCCATTGTCTCGTGGTGCGGTTGGACGTCCTCCCATTCATGAGTGCATCTGGAGGTCCATACTCCGAACAATACTGCTTTTCTCTTATTTTTCTTTTTTCTTTTCAACACAACACAACCCCCTTTTTATTCCGGAAGGTTGCCTGTCCTGTTACTTACCACTGGCTAGCAATGAAGTCAGAGGCAGAGGGTCCCTGGCACGCCATGGCCCTGGACCTGGAGGGCGACACTTCTAGGATACTGGCCCCAGGCCAGGAGGCGTCCACGTTCATATAAAATATGTTCAATTTGGGCTGCGGAGCGGTGCTTTGGGGGCTTTGGTGGCAACGTTGCCTTCTGGGCAGGGAGAATGTGCAGGTAGAGGGCCTTGAGGTGACAGAGCAGATCCAACAACAATTCCTAATGAGAAAGTGGCAAATCCTGAAGCGCCAGCTGGACCTCTTTCGGACTAACCAAGATATAAGAAAGGCAATCTCCTCCTTCGGGGAGAACTGGCTGGGGCGAGACACAGGCGGATGGGTGGCGAAGATTGAGTGGGGTGTTAATATGGAGGACCAATGGCACCTGGAGATGGTAGAACGATGTAGGGACTACCGTTTGATCTTCAACGACTCGATGGCCATTGAACCTTCCTTTCTGCTCCGCCCCCCATCAGACTTCCCTAATCCTTTCCCTCCACACCCGCCCGTTCTGATTGAAGCGACAAACTGAAGGGCATATAGACTGGTTGCATAGGTGTGCATGGGGTATCTAGATTGCTTAAGTGTTGGAATTCATCCCTGCCTCGCTCTGCTTTCCAACATCTTGATGCCCTCCGATAACAACACACCCCTGATTCTTTCACAACAACAGATGACAAACCACCCCAGGCCTTCGGTGTCCCTCCGGGGGCCGGTGAGACTTTGTTGCAATCCTTGTGCCACAAATAGTGACCTTTTGCTAAGTTAGAAGCATTCCGCTCAGTCAATCCCCCGGGTCTTCCTTGGGCAATCAATGCTGGTAGAGTTCAGAACCTCACAAACCTTTTGCTCGCTCTCTCTAATTTTTTTATTCTAATTCCTTGTAAAAGGGACGCTGGACCTGGTTTCAAGCAGGTGTTGCTCCCCGCCAATAGACAGAGCCTCTGTTTAAAAAAAAAAAAAAAAAAAAAAAAAAAAAAAAAAAAAAAAAAAAAGGTCAGAGGGAAAAACAAACAGCAAGGTAACTTTGGAGAGTAGCGGGAGACTAACTAAAGTACTCTTTTGAATTCAGTAAGGTCCAAGTCAAACTCCAATACTTATCCCAAACAACCGACTTGACTAAGAGCCTCGTTCCACACCACTTGAGTTCAAGAGTGACGCAAAAAATCATCGTTTCACCCCCCTTTAGAGTGACCCGCTCTGTTTTCACATTTTTGCCTCCCAAGGGCGCGCCCTCAAAACTCAAGGGTGACACAGGCAAAATCACACTTAACTCAAGTGTAATGAACCCGGTCTGACAGATACTCATAAGTCGTCAAATACCTGTAGAGTCAGTATCTGCAGCAAAGTCTCCGACTCGTGAAGAAATATCTAAAACAGTATCTCATTATCATCAATAGAAGAGAGTGGAGGGGGAACAAACAAAGGAGAACACGAAGATTCACACAATAATCCTTGTTGAACCCTCTCCTTCTCCGGGCTTCTCCTCTCTTCACATCAACAATGATAATAAGTATATTCCTTATCACATACGGAAGTGCCACGTGGCACTCAATCTCTTGAAGACTATGTCATTGAAGACAATGGAGATTCCAGTATCGACTTCAAACCCAAGTGAGTACCCGTTCTCCTTCAACCACAGATCCCGATCTTCCCCCTTCCTTGCAACCAGTCACCTCATGTAAACAGCATGGACAATGCCACGTCAAGTATCGGAACAAGTGGCATTCACCACATCATCAATGTAGACCAGTCGCAGCGCCACGTATACCAGAGGCAACGCCCCATTATCATGCCACGTAGACCATAGGCAGCGCCACGTATACCAGAGGCAACGCCACATCGACATGCCACGTAGACCCTAGGCAGCGCCACATATACAAGAGGCAGCACCACATCAGCATGCCACGTAGACCAGAGGCAGAGCCACATATACCAGAGACAGCGCCACATCAACATGGCATGACACACTGAAGAAGCGCAAGCATGCTGCCTCCACCTGGTGCCGTCGTCCGCAACACTTGCGCACAACCAACATGAAGCCAGCGTCGTGTCAAAGTTGAGCCAGTGTCAAAGCAGCATAGCAAGACTGAGTGCTTGACTTACTCGAGGTCAGCCTTAAGTAAGAGATGTCGAGGTTGTCTGACCTCGGGTAACTTTTCCGCAGTCGTCCAGATTGAATTACAACTGAGAGCCCAGATTGTGCTGTTGCAGACTTGTTCCTTGGACCTGATGATGTCTGGGTACCTGCATACAAACAAGCGTGTGTGCTTGACCTGCGGCCTGGGCTAGGTACCTTTGGACTTTGATTGTTGGAATTTCCGATAGTTGACTTTGTCAACTGTGCCTCGTCCAGACCCTAAGTCTTGACTGATTTTTTTTTTTTCCCCTTTTCGGCCTGGGTCTCGGTTTTCGGCGAGGTTTATTACATGGGTTATTTCATTCCTGCGGGCCCAAATTTTGAGTTTCATCGCAGAAACACATTAATCTTCAATTAGCCCACATTCATAAGCTGCAACAATGCGAGGAGCAGTAGGTAGGAATTTCTTTCCTACTAAACCAGTTGGCTTCAGATGGAGGTTGAGACTTGAACTTTACCTTGTACTGCTTCTCAGGTCGTCCTATGCTACCTGTAGAGAAATAATAATGTTCCAATATCCTTTCAACTGCATAACCTCCGTTCATAGAGGGTGGAAATAAAGATGGTATATTCGGAAAGTCATCACTTTCTACATAGGGTAGCAGGTTAGACGCATGAAAGACAAGGTGTGTCCTTAGATATGAAGGTACATCTATACGATAGGAAGGTTCATCTTCTTCTTCAATCACTTTGAGAACTTCCCAAGGTCCGTAGTAGACAGGTAGCTGTTTTTAAGACACATTTTCTTCCAAGGAAAACTCTTTAGACTTGACCCAGACAAAGTTCCTCTCTTGAAATTGTGAAGGACAACGATGTTTATTAGCTTGTTCAATCATTTGCAACTGGACTTTCTATATATTTTCCTTCACCTTCTTAATGTCCTCTTCATATAACACTGCGAATTCACGCGTACCTGAGGGTAGCCTTTGAATCTGGTCCCTGGTTAATGCATCAATGAGACGCCTCGGCTTCTATCCTTTATGTAGTGCGATAGGCGTTCTACCAGTAACAATATGAATACTCTTATTATAAGCACTAACAATTTTAGGTAATTTTTCCTCCTAATCGATCTGATCATGGAGACATACATTCACAAAAGTTGTTGGCAAAGACGATTTATTTGTTCAATCTGGTGATTCGTTTTAGGGTGTCTTCCTGATGACGTGGTCAACCAGGTTCCATAGACTTCCATCAACTTTTGTCATTGTAGACTGGTGATCCGAACATCTCTATCTGATACGATGGTTTTGAAAAATCTATACTCAGAGGCCCATCGCATTTAAAACTTTTGAATGACGAGTTCAGTTATAGCTTCAATAGGTAAAGGAATTAACATAGCATACTTAGAGAATCTATCGACAATGACCATTACCTGACTGTTGTCATTTCGACTTTTAGTGAGACTCATAAAGTGAATGGAAATAGACTCACCTGACCCTCTTGGAATTGGCATCGGTCTCAATAGTCCCATCGGATTCTCATATGAGAGTTTGGTCCTCTGACAGACAAGACAAGTCCGCACATATGTTAGTATATCTTCCTTCATTCCTTTCCATTCAAAGCGTTCACGTACGTCGGTATACGTCTTCTTAAAACCAAAGTGACCTTCCTCATCATGACATTCCCTGATGATTAAACTCTTAATTGATTCAAAGTGAGAAAAACACAATCGTTCTTCGGTTTTATCCAGCAAGAAGAGTAGGTCATCAGTCATTCGATATTTCGGAAATAACTCAAGGTTCTTTCGTAGAGTCTCAATGATAAGACTCCAAATAGGATCATTCTCATAACCCTGGCAGATTTGTTATTTCATTGTATTTCCGATATCGAGATAGGCGACAATAATTCTAAAGAAATTTACACACATGGACAAAGAATCCGCAACCACGTTAGACTTACCTTTGATGGTTTTCACCTCAAAATCAAAGGTGTCAAGGAATGCGGACCAACTTACCAACTTCTCGGAGAGTTTAGGCAGAGTTTTGATCCACTTCAACGTAGAGTGGTCAGAATAGACAGTGAAATGTCTCCCGAGCAGGTAGTGCTTCCAGGTATTCAGTGCAGCTACTAAGACATACAATTCCGTTTCTGATTTGTGTCAGTTGTGACTATGAAAGGAAGAGAAGGGTCAACAATCTTTAGGACAGGGTAGTGAGTCAGAGTATGTTTTAACTTTCTGAATGACGACTCACAATCTTTGTCCCACAACCAAGGTTTTTCCTTTTTCACTAATCTTCTCATAAGAGCAACTATCAAGGAAAAATTTCTAACGAACTTTCTATAGCAGCTAGTAAGTCATAGGAAAAAATTTAATTCAATTATAGTCTTGGGTTGTGGTCAATCTCTAATTGTTGTAAATCTTCTCTTCTTCAAGTCGTAGTCCTTCCTCGTTTACTATATGCCCTAAGTACAAAACTTCAAGCTTAACAAACTCTGACTTCTTCGGATTCAGTTTGAAGTTTCATCGTGCAACTTCTACAAGACTATTCGTAAATGTTTCTTGTGATCTTCTAGTGTCTTACTATACACTAGAATGTCATCGAGGTAGACTACTATGAACTGATCAATCCATTGACGAAACAACTCATTCATTGACCTTTGGAATGTTGTCGGCGCGTTGGTCAACCCGAAAGGCATAACCACGAACTCGTAGTCAACGTACCTGGTTCGGAATGCAGTCTTGTGTTGATCCTCAGACGCCACCTCGATCTGGTCGTACCCTGACTTGAGGTCAATCTTACTAAAATACCTACATCCCTTCAACTGATCCAATAAATTGTCAATGCGCGGAAGAGGCTTTGCGTTTTTGACAGTGATGGGGTTCAACCCACGATAATTTATACAAAGATGCAATTCACCTTCCGTTTTGGGCACGAATCAGACAGGCGCACCATAAGGATATAAACTAGGCCGAATTCATCCTTTGTCAGTAAGTTCTTGCAGCTGCTTTCGCAGCTTCTCAAGGTCCCTATGAGACATTCGGTAGATGGGACCCTTGAGAATCTTGTTTCCGAGAATGATCTCAATAGTGTGTTTGATAGTACGTTCAGTAATTCCCGTTGGTTCATACTGCAAGTCCTTGTACTCATCAATAAGTTTTTTAATAGAAGGTGGATAAGATGAGGAACACTCACCTACTCGCTTGACAAGTATCATCATCACCTCATGATTCAACTTTTTTTTTACTACCATTGATCGGAAAGGGGGGTAACTCATACAATAGAAAGACAGAGTAGAGTCAGAGTCAAACTTATGATACAACTTTATCGCACGCAGTTCGGACTTCTCGTTCTTGAGTTTAACAATTTTATCTTTGAACTTAACTTCTGGATCGGCTTTCTCATGCCAATCCATACCCAGAATTATGTCAAAGGGTAACTTTTTCTCAATTAGGAAGGATATCTCGTGTAGAATCTGTTTACCTTCCTTTGTCATGAAATAGCACTTAACACGATCGACGTATTGAGAGACAGTGGTCGTGGTCTTGTCAGTCAGTATAGACGTGATAGGTTTAAGTAAATCCTTTACCTTCATTCTCATATGCAACTTACGAATTGTCTTCTCTAAGATATAAGACCGCGTCGATCCCGGATCTAACATGACACTTATTCGTGTGTGCGCAATCTCAATATTCGTGATCATCAACTCACCCTTAGACTTTGTTTTCTTCGTCCACGAACTCCGTAGTGCTATCAGTTCATTGTCGATCTCGTCAAGGGAATCATCCAGTGAGACATAACAAAGTACTGTGTCAGGGTGGTCTGGACGACGGGTGGAAGAAGAGTCATCCTCTGCCTTGAGAATCGAAGGGGTAGAAGGGGTTGTAGGCGCCTTACCTTTTATCTTGGTCTAAGCCCGCCGACTAAGTAGGAGCAAATGTTACTCATATTGGCTGCTCGTTTTTGGGTTTCGGATAAGTGGGCACCGGCCTATCACGTGTTCCACGGTGCCACACTCGAGGCACTGACGATTGTCCATTTTGGATCGCCACTCCTCCAGAGTCATGTTCATATTTTCTTAGGGTCTCCCGAACGGGATGCAGGGATGCTTGGGAAACGAGCGTGGCCTCTTCTTCTACTTCCACTGACTTTGGCCTCCCTTGTTGGCCATTACAGCAGCGACGTCACCCTGTCTGAACTCGGTGCCACCATTACCTCCTCCTCCCTCAGACTTGTTGATGGGTAACTTCTTTACTATCTCATCGTCAAATAGCACAAGCATATGGTCCTGACGCTTTTGTCGTCAAAGGACCCGTTTGCCGTACCCACCAACCGGTCCTAATTTGACTACCGAAGCGTATGTACCTTTGACTTGCGTGGTCATATGCTCTCTTTGCAAAACAAGATCATAGAACTGCCGATAATTGTACTTAACAGATTTTGACTCTGCCACGAGCTGTCCACAAATGGGTTCGGGCAATGCTCGCGAGTAAATGTACAGGACCTGGTTATCCTGCAAATTCAATCCAGGTACCTGCAAAAGACGGTCAACTTCACGAGACAACGCATCCACTGAAGTCCAACGTTTCTGACCGATGGTGGTGAGTTCATCGAAGGTTTTATAGGCTATCGTCTTGTCGAGAAATCTCTCCTTTATCTTTTGGAGAAACTGTCTCAATGTCAGGGCCTTTGCCCACTCACCCATATCCTCAAAGCCAGTGGCGTTGGCTTCCACCAGCACCCATTCCTTGGCCACTCATCCCAAACAAGATGTGAAGAAAGAAACCTACTACCTCCTTCTTCGAAATGAAACTTTTGCCTCAATTCATTCATCACTCTTTCTTCTTCTTCTTGCTGTTCTTTCAATCTCCTGTACTTTTCAATTTTCCTTCTCTCTTCTCTTAATGTATTCTCCAACTGTCTGACGTTTTTCTCCATTAGTTCCACAAATTATTGTAGTTTCTTTATTTCTTTCATTTCTTCCGTCTTTCCTTCTTTCCTTTCTAGTCCATCTTTTCAAAGCTCTCGGCGACATATTGATCAAGGATCAATCGTCCTCGTCTTATGAGGTCTTCGACCCTCGTGCCTGTTTCAATCATCTGAACAACAGTCTCAGCGGCCTGCAGATCTTTTTTTGCATCACGTAGATTGATATGTCCGTGAACGTGCCGTTCAGCATCTGGACGAACATCGTGTATCTCACCAAGAAGTTGGCGAAGGAGGCCGACAAAAGTCTATCTCCTTGCATCAATCTGACCACAAGTTTTCATTTCCACTCCCTCTTCATCGGCAAAGACGGTACGAGGAATGAGGAAGAAAAAAAGCGGTATGAACTGAGTCAAGATAGAGACACGCAGACATTTCTAAAGAGAACTCATTTTGTCAAATGTGCAGATTTCGCACAATAAATAAAATTAAAAGACAATAATAAATTCCACGAGGCATACAACTTTACAACACGAATTACTCAAAGCAAATACAAAAAAATAAATGTTTTACTAAGTCTAACTTCACTGTCTGTTCTTTCTATGTGATGATGTCCTACAACATGTGTATTGGTACCGCAACCACAACCAATGTGATCAAGACAACAACACACAGATGAGTATGCAAGGAGACCACAGAACAACCAACGAGTGAGTAAAACCAACACTCCAACACAATCAATTGTTAGCTTCCTCTCTTATGGCTATACTATCTGCAGCAACCAAACACATTACACACTCAACACCTCACTCAGCCACGCAGACTACGGGTCACCCCTAGAATGCTAACACAACAACTCAATGGAGTCTGCCACGTCAGCACATCAAGAACCCGGAGGGTGTACAAGGGGGATGCCACGTCAGCGGTGCGTGCCTGTACTGGCATGCCACGTCAGCAGGTACTCACGACACAGGTACAAGCCACATCAGACCATGCCCTGCCAAAATACCACGTCACTAGTCCAATTCACATATTTTATCTATCTGGACCGACACCACGTCAGCCTGTTGCCAACGAAGCTCTCGCCAGTGTCTTCAATGCAGCTACGTCATCATCTTCAAGGGACGACTGCTCACAAGTGCATTACTACAATGTCTAGACTTGCGGTATGACCGCGCGCGTTAATAAACGTGTTTCATCTTGCATATGCGGCACCTCCCACTTACCTGGGTGCCACGTCAGCACCTGACAACAGACAACAGATCGCAATGAAGAAGTTTGCTCCGATACCAAATTGTAATGAACCTGGTCTGATAGATAATCAAAAGTCATCAAATACCTGTAAAGTCAGTATCTGCAACAAAGTCTCCAACTCGTGAAGAAATATTTCAAACAGTATCTCATTATCATCAATAGAAGAGAGTGGAGGGGGAACAAATAAAGGAGAAGATGAAGATTCATACAATAATCCCTGCTGAACCCTTTCCTTCTCCGGGCTTCTCCTCTCTTCACAACAATAATGATAATAAGTATATTCCTGATCACACACGGAAGTGCCACGTGGCACTCAATCTCTTGAAGACCAATGAAGACATTACAGATTCTAGTATCGACTTCAAAATCAAGTGAGTGCCCGTTCTCCTTCAACCATAGATCCCGATCATCCTCCTTCCTTGCAAACAGTGACCTCATGTAGGTAGCGTGGACAATGCCACGTCAACTATTGGAACAGGTAGCATTCACCACATCGTCAATGTAGACCAGTAGCAGCGCCACGTATACCAAAGGCAATGCCACATCAGCATGCCACGTAGACCAGAGGCAGCACCACATATACCAGAGGCAACGCCACATCAGTATGCCACGTAGACCAGAGGCAACACCATGTCCGCATGCCACGTAGACCCTAGGCAGCGCCACATATACCAGAGGCAGCGCCACATCAGCATGCCATGTAGACCAGAGGCAGCGCCACATATACCAGATGCAGCGCCACATCAGCATGGCATGGCGCACTCAAGAAGCGCCGGCATGCTACCTCCACCTCGTGCCATCGTACGCAACGCTTGCGCACAGCCAGCATGAAGCCAGCGTCGTGTCAAAGTCGAGCCAGCGTCAAAGCAGCATAGCACGACTGAGTGCTTGACTTACTTGAGATCAGCCTTAGATAATAGATGTTGAGGCTGTCTGGCCTCAAGTAATTTTCCCACAGTCGTCCAGATCGAATCACAGCTAAGGGCCTGGATTGTACAGTTGTAGACTTCTCCCTTGGACCTGCGTTCTGGGCTAGGTACCTCTGGACTTTGACTGTTGGAATCTCCGACAGTTGACTTTGTCAATTGTGCCTCGTCCAGGCCCTAAGTCTTGACCGTTTTTTTTTTCCCCCCTTTTCGGGCCGGGTCTCGATTTTCGGCGAGGCTTACTACATGGGTTGTTACACGAGTCACCTCCCGGAGGTGCCTTGAGTTCAAGAGCGGACCCTTAGGACAGCCGTGGAAACCGGGTATTTTGTTCGTTTTTTTCTTTTTTTTCATGTTAATTTTCAAGTGTGTGTTCCTGGTCTATGGCTGGTTTTTGTTCGCAGCCACGGGTAGATCTGCATACCTTCCGTTGGTGGTGTCTGGTAGAAGCAGTGGTACCACGGTCGTTTCTGTCCGTTGTCCCGACGGCGGTACCGTGAGCATTTGAGGTCATTGCAGCACTACTGAAGTCCGTCGGGGGGTGACCGTTTTTTTTAATCAAAAGTTTGTGTGCGGAGGGAGGGGAAGGGCCGGTGTTGGGAGGGGTGGGTGGTGGTTAGTTGGGGTGCACACGACAACATGAGTGTTGTCGTCTGTACTACAAGACAATGGGAAGTCAGGCAGGATCACGTGTGCCAACCCTCAACTCCAGAGCCACACTGCCGACATTGTCTCCTACTTCGCTCTGCGAGCACTTGTATGGCCGACCACGTGAGGAAGTTGATTTTACTCTGTCTCCTCCTCCTCGTCCTGCTCGTCGTCGTCCTAGTGCACTTTTACTCATTGCTGTGGGTCCGTCATCTGCCCCGGAGGTGGAAAACGACGAAAGTGGTGAAGAAGTCCGAGCGAAAAGGACGCATGGCAGGCAGTGACAGGCACAAGCAGTTCTTGTACGGCATGGGGGGTGGGGGCGATCAACGGTCGTCGGGCATGCCCTGTTTCGACCCGGCTCTGTATGCACACCTGCTGTCGTGGCAACAACTACTACTTGATGACGAGTCATGGGAACCACCATCGTCTGTCGGCCCCCTGACGTACGGATCGACGCAGTCCATCTCTGATTGTGGGATACAACGACCGGATCTTTGCCAGTGGCAGGGACCCATGAAATCTCTCCTGATGCATGGACAGCGGCAGGGCATGGGACTGCCTCTCGAACTGCAACTTTCATTTGGGGGGCAAGCGACCATATCCAGAACTTTGTTGGTCAATCCCAGTGGCCTATCTCAAGGCGAGCCATCGGTCAGGTGCGAGGGACAGCGATCAATCACTGCTGGGGTGCAGCAGCCGACGTTTCCAGTTAATAACGACAGAGTGGGCGGGCCACTCCCGAGAGTTCCTGGCGGTGGTCGGGGGGCCGCTGCAACGACGGGTGGGGCGAGCGGAGAGCAGAGAGGCGAATGTGGTGGAAAACATCATTGCACGCGTGTCCACAATGCGTGTGACAAGTGATGGTGACGAAAGTGGGGAGGGCGGGGTTGACGATGACGTTTGTGAAGACGTGGACGAAGTACAGGAGGAGGAAGAAGAGGACGAGGAGATGGAGGACGAAGTTCCCCCGCCTTCAAGCGGCCACAAGAAGACAACTGCGAAGAAAGGGACTTCGAAGGGGCGGGGTAAAGGGAAGGCGGGCAGCGGAGGGCGGACTATATGGAATCTGGACGATTCCCTCACTTTTGTCCGTTGTAAGCGGGATCAAGACGAGGCCTTGGCCGCCACTGGACACAACTTCGCGTGCATGAAGAACAAAGAATGGAAATGGACGGACGTCGCCAACCGTATGGGGACGTATGAAATGGTAGGAGAATATCTTTTTGTGGTACAAGAAAGTGTTGTCGAGAGAGGAGTCAGGCAAGCAGTCTTTCTTCACACTCACGTCAAAGCAGCGAAACGAGGAAGGGTATAAGTTCCAAATGGATCGCCGTCTGTTCGAGGCCATTGATGAGGGTCAGCATGGCAACCAGACCATTCACCCTTTGAATCTGGTGGATACCGACATATCTCAACTGCAAGGAGGGGGAAACGATGGGGGGGGAGAAACTTTTGCGAGCAAGATTGGAGAGGCGGGGGGGGGGGGGGATCGGGAAGCAGATCATCTAGAGGTTTTAAATTTTTGAAAAGGAAAAATGCACGCCAACAGGCATTTGAGGCAGTTTCCGATGTGATGAACGCACACTCTACCAACGTTGCGGATTCCTTGGACAGGGCGAACAAAAGACAATGTAACTTGCTGCAGCGGTAATGCGATATAATGGAGAGGGAGGTGAAAGTGCAGGAGACAGTGCGAAGTGCTGGACGCAGGGCAGCGAGAGAATGTTAACCGACCCCCCATTTTTCAGGTCAATTTATAAGAAAACCATAAGGCCATTTCAAGCAAACTCCACACCAATGTATAAAGTGCACTTCTTAC
>BFEA01000101.1:2723679-2748873 GCA_003427395.1 Chara braunii
TCAGACATGGCGCTGCGGCTATGCCAATCTTCTCTGTCTTGGTTGAGGAGGAGGAGGAGGAGGGCGAAGAAGAGGAGGAGGAGCTACCCATAATAGGGGGTGGGGAAGGTCGGCCAAGGCAGGAGGAGGCAATGTCGAAGGGCAGGGCAGATATCCCGATTGGGGGGAAGGGCAGGTGCGCAGCAGGGTTTTTTTTTTTTTTTTCATCCTTGCGTAGCGGCCATGCTCATCTTTTGTCTCGATGGAGGAGGAGAGGGAGGAGGAGGAGAAAGAAGAAGAAGAGGAGGAGGAGGAGGAGGAAGAAGAAAGAGGTAGAAGACGAGGATGAGGATGATGAGGACGAAGGGGAAGAAGAGGAGGTGGAGGATGAACAAGATAAGAAGTAGGAGGAGGAGGAAGAAGACGAGGCGCAGGAGGAGGAAGAAGGAAAGAGGAAGATGAGGGGGAGGTGACGAAGAGACGACAAGGATGAAGAGAGGAGGAGACCTACCTGGAAGATTGCGGCTATGGCTGCTTGGGGACGAACGGCACGGCCCAGGCTTTCGGATGCGTCATCACACGGTGGGGAGGTAGAGCTGCAATGTATGAATTCAAAAAAGGCCCGATTGAGGCTGTCGATTTTATTATTATTTTTTTGGAATAGTCAACACTCAGAACTGTAAATAAAGCGAAAAAAAAAAGGAGAGGAAGGGAGGAGGGAAGGAAAACAGAAGAAATACCCTCTCAATCGCTAAGGTGATCATCTGCGAATCGGACCACATTCCGTCAAGAGCATTGTGCTCACCCGATCCTGCAGTTCGACCCGCATTCACACCACTGTTCGCAGCCAAGGACCAAACCCACGGTGATGATACCTTTCTCGGCCTTTTGGCTAAGATCAAGTGTAGTATCTGTTCTGATCAGATCTGTGGTCCATTGGGCCACAATTAAAAAAAAAAAAAAACAAAAAAAAAACGCAGTGATTGCTTGTAGCGGCAGCCAATGGTTGTCCTGACAGGATAGGCCACCTACCCTACCCATCCCCACGTTAATACTCCCAGCGCATCCCCTGTCCCTACTATCCTACCGCAGTGTGACCAACACTCAAGATCATCACCCTACTAGTATCGAGGGAAGCTTGGACCAGACAGCAGTGACAAGCACCAAGCTGGGCCAACCTCCCAGCCCTGATGGAAGCCTACGAACCTTGCCCTACCGGAACTTTGGACGCCAGGCTCATGAAATCTTCTACAGGCCCAATTCAGAGAGTCTACCCAGCTGGATTACCTAAGCAAGGCAGGCAAGCGCCCACGGACACATCCTACCGTCCTTCCTCTAGCTTACCCAAGGCTAGAGCTAAGCCATGCGTGAGTAGACCCCCCCAGCCCAGTATCGTAGTTCTGTGTCACGGTATGTGTGTATGCCCAGAGGTTATGTATGTTTGTATGAGCTCATAGGGCAAAGTGTTTTGGGTTTTGTATCTGCCCGAAGGCTATGTGTGCTATGTGTAACTGTATAGCGAGATGTATATGCCTGAAGGCCAGATATGTGCAGTACTATGGAGAGGGAACTACGTGTTCGTTTGAAGAGATGACAGACCAAGCTGGACAAGAATCCCCCCCAAAGTCCCAAGCCARACTCGAACCCATTATCTATGACATGTGACCTGAAGACTACCATTTGAGCAACGATCACAAACGGCCCATGTGTTGGCATTTGACTCGAATGTTGGTCAGACCCGAAAACGAACACAAGTTTTTTTCTGTTGGCCTTGTTCACCACTCACGCAGTGTTTTGCGCTATTTAAGAGATGCTTCAACCGGTTTTATAGAACGCGTCTACGGTGGTGCACCTCCTGCTGTTTCTTTGCAAGGCACCATCGCCGCAAAGCGGCCATCCTGAGCAGGACGTAGGCGGGGGCCTGATGTTTGAGGAAGGGGAACAGAAGGTGGGTTGGCGTTGTGTGTTGAAGCGGGAGGGGGTGGGTGAGATTTTCATAGTACGTGCTCGTGTCAGGGTAGTTCGATTGCCAATCTGTTGTTGTCTGCGCGACATGAACATCGTCATAGCATGCAGGGGCCCGGTGCTGGGTAGGACAGTCATGTTCTACGAGTACAAGCACAGAAGGGGGGGACGGAGATGGTCTCCACCTGGAAGTTGGCGATATCGTAACCCGTGAGGATTGGCGGCATTATGAAGTGGATGCCAACGGCCGAACATGTCTGCAGTTGGCTGTCCATCTAGGGTTTGCGCGCCATCTGCTGCGCGATGTCGTGATCTTCGTGACGAAGATCAATTCCAGAGTGCCCAACCGCTGGACAGGCGGTGTCGATGTCACAGGGGATATGGTGCGAATGCTCGTCTCCGTGCTGGCGAAGGAGTTTGAGGAGCGCCTTCACCGCCCGTCCACGTTTCGAGTTGTGGTCGATGCGCCGATAGAGCTCAGAGACAATCTGCACGAAAATATTTGCATCCTGTGAGACGATGTCTTCCGAGCTTCCCTTTGCAGAGCGCCTTTTCCGACTTCGTTGTTTTCATGACTGGATAACGGTTCTTTCATTTTTGTGAAGTATCACATAGAGAGAGAGAGAGAGAGAGAGAGAGAGAGAGAGAGAGAGAGAGAGAGAGAGAGAGAGAGAGAGAGAGAGAGAGAGAAAGAACCTGTTGTGGTTTACGGACCGCCTCAGCCAGTAGCTGAGAAGTAGTGGAATGGTCTTTGAGATTTGTGACACCCAAAGATGTTTTTCAATTTTTGAAAGTGTGTTATAAACGATCATATTCTCTCGTGCTCGCCGTGTTTTGTTACACTACGTACAATCTAAGTGAATGACATGTATGCTCTTCATGTTCGCTGTATTTTTGTTTGTTTTGAAAGTGTTTATTCCACGTATCGTTTTGCACGTTTTTTTTTTTTTTTTTTTTTTGACGTGGATGTGAATGACCACATTGTAAGACGAAATTGAACACAAAATGAACCGCACAAAGAAAGACAGAACTGGGCAAAGAGTGAGAGACGCAAACACAAAATCGAAAGGCTGATTGTCAACCACGGTACAAGCCCTGGGATGGAATTCATAAATATTGAAAGCCACAAGATTCGAACTAAGGACGAGCCGCACCCCCCGATTCACATTCACATCGTGACGGGGTGATGTCACCGTAATCCAAAAAGCAACCTCATAAGACTTAATCATGTGCAAGCATTGATTGCCTTCGCTGATAAACGAAAGGATTGACTTGCACCTCCTACATAACATGCAAACAAACAACTAAATCCACCTGCACTAACGGACCCCATTCAACCCCCTGTCATGTGCGGATCGCTACACTGAAATGGCCATCCCTACCGATTACGCCGTCGACGAAGATCCTATAAGCCTAAACGTGGTGACACGTGTCCACACCCACGAGACGAGGCCGAATAAGCAATTGCCATATGAACTAGCGTAGGAGCTGCATGCGGCGAGTTAGGCCGCGCACAAGTCCAGTGCCACTTTGCTCACGTCTGCTTGCAACACCAAGGCCGGCGGTTTATGCATGCCCCGATCGATCAGTCGGTGGTCGTTCCTGTTCGCGTCTCTCTCCATGAGCAAGCGCTGGTCGAAGTCGATACCCGCCTCAATGAGCAGGTTGTGGATGATGCAAACCACGGTGAACTGTTGGGGCATGCTGTCCATGTTCATTTTGTGGTGCCTGAGGAACAAACGCCACATGCCCTTCAGCCACCCAAATGCTCTCTCGACGATGTTCCTCGCGGTCTTGTGGCATGTGTCGAAATACGCCTCGTCATTAGGCTGCACCACTCCGCTGTAAGGCACCACCAGCCATGGCAAAGGGCCATAGCCATTGTCCCCAAGCACGTAGCCTGTCATCCGCACCCCGTCAGGCACGGTGACAGTCTCCGACGTGAACAACGTGCCTGGCTCCGCACGCCTTCAAAACGATGAGTTCCACAACACCCTCACGTCGTGGACACTGCCAGGGTACCCGACGAACACGTCGATGGCGCACATGTCCAAATCAACCACCACTTCAGCCACGACCGAATATTGTTGTTTTCAGTTATAATAATCCTCCGACGGCGCATTGGCAGGTTTATCGACGTACACGTGGGTGCAATCCATGCAGCCGTAGCAGTTGGGGAAGCCTTTCCCTGTGAATGAGCGTGTAACTTGGAGCAACCGCCGACCGGTTGGCATGCATATCTTGTTAGGGTACGTCGACAAGGTGACATTCATCACATCCCTCACAGCCTTGATCCCAGACGACCTCCCCATGCCGAAGGACGAGGTTGCATTGTCCAAGGTCTCGCCAGACGCCCATCTGTAAAGAGCAAGCGCGAGTAGCTGCTCAGGAAGCAAAGGACTGCGGTAGTGGGTGAGCCAACGTTGAAGAAAGGGTGCACACACGGCGACGATCTCGTGGAAGGCGCGTCTCGTCATCCTCAATTTCTCACGGTAGTAGTCTTTAGTCGCATCATCGTCGATGATGAGATTTTGCCAGGTGCTCCCTATCCTCCTCCTAACCCACCACCTTGGCGTGTCCCTCGACAACACTCCTGCGAAGATGGCATTAGCCATAAGGAAAGGCGCATCCTGACAATAACAAATGACACTGAATTCGCCATCACCTGCGTGGCAACGACCTCCCTCGACCCGACTCTTCTGGTCGTACGCTGTTGCAACCCATTCGTCGTTTGCACGTGCCTGAACAATGCCACCAAAGCTGTCACCACCAATCGCTTTTCCCGTTTCGTCAGCCCGCCGCATTCGCCCTCCTCACCGTGGTGTGCCATGGCGTCAACCTCCATCTCCCCCGTCAACCTCCGCGTCCAACCCTCTGTCGCTGCTACCGGTGACAATGCAGTCCACACTCTGGACCACCCCCCGCTTGCACGTACACGATCGACCGAAGACGGCGAGGAACGACCGAACGTGTGGCTATTATCGCCGCCTTCAGCAGGATACCTCGACTGACGAAATTTTGAATTTTGAAAAACAGTGAGGTCACTTCCCTCGGACGACGGTACCAGTAACGGCCGCCCGTGGGCTCGCCAGAAGATGGCCATTTTTTCATCCGGGAGCCGCAAGACTGGATTTCATACCCCACACCATCTCGCCGTGAAACGGGGGCCCAGAGTCTTTTTGTCTCAAGGGTGCCGATTTCAAGGGCGACCTCTAGTCCACATGGAACGAAGAATCGTTGTAATGTAAATTAATTATAATTTTGTGATAAGGGCGCCCTTGAAACTCAAGAATTCTCTAGTGGTGTGGAATGAGGCTCTAACACAATCTCTGAGTTTTGCTAAGGAATGGCTGGGAGGGGCACAGGGAGGGAGGCTAGAAAGGGTGGAATGGAGTGGGTGGAATCATGAAGATCAGCAAACTCCCTGCCCGAAGGACTGCCGACTGAGTTTCATGAAATGGATTGACATCGACACCAATGTCCCGTTGTCCCCCTCGAAGAGCTTCCCCAACCCATTCCCCTCATCCCAAGGCACCCTTGTCGAGCTTGCATGGTTTGGCCAATAGGGTACCACCTAAGCTCCCGAGTTGCCCTGGGGGCCCTTCCCTACCCGCATGATTCCACATGATTTCCACACAACTACCTTAGCTACACTGCTACATTTGTATTCATTATGACCACGACTATTCTGTAAGGGACACTAGACCCGGTTTCCAGTAGGCGCTGCTCCCCACCAATAGATTGGAGCCACCGGTGGTAGCACAAAGGGTTGCTCATACCAGACCTGGCTGTTTCAGGAAAAAAAAGACAAAGGGCTTCTGAATTCAGTTCTAAATGGAGAATAAAAGAATTAAATAACTAAAGATTTAATCACA
Organism: Chara braunii; assembly: GCA_003427395.1. Lineage (NCBI taxonomy): Eukaryota > Viridiplantae > Streptophyta > Charophyceae > Charales > Characeae > Chara > Chara braunii. Next base: position 2,729,499 of record BFEA01000101.1, read on the forward strand.
TAAGATAAATCGGTAAGGATTATCGACCAATAGAGGTTTTAATTTCAGTAAGGATTATTACAATAAAGTTTTAATTTCAGTTAGGATTATTGACCGCGTTTATAATTTCACACAGGAAAAAACAGGACTCAGGGTTGTTGGGGGGTAGGGACCCCTTTGAATTTTAACAAGTTGAACCTGCTACTAAAAACATTGTGGACCTATTAAGGGAGTTACCACATCGCAAGTGGCCTGTGGCTTAGTGGTTAGGGCACCGATTGTCAATGCACATATGAGGTTGCTGGTTCAAAACTCCGTGCCTCTGCGCAGCGACACCGACAACCATTTACATAACACATGGTCCCCTAGGGCTGACGCAGGTAAGCTATTACAGACATTGCCTGTGCACCACCCAAGGGTCAGTCCATGGGTGTTGTATGCTGGTTTGGGCTTCACGTTGGTTGCTTACTGCTGTTGGCTTTGGTTGTTCTGATGATTTCCCCAAGCCGAGACATCTCACACGTTACATTCACTTCCAATGGTAGTGCACATGGTTGAATCCTCCAGTTACATACTGTAGGTTACAAGTACGAGTCTGGATTCGTTCTTTGGGGGGGTCTTGTCCAGATAGGCCTGTCGCTGCCACATATTACATACACGAGATACTACCCCTATCTACGACCATAACCACGATACACAATCTATCATATGTATAGCGTTCAGCCTCCTGATGAGTCGGTGAAATGGAGCAACAGTCCGTCACAACCCCTCGTTTGTTGTCCTCTTCTTCCTCTCCGCCTACGGTTTATCGGACAACTCTGTTTGACGATATATATACCATACACACATAGCTTACATGGACTGGTGGGGGTGATAAGAGCACTTCTTACGGGTACTTACTTCGCAGATGCTCCATCAGGCGGAGCAGCATCTGCTACAAAAACCGGGTCTAAACATAATGATACGGCTAACAATATATAACATACATAACCACGATACTAGGGTTGGGAGGAGGTCATGATCAACTGATAATGATGATAGGCATCTCAATGATAAGTACACCACCTTAAAATCATAGCTAGGACTGTGGTGGGAGAGTAGAGGGCGTGAGTCTCTGGTTGGTCTGATGATCAACTAATGATGATGATAGGTGTCTCGAAGATAAGTATCCCGCCTTGAAAACACAGCTAGAACTATGGTGGGAGAGTACAGGGCGTGAGTTACTAGTCGGTCAACTTAGGGGCTAGAGGGAGATTGCTTGACCTAGCGTCTGAAGTTCCCGTACGACAAGGCTCGTTCGACTCCGCTTCCACCAGGGCAGCCTGAGGGTCATGGCCAACCCTGGTGCTTGTCACTATTGTTCGATCCAAGTTCCCCTCGATACTAGTAGGGTAATGGTCCTGAGTGCTGGTCACACTGAGGTAGGATAGTAGGGATAGGGGATGTGACGTACCAGGTCCCGTGTATAAACGAACTTCTGAAACCTCATATTTTTTGTCACTCTTTTGGGTTCGAAGTAGCTTTCTATTACTGGTTTAAAATGTATGGGTCCAATGGCCGTTAGGGCCCCTCAACTTTGATGCATTTTTGTATTCCAGGATGTCAAAATTTTTGTTACTTTTCTTGAAAGCTTTACATAGAAACTACGTGCGCCTCAGTAAGCTCGCTGAATTCGGTTTGGTAGTTGTGAATTTCTGAAATTTGCCAATACACTTTTTGATGACGTGTGTTTTCTATGCAATATCGTTCGGAGTTCATCCCAGAAAGCCCCGTGAAGCTTTTGAAAGAATAAGAATTGGCGTAGGAATTCGCATGCTTTTGTGCGCTCTGAATTTGCATTTGAACTTTTCAATCTTGAATTAATTTTTAGAAATTAGGTACGTCCTCAGTCGGACGCAACATAACTGTTTTGGTGCCATTTTTATTTGCCCCTGCGCCATACATGCAAGCTTCCCCCATCTCCTGCTGCATCTTGAACCATCTCCCGCACTTCTTCGTTCGCGACTTCTTTCTCTAACCGTGATTGGTTTTCCCCCCCTCCATTCGCTCTCTTTCTCTTTCTTGCCTTAACTGAATCTTGGTCTTGCTTAACACTGCTTCTCGCCATCTTTCGTCCCCCGATCGCCTTCATCTTCGTACATGAAGACCCTATCGATCCCTCAAACTTTCGAGAAATCGATGGTAGTGTGAAAAAAGGGTTTAACTCCTCTTAGGTTACGATTTGATTGACTGCGAAGTGACTTACACGAATAAGTATAGTTTTTCCAAAGCAATCTCTTCTTCTCCTCTTCCTTCTCCACCTTTTTGTCTTTTCCCCGTCTCTCTCGCTACCTTATACTTCTTCCGCTGTCGAGCACATCGGCTCCCGCCTTTTTGCAAAGCGTGGGATCTCTCCCAGCTATATCATGCAAGAGAAACAAAAATCAAAATAGAGACAATTTAAGAACGATGCAAAATAATCCCGCAAGCAGCCGAGACGGGTGTGTGGTCGCATCGTCCCTTCGCCGCTCTGACCGGGTGTGCCAACTATACTTCCCGCGGTCCTCTACGACAGGATAGGTTCCCACGGGGCATAAACTTTCCTTCCCTAAGGGTCTTTCACCACCCTTAGGGGCGTATCCCTACCGAGTTACTTACCCACATGCGAAAACTTTTAAATGCAATTGCAAAGGTAGGTCAACCGAGCGTGTTTGCTCGTTCGTTATAGTATAGATACGCTTGGTTGACGCCAAGTGGACTCGGACGTCATCCGTTCCTTAGGGCGCTGATCTCCTAAGTACGAAGCGGACGTCGGTCGACTAGGACGGTGACTCGGATTTCCCTTCACACCTATGTGAACCCACACTTTGCTTTACCCTGTTTGTCTTGGATGTTCAAAACAAAGGTAGAGAAAAGTTGTGCGAGTCATGCATGTGAATTAAAAGGCCTGACTCGAGTATGCGATTATACTATTTTCTTTTGAATTTGTTTTTTTTGCGTGCCATGCAGATAGGTAGAAGAATGCTTGCAGAGGAGGTTGATTTGTGTCTACACGGGATGATGAAAAAAAATGTCATTTTTCCATTTTTCATCTTCCTGCATGTTAAAAACACTTGTGTTTTGAAATGAATAATTTCAATGGGTGTCGTGAAAGAAACTTGTGAATAAAATGAAGATGAGGTGAATTGGAATTAACTTTTTCCCATGATTGATCCATTCTATCCTACCTATACCTGTCCAAAAGGTTCCCATTCTCTATCACTTCTAGCTCTTTTCGTCTGAGTTACCTTGGGTAAGAGAGAATGAAAACAACTAAAAATTTACTTGCGGTGGACACATCCTTTATCTCTAGAAAGCATCTGGGGCGGGGGTTCGTTGCTTCAGGAGCCGACCCTGTTATCGACCCAGAGTGAACCGTTCTACGGGGGGGGTACTTTGCCGATTTGGTGGAGACGGTCCGACTTTTTAGATCCGAGCTTTGTGTTCGGGCGAGGAGGAGGAGTATCCCAGATCACTTCCTAGAGGGAGAGACATGCAACACTTCAAGCAATGCACCTGATCAAGAATCATCCACAAAGCAGCCTATCATTTAAAATGATTAAGAATGTGTGGAGACAAATGTGCGTGTCTTATCTTATGTCGGCTATAGGGTGAAATGAATAACTTTGACAATATGTCTCATCAAGTCAAAACTAAGGCAGACCGATTACCTTATCGACTGCATTAAGGTTGTTGTTGGAGCCCACTCTTCGTTGGCTGCTGTATGATTGTTTTCTGTAGCTCCACCCAGGGTGGTTGGATTTTATTTCGATCTTGTGTTATTGAATGTACTGTATGATGATTTAAGTTCTTTTAGTTATCATTTCATATTGGATATATTTATGTCGACTACGGTCAATTTGTTTTTTATGTAATTATTTGTGGATGTTATAACCTTCTTTTGATTGTGTGTCTAAGGGACTAGGATTGAGTGATCGGTTTCACGTTTGGTTGATGCCATCCTAGTCGATCGACGTCCACTTCATACTTAGGAGATCAACACCCTAAGGAACGAACAACGTTCGGGTCTACTTGGCGTTAACCAAACGTATCTATACTACAACAAACGAGCAAATGCCCTTGGCTGACCTACCTTTACAATTGCATTTAAAAGTTTTTGCATGTTGGTCGGCATCTCGGTAGGGATACGCCCCTAAGGGTGGTGATAGCCCCTTAGGGAAGAAAAACTTATGTCGTCCGTAGGGGACCGTGGGAAGTACAGTTGGCGCACCCGGCTGAAGTGGCAAAGGAACGATGCGACCACGCACCCGTCTCGACTGCTCGCGAGATTATTTTGCATCATTCCTAAGTTGTCTCTATTTTTGCTTTTGTTTTACTCTTGCGTGACATGACCAGGATGACTCCTGCACTTTGCAAAAAGGCGGGAGCCGATGCGCTCAACACCGCAACTATAAAACCCGCCAGCTCATTTGGAAAGCTAACTTGAAATCCATCAGCGAACTGCGCGGTAGTAGTGGTTAGATGAAGTGGGGATCAGTGGGTCGGAAAGTCTCAATGAGCCAACTGTGATCATACGAGCCTGTGTGTTGGATAGTCGGAAAGGACTGCCTAGGCGAAACGACATAATGATCGAGTTAGCGGGGCGACGGGTGCTAAGGAATTGATGCATGGTACATGGCGGTTGGGATCGCCTGTGCCTAGGCAACGAATGCATGTGTGTGGACGTATGGTTCTCTGGCCCTGGATCATGGCATGAGAGCAAAAAACCTTGTGCCTTGTTTTTCTTGGTTCTTTCTGTACGACTACTTTTGAAGCTAAGTATATTTGGCGATTCGCAAAGATCCTCTCCTCGTTTTTATCGTGTGTATATTCTCCTTCTATGAATGCATGATGAATGAATGGTTGTAAACATGCGGTGTTGTGTTGACGAACGTAGGTGGATGTTTGTGCGTTGAACTTGGTCTCACTGGGCGAGGATGGTTGAAGCACGAAAACTGAAATTGGTCTGATTGGTTGAAATGTGTGTCTGTCTCTTGCGTTTGTGGCAACTATGTGATATGGCAAATGTATGAGATTTAAGTTTGTTTTTTTTTACTTAAAACCCTCACCGGAAGAGTTTCTCTGCATATCTTTAATCAATCTACCCGGCTAGTTCTTCGCCCGCTTCGAAAGAAGTAGTCGAAAACTTTGTCGCACATCAGTCGATCAAAGATGCATAACTCTCCCGATTTTTCATCCCCATTGGTCCGAAATTCCTCCCTTCCTCTGCTCTTATCATCTCGCGAGTGGACATTTTTTTATGACAACTCCACTTGAAAAGATCTTCTTGCTAATAGAATGTCATTTTCCTAAGAGTTTCTTTTGATGTCTTTTAAAACACATTCTTCTTTTCTAGCCCATCCGCCCATGTAAAATCAACGTGAATGAATCCGCAAGAAGCTCTTTCGTAACTCTTCCATTAAATTATTGGGTAATTACCCACCACCGTGAAACTATGGGTAATTACCAACAATAAGGCAACCTTTAAAACTAATGGGAAATAATTATTTTGTCTTATGAACGGTGGATGCGTGTTTTTCGTCCATGTGGACCGAGTTAGTTGAACCATCGGGACGACAACATCTTGAACCTCCTCAACCATGACCCTTCCCATATAATAAGGATATGACGCGTGTCTGCGAGTGGGACGTTCCAAAAGTTGTCGCTAAGATAGGCGGCCCATATCACTTTCCTTCCGAATTACATTGCTTGGGATTTGTAAATGCTGGTTTTGTGATTGTTGATATTTATTCGGTTTCGCTTCCCTTTAACGAGCTAATTGTCATTCTGTGGTGGACAATTGCACCATATTGGCCTCACACTCTGTGCAGTGATTGTCGTCGCACATATTGCTATCAAGCCCAAAGGTTCAACTATCAGACACTTGGCGAAGAGGAATACCAGCAATCAACTGTCGGACGCGGGGGCGGGGCCGGAGGTGGAGGGGCGGCAGGGGGGGGGGGGGGGGGGGGGGGGGGGGGGTGTGGGGGTGAGGGTGTGGGGAGAGGCCGGGGGTACCGGGGTTAGGGCAGGGCTGGGGGCCGGGGCCGGGGATCCCCACGATGGGGGTCCGAGGGTGAAACCCCTACCTCGACTTGGGCCTCGGGGATCCCTGCGTGACAACCCTGGTTAATGGCAAAAAACTAAAATGTTGTATGCGCAAAGTTCGTCAATCAAGTCGACCTGAATTGTAAGTCGGTGCGGACGATCATCGCCCCAATGCCCGACAAAAATACGGGTCAGTCCTAGACGTTCAACTGTGCCTATACTTGTGCTATAGTGATCGAGCAAATACCCTCAACTGATTTACCTCTGCGATTGCAAGTAAAAACCTTCGCACGTGGGTCAATAACTCAACAGGGATACACTTACCTAAGGGTGGTGACAACCCCTCAGGTAGAGGTAAGTTGTACCTCACGGATCGTTGTCCTGTCACAGGGAGCTGTGAGCGGTATAGTTGGCGCACACGGTCTAAGAGGTATCTCCGCTCACCAATGCTTAACGCACCCCTCCGTGACACGACCATGAGATCCTGGTAGGAAGAGAGTGAAGGACAGGGTTAGCAAAGATTAAAAGGGGAGAGGGGAGGCAGACGAAGCACAACAACAACCAAATAGTGACACAAATGGGATGGAAGAGGGTTTAAGAGGCTAAGGGTTGGAAAAACAATGTAGGTAGGGGTTAAACAAAGGTTTAACAGTGACTCGACATCCAACGATAAAGAAAAGGAGGAGGGAAGGTAGATAAGGAAGAGGCAGAACCGACAACATAAGACAAGGTTTGACAAAAATTATACAATGTGACGACACACAACAAAAACAAACCACAATAAATGGGTACGACAACCCACCACAAAATCTCGACAATTACACAATCAGGGATAAATTAGCACACGATGGTTAGGTTATGACGAATCATGTGTAATACAAGGACGTTGAGCCCGATTCTCAGCAGGTGTTTGTCTCCAGCAATAGATAAAGCCGTCATACTTAGGGCCCTGATTTGTGAGGATGCTCATATCACCTGGCTAAGCAGATCTCCTGCTCATGAAGTAAAAAAAAAAAAAGGCCCCATCTATTGGAGGGGAGTTGCACCTGTTGGAATTTGGGTACGACATCCCTATGTTTTTGTAAATAGATCCCTGCAAATGAATGAGTGTACATGATGAGCAACATTAATTGCCCTCATGCAAGGGGATTAACCGCCCCTCTAGATTCAAGGATGACACCCTGTTAAGCGACTATCTCTAACCTTCTGACTGTTTGCATACTGGACAACAGTCGATGATCCCGCTGAGCCTCCTTATGAATTTGTTCATTCCTTCCCCTCTGCAGACGATTGTTTGGTGGACCTTGCTTTGTATGGATTGGAATGAAGGGGAGGGTTGGGGCATAACTTCCCATTTGGAACATTCTACTTTCTTCTTATTGTTTGTCCTTACGATTAGAACAATGGACAACAAACTGAATGACCACCCCCTGGACACAGACACGTATAACCACTTGCAATAGGACCGTGACCATCTCTAAGCCTATCTAGATAATCGTACGGAGGTTTGGAGAATGCAAGCAAGAATTCCGAAAGACGTATCAGAAGGCACAATGCCCAAATCTTCTTCCAGAAGGCAAAATGCCCAAATCTTCTTCCAGAAGGCAAAATGCAGATCGAGGAATTCTATGGTCCCCACCCTTAAACCCTCCTTTCATCATCACTAACCAACCGCTTCCAATGCATACACAGTGGTAGATTATGCTACTTGCTACTACAAGGACCTCTTCACCTCACATACAACACAGTGGCCTGAGGAGATCTTGACGCAAGCAAAGGTACCTTGTTGCAAAATTTGGGCACGCTCCTCTCCCACAACCAAAGATTAGAGTTGGAAGCTCCATTGACCACTAGCGAGATCTTGGAGGCACTTCAGCAAATGGAAGATGAGAAGACTCCTAGTCTCGATGCATTCTCCAAGAAATTTTGGCTGGCTTTCTGGGACACTATAGGAGAAGACTTTATGCATTACGTACACGCGGTTCAGCAAGAAGGTATTTTTGGCCCAATGATGAGCCAGTGAGTTACTACACTTATATATAAGAAAGGAGGCAAGGAGGATATAAGGAACTACCGTCCTCTAACCCTCTTGCCTCTCCCATACCAGATGGTGGTGAAAGCCCTAGGCAGTGGGTTCCTCCCACATATGGCATGTTTTATCCATATACACCGGACAGGCTTCATGCCAAACAAGAATATACACGGCAACATTCTGTTCGTGAACGAAACGATAAAGTATGCCAGACAAAGACAAACAGAGGCTACTATCCTGTTTATCGATTTTGAAAAAACCTACGACCATGTGGACTAACAATTTTTAGATATGTGCCTGGACAAAATGAACTTGGGGTCTGGGTTTAGACGATAACTAACTTGCCTGCATGCTAGAGCCTTGACTAACATTATGTTAAATGACCATCTGTCCCCGACGTTGTCCCTGCAGAGATCGGTGAGGCAAGATGACTTTATCGCCCCTTTGTTATCCTGATGGAGACCCTAACTGCCCTCATCAGAGCAAATTCAACCATAGAGCGGACAAACATACCAGAGATACTAGGGCATCTCATTCCGGTCACCTCTCTCTTTGCGGATGACCTCACGGTTGTATTGAAAGCCGCCCTAGCCCACACGGTTCACCTCTTCTCAGTAGTTGCGGACATGAGAGTGAACTGGGGCACCAAGACTGAAGGTTGGTGGCTACAATCGAATGAGGTCTCCCCACCCCCCCACCCCTCAGTTCGATGGAGGTCTGCAGAAGAGGCGATTCGAGTTCTTGGAGTTAGGCTCACAGCCCTGAGCCCCCCCAAGGACCATGGAGATGCATTGGTGGAACTCGCCCTGCAAAAGCTGGCAAGGTGAAAAAGTCTCCACACTTCGCTTGTCGGCAAGGCTCTCACTATCAATAATGCCATCCTGTCAACAATATGGTATAAGGGGGCATTCTGGCATCCGAAAACTGAACAAGCGAATAAACTGATAACTCTGGAGAAACGACCACGAGCTAGCCAATTGCATAAAGAGAGTGACTCGGAAATATGTAGCCCAACCCAGATCAAGAGGAGGATTAACAATCATTGATCCGAGATACTAATTCAAGGCACTTATCTTCAAGGTTATCATATGTATGCTGCTAACTAGTGATGTCATGTGGCTCCCATTAGCAATGATACAGATTACCAACTTGGCACCTCTCTCAGCTCCTGACAGACCCATTCACCTACTGACCTGGCTTACCAACGCCCACTGGTCCATATCGAAGCCAACCTACAACAATGTGGTTGGAACAGGAGGTGGAGGTAATAGTCACCTCCGCAAGCGAGCTAGACAAGACCTGACAACGAACCCCCTATGGTCAGATCTCTTGCACCTATGGAGAGAAATAGGCCCGATGAAATTACTAGTCCCATTGAGATGGCAAAAAATCTGGTGGCAACCGATCTTTGGTAACCCACATATCTTGGATGTTAGTGGTAAGCCATTCTCAATGTCCCAAAGATCCCACTGGTTGAAATGAACGCAAAAGGGTATCTTCACAATTGGGGACATGTGGGACACAGTAACAGGACAGTGCAACATAGAACAAACCTTAAAAAGGCAGCTCCAACATATCACAAAACTGCAAGACAAACTGTCGGATGTGATTGAGGCGGTACCGCTAGCCCGGACTCTTGAACATAGCAACCGATTGGGTAATCCGACATTCCTCTTTGCCAATCCCAGCAGCGGTCTACCAAGTTAGTGACATTGAAGCCACATCGACAACACTTCAAGCTTATGAGCCACAACAACGAGGCTCGAGATTCCCCAAACTAACAAGGAATGAAGACCTGGACCATCAATGTGGTTGGGCACAACTTATAAGAGTACGAGTACTGGAAGATGCTGAAGGGGGGTATTGGGCATTTTAACCAGCGACACCCATATCCTCTCTTCCCTTTGATCCGACAAAATGACAGTGAGAGGGTAAGAAGCCCCTACCCATATGGCAGTTTACAGTAAAGGGCTGCTACCGTGCAGTCCATACACTGGCTCCTGTTAATGAAACACTGCTTAACCGATAGCAGAGGGACTCACGTTTCCAAGAGGCATAAATCCCCTCCCCGCCCTGGCCCAATATTGCAAGGATAATGCCCACCGCCCACCGATCCCTACAGTGGCAAATCTGGTATCGGTGTCTTCCAACACCGGACTGGTCGGTGTCAAGGTCTCGACTATAACAAAAAGGCATCCTGTCCCTGATCTGCTCATACTGCGGAAAATCGTCCCAACCTAGGCGAGCAAATCTGGAACACTGCCTCCTGGAATGCCCAATCGCAATCCAGATCTGGAGCTGGTGGGACGCAACATGGTGCTCACTCACAATTAAGAACTTCTCTCCTTTTGTGTTTTCATGAATTAATATGCGTTGTTCGTAATCAGGGCGGTCCGTCCTTCTCAGGACCTTTGTCATCTTTGGATCGATTTTTGAAATTTCATCTTTTCGCAATTTTGGAAATACACGGGAATTACGCGCGCCTTAGTGAGCGCGCTAGGAATTTGGCTAGAAGGCTAGGAATTTCGGAATGAGTGGAACCTGACGTGTCCTTTCTTGTGCATGAATGTTCTCGACTTCGTCTTGGAAAACTCTGGGTAGGAATCTGAATAGGTATAGGATTTTTTTTCGTGCTCGCTCTACACGCGGATATGATACTTTTCAATTTTGAATTAGTTGTAACTGTTTCGGTGCCCTTTTTGCCTCCGCGTCAGCGCCATGCATGCGAACCTCCCCTCGCCGCTTCCCTGGCTACCTTTGACACTCTCTTCTTCTCACTCTCACTCCTTCACTCTCTGTAACCGTTTTCCATCTCTCCCTCGCCTCGCGCCCCTTTTCTCTTTCTTGATTATTTGGATTTTGGTTCCATTTTGCGCTATTTTTCACGCTCTTCTTCTTCCCGCTCTAAACCTTGCGCCGGAATACCTTGACAATTTCCTCCTCCTCCCCTCTAGCCAAGGAGACGCGCCGTGTAAGAAGGATATTCTTGTTACACGACGATTCTGATTCGCTACGACTGGGCTCCGAAGGATCAACATGACTTTCATTAGGCGATTATCCCCAAACCTCCCCTTACCCCTCCCTACCTCAGTCCTAACCCTTCCTAGCGTCTATCTCCTTTTCCGCAACTATAAATTCCGCAAGCGCTCCCAAAAATCTTTCTCTCAACTCATCTGCCAACTTCCGGAAAGCAGTGGCTAGAGGGTGTGTGTAAGGGGCGAGTCCAAAAATCCTGACGGACTGACTTTAGTCTTGTCGGCTGTGCGCTGGATCACCCGTCGGATTGTGGGATCCGGGTCAGACCGTGCAGAGACTAAGTTGGTGGGGTGACGATCACTATGGTGGATTAGCACGTGACGGCCGGGATCGTAACTGCTCGTGAGAGGTTCAAATCGGGAGTTGAGTGAATGCATGGCCTGGGGCCATGGTGGAATCTTATGGCAGAAACGCCTCTTTTTGCCCCAAAATCTGTATCTTCAAATGTGAGTTCTGATCACTCGACTTCTAAGGCGGAATTTCCCTTGACAAAATCACCGGACATTCTATGATTGCTTTCTACTCTTTTCTCCCCTCTGATCTGCGTCTATTCTCACTCACTCTCTCATTTTGTTATGTTTGTTATAATGGATGAATTATAGTAACTTTACTTCTCTCACTTTGATATGTGCATGCAATGGGTCGTATTAGAGAGTTTGTTGTAGCATGACCAGATGATGATTGGTTGATCGACTGGATGATCTGGCTGCTTAGAGTGTCGAATGAATGATGTATGATTGGGAAGAATTTTTGTGTTTGCTTTTGTTGCCATGTGGACTGACGGCCCCAACCTGACCGGGCGCCAGCTTCCCGTGCCCCCGCCACGCCCCTTGTCGTACAACGAGGAAAGGACACGTGTATGCGAGTGGGACGTACGAGAAGCCGTCGCTAAGATCGGCGGGCACTACTACTTTCCTCCCAAAACTCGGTGTTCTAGATTCGTTGGTGCGGGTTTTGTTATTGTTGATACGCAATTTCTTCCCAGTTCGTTGTTGTTGCTATTTAATGAGTGGATCGTCATCCCATGGACAGCAGTAGAGCCTCATTGGCCTAACACTCTGTGCAGCGATTGTCGCCGCTTCGAGTGTTACCGAGCCAAGGGTTTCCACTACCGCACACGTAGCGAGGATGAGCATAAGGAGAGGGCTACTCGATTGAAGCCCTCCACGTCGGATTCGGAGTTGTGTAACGAGCGCCGACGAGACCTCATCCGTAAACCGGATACCACGTGTGTAACCCCCCCCTTCATGAGAAACGAAGAGCGACGGCTCGCTGGGAAGTTGAGCGATACTTTTTGGATTGAATTTTCCATAGCCGTGAGCCCCTCGCGCGCCTTTCTATTCCTTAAACCCGCACGGCAACGAACCTCCTTCTTACTAAGGTCGGACCAACACGGGGGATTTCAGTTCTGCTTGTGTCCCCACACTCAACTTTTCCAAAAATCCTTGGCACACCACATCTTCGCTGTCTTCCCGAGACCCTTCCGCAAACCAAAACGCTCACCGGGAAGCAGTGCGGGGTGTGAGGTTTGAGCGTCACACGCCCCCACCTCGACCCCTCCCGTCACAACCACCGGCCTCAACCCCTTCTCCACCTCCACCCCTACCGACACAGTCCCCCCCCCCCCCCCCCCCCCCCCCCTCCTCACGTGCCCCTCCCACCCCCCATCGATACACAAGAGGACAAGAGGAGACAGTGGACCACTGGGCCCCCGGGGATTATGGACCTACAACATGCTTTGGGCAGATCTCAAGATACACAGCTACAGGACAACCAACAACTCCAAATGACCTGCTGGGGCCGATCTCCACACTATGAATAAAAGGACCATACATGGACAACAGATCGACACAGAGAACAATAGAAAACCTCATAACTTGCAGCAGAAACAGTCTACATCTCTGCTCTCCCAGCGTCCCTGTAACAGTATCGATACTATCCCAGCCTCATCCGCACAGAATCATGAAAATACCAAGGAACTAAGGTTTCAAGGATTTCAGGACTACACGGGATAGACATATGGGGTATAGAACTAGAGGCTAAGGGAGACATGGGATAAACGGTATGAGGTGGGAAGGGAATGGGCGGTGTATGTCGGTGGTGTACGCCGGTTCAAACATCAGTTGCAATAGGGGGCTGCACAGGCCTGGAATTGGCAGGGACTGAGGGGCTAAATGGGGACAGTAGGAATACACAAAACAGGTACCCTGCAATTCTAGGATGGGGGACAGTCTATCTAGGACGGAGCTCCGACATGGGTAGGGTTGTAAAGCTCCTACGGAACATGGAGGTCCGAGCTCGGAACCAGACTGAGTTATGGCTATACCTCCAGGATGAAGTGACGAAAAAACAACACTACAAATGATGTTCAGAGGGACGCTGGACCCCATTTCCAGCAGGTGTTGCTCCCCACCAATAGATGGAGCGGCCCGGCAGCCAAACTCTCAATCTCGTGGTTCTTTTACCACCATAGGGATAGAGGGGTGGCATATGAGCCTTAAAAAAAAAAAAAAAAAAAAAAAAAAATTAAAAAAACGATTCCATTTGGATTAAGTGGCCTGTGGCTCAGTGGTTAGGGTACCCGTTGTCAATGTGCATTGTGGTTTGAGGTTGTGGGTTTGAAACCCCGCACCTCTGCGCATAGAAACTGGCGGGCATATACATAATGGATGGTCATGGTCACTTGCGTTCCCCCTTGGGCTGATGCATGTAAGCTATTACAGACACTGCCTGCGCACCACCCAACGGATCGTCCATGGTGTTGGATGTTGGGTCTAAACTATGATTGGTTTGCTTGCTGTTCTTGGTCCATGGTTGTTCTCTGATAATCATGCAATTGTTTCCGTCCCGTACAACACATCAAACAGAGTAGTTGTCACTGTAGTAGCTCAGTAGGTTTTTGAGCTGAGAATTGTATGAAAGAGGTTGACAGTTCAAAACTGGATCACATCGAACTAAGCGATATACAGAGTGTTGTTGAAAGCGATATACAAAGTGTTGTTGTCTATCCTCCTTGTTCATGGTCACGGGTATCAGTCTAACGGAACGGGCTCCAGGTATTCGCCCTGGGTTCAGTTGCCTGGCATCAAAGTTACCTTAGTACGGGCTTGTCGAGATGTTGAAACAGGCTCTAAGTATTAGCTCTGGATTCAGTTGAGGCTGGCATAGCAGTTACCGTAGAACGGACTTGTCGGGGTACTGGAACAGGCTTTGGGTGATGGATTTGGGGGTTTCACTCGTGGTTGATATAGCAGTTACATTAGTACAAACTTATCGGGGTATCGGAACAGGTACTGGCCCAACTGGTTCTAGTTGTGTGGCTGACATAGCTGTTACCTTAGTACCAACTTATCAAGCTACCGGCATGGGCTGCAGGTACTGGTCAAGGGTCCAAAGTAGTGTGGCTGGAGTAGCTGTCACTCTAGTACTGACTAAGATTGTATGACGGGACAGAGGATGTTTTACTCTCTGTCTCATACTACAACTTGTCCTAGTTTTTAGGCTATCACTTAACTACGATTTCGTCAAAACGGACATTTTTTATTTTTTGAACGAAATTGAAACTTCATTTTTTTCATTTTTTTTTAATTTTCAACCAGTTTTACTACCTCAGTATACAGGATACCATGGGTTTAATTATCGAATCATATTGCCTAAAATGCTCAATATTTGCTTGGAAACTCAGTTTATTTGGATTGTGTACTATTTTTCAAGTTCACATAGTTCAAAATTTGAAGAGTTTCAAGTTTTTTTTTCCATGTAGTTAACAAAACCGAATATTTTATTAACATTTTCAACATTTGTTTGATAAATGCGCGGGAAAAGGCATCAAATAAGCATTTTTGTTTTATTTTGCTACGCATTCATAAACAATTTTGTTAATGTATTCTCAAATCAACCTCCTTTTGGTAATATAATAAGATTTTTAATGCGTTTTACAACTGTCAATCTGTTTTTTTTGCCATACGTAGCAACAAAACGCCCCCACAATACTTGAAAACATTCAATGCACATCCATTTTCAACGATCAGTGTGCATTTTTTTTTTTTTCTCTGTTACTTTGCATAACCTATCATATTTTTACGAGTTCGTCACAATAAATACACCGCAAATGGAATAAACAACTGGACATTTATCCAAATGCGAATGATATCTGTCATCGTTGCTCCATGTCTACTACTTAGCAACTTATCATCTTTAAATAAATATCCCTGCTCATACTCTCACATTTCCCTACTTTCATATCACTGACGGTTTCTATTTGTTGCATTAATGATGAGAATCCACATGGTCGCATGGTTTGAGCCGTCCAACATGCATTTCGGGATAGGTGGAACTGACATGCTTTCAAAATCGGTTACGAAAGCGGACCAGCCTTCAAGTCTTTTGCCCTCGCACAACAATGTTTTTTTTTTTTTTTCTCGTGAACTTGCAAAGCTGCTTCATGACATTCCACATAATCTTGGACTGTCCCCCTTTCTCCCTGTCTTCCATAAATTCGCACATCATACAAGTCGATCTCCGTGAACTTTACAACAACTACAAATAATTTACATCCACCAAGTTCACATCTTACTCTTGACTCGTATTCGTATGAAAACCATCCGTTGGTTGTGGTGAGAGCTGCCCCTGCAGACACTCGGATGTGAGTGACGCTTGCTATTTTTGTATAAGGTGCACCTTAATTTGTTTCTTTCCTGTTATAAGGTTGAGCACTATAACCCTGCAATATCGATGACATAATGTTGCTGAAAATTAGTAATTCGACATTTATCAACATTATTCCAACAACGAAATGGTAGTTTATAATACAACAACAAAGAATGACTAAAAAAAAATAAAAAAATTGTCGGTTTCATGCACCCACTGGTATATGCTTACTTTGAGCATGTAAATTACAAATGTTTGTGCTTTTTCAAAATTCATATATGCAGCGTAACTAGAAACAAAATAATAAACGAACAAACACGAATAAACACAACAAAAAAACTTGACAACGTTCAACACACAATGTGAAACTGACGGGCGCTGCAATGCGTTATCAATTGTTATTTCCATAATTAGAAGAGTTTTTAACATATCTGCTCCAACGTCCGGAACACGTGTCAGCGATGAAGCGCATCGATTGTTGAAAATGTGTCCGCTATGACAAACGTGCTAATATGCTACTAACTGCTATCCTGTTTGGTGTGAAGGATAAGAGGTAGAAAATTGGTTGCGTGTTTTATGTCTCCATAGTACGGACAATCTATCACTATTTTTTGTCTGGCACCCACTAACGGTAGTTCTTTTTGTCTCGACCGATGACACTGCTTCGAACGAGTCACTTCTTCCGTGTCACATTTTCTATGCTCGACTGTGAACACTATCTCCTCACATTTATCAAAAAGGTAGTGAAGTTGCACATGCACCAAACTGTCAACCCTGTACACTAACTCTCTCCTAAGCGCCGCATCGATTTTTAACTGATTCGGAAACTGTTCAAGTTTACTCGAACCCGCGGGGTCCCAAATTTCTTCCCGGGCAGTGAACAACACATTCATTTTCATCCCGGTGACCTTCGCTGCTGTAAAAAGTGTCACTATGGCCTTTGCCTCTATTGCATACTCGGATTCGACCATAGTAGTCCACGATCACCGGTGCGAGCAATTCTCTTCTGCCAATGGAATGTCACGCGCACACTTTCTGTTTCTTCTTGTCTTTCGCGTCTCAATCCTGTTTCCTGCATACCTCCCCCCAATTTTCTAACATCTCCAAAGGATCAACAACGTCTTTCCTCGATACAATGACGTCAACCTATTCCTTCTTTGTGTACAGGTACCATACATTTGATCCATTGTTGGACACAATCGACTCCTGTCCGTTGACAAAACCCATGATTGGTAGAAGTTCTCCATCCGGTCCAACTTCGTTTTCGACATTTATATACTCATAATTCGCAAATTCATCGATGATCCCCACTGACCAAATGTTAGTGCCTAAAATAATGAGATCCTTAATTGTTGATGAAACTTGACGAGAGGATCCGCTTCAACGCGAGCTTGTTTGACTGACTTCCATCCTGCAAGTTGAGTGTTTAGACAAACAAATTCACGAGTTTCATCATATTAGATTCTGAATATTTTAAACTATCACGTATGTTATACAATTCAAAAATGACAGAACTACGAAAATACTCGACATAGCGTCTACTTGGCCCGTTCTTAACAACTACTGTCTCTCACACCTCTCTCTACTACTTCATATTTTTATCCCCACCCTGCACGTTTACAATTTTCGGCTACACACATGCACATAATGTTTCATAAGAAGTAGAACTTGTATCCATAAAATAGTTATATTTTCTTAAATCGACAACCCCTCCTCGCAATGCTTCATATATTGTAGTCGGAAAAAAAAAAAAAATTGCATCTCCTCTACGATTATATTGTTACTGTTTTTCCCTTAAGTACAAGGTCTAACAACCCATCCAGATCTTGTGACATACGGGGTTTCTCGCGGATGAGGTCGTGAACCTCACGGCAACTACGTAAATTCTCAGTTCTTATAAGCATCCCGCTCGTTTAAGGTAAGTTCTATCACATAGTACTGCAACAAATTGAATTCAAGAAACATGACTAGAAATGCAAGTATTGAAACAATAGCTTACATAAAGACATGATGCGTTGTCATGTGCAGCACAAACGATAATGTAGGATAACCGAAGGTGCAAAAAATGATGGACCGTCCACTTGGCAACAACGAAGTTGACGAATCAGGAGATGAAGACCCTCACGTGATTGCGAGTGCAAATTGGGAATAGAAACGTCATAGCAAGTTTGTTTAACGGAGACAAAAAAGAAGAATTAACGATGACAGTAACGATTTGAGTTTGCTAATGATAGAAAAAAAGTGGTTGAACGAGCAGATAATTAATTTTTATCTTAACCTTGTCCGACTGGACAATGCGTGTCGTGTGAAGCACCATAATTGTGACTCGAAGAACGAGAATGTGGTTAGAACAGGAAAGGGGCGGATTCCTAGAACAACAGTTCTAAGCTTGTTTTTTTGCGCGAGACTATTTGATAGCGATATGAAGTTCGAGTACGAAAAGGTTCACAGGTGGTTCACAGAGGTCGTGATTAGTGACATAAATTTGATTATTTCACATTTCAACATCGCGCACAACCAACATTGGACACTCGTAGTGGCAGACCTTAGGCGTATGAAAATTGAGTACTACGATTCGCTGACACCGAATGTTCAACTCGTGAGTACGGTGACAGGGGGGTTCGCAAGATTTCTGTACATGAGATCGGTCGAACAAGGTCAAGAAATTGACACGAAAAACTTTCATCATACATGGGTAGTGGAAGGCATTCCAAAGCAGCGCGACTTCAATGAATGCGGTGTGTTTATGCGGACATATGCGTCATTATTGGCGAGAGGGTTTCTTCCACCATTCACGTTCACATCAGATGACACAAAGGAACTACGATGCCGGATAACTTTCAACGTAGCTGTTGTGGAGTAGAGAAATTTGTTCCGTTTACAATCGACGTTCAAACACATGAAATGACGATGCAGTGATCATAAATAAATGTGATATAGGAAAAGAAAAATTTGTAAGTGTAACGAGGATCAATTATGCAGTTAACGAGAAATGTAACTGGTCGTGCAAGAAGGACATCTTATGAAATGACATCTTATCTCTTACCTCTTACTCCTCTCCCCCTTACCCCTTACTCCCTATCCCGTACCCCTTACCCCTCTACACCTTACCCCTTACCCCTTACCCCTTACCCCTTACTCCTTACCCCCTACCCTTATCCCTTGCCCCTTACCCCCTACACCCTACCCCTTACCCCTTACCCCCCTACCCCTTACCCCTTACCCCCTTTTCCTATCACAAATAATTCACATATGAAGAAAAATACGGCAAAATCTTTGAGTTTCTATTTCGTTCAAGAAGTAAAAAATGTCCGTTTTGACGAAATCGTAGTTACTTGGGATATCAACTCATCTATCAATTAGGGCATCAACTTACCTAGTATCAATTAGGGGTATCGATCCCCCTATCGACTAGGCTATCACCTAGGCTATCTACTAGGCTATTAACTAGGCTATCAACAACGATCTTAAACCACCAGTACCTCGCCCAGCTTGAAAAAGCCCACGCGGCCATTAAAGTGCCCCGTCGGGTGGGGTACCCACTTCCGTGCGACCGGTCGTCCCCCAAAAAGCGGGCATGAAAAAAAAAAAAAAAAAAAAAAAACAAACCGA
>BFEA01000101.1:2753463-2764084 GCA_003427395.1 Chara braunii
CATTTGGCACAACTTTCAGTCCAGATACAGCAATAAAGATGCCTCAAATTTTTGGTTCTTTTGGTCCCCGTGTGAGTATGCCCTGAATGACCTGGTCTCTGTTCTTTTCCCTCCCAGATAAGTGAAAAAAAAAAAAAAAAAAAAAAAAAAAAAAAAAAGGTGGAGAGTAACAACATAAATGATAAGACGAGGATGTGCTAGAGGAAGGGGGACTGGTTCCCTTCTCTTCTACCAGGGCGCAATGCGCCACTCATTGGTCAAACAATTGGGTCCCAGCCCCTATGCAAGGCCACTGAATTCGGCAGCTGACAAAATTCTTAAAAATGGGATTTCAATTAGGGAAGAGGGGACAAATATACAGATTGATTCTTGCCAACACAGTCAGACAGGAACAAGAGGTAAGGAAAGGCAAGAGACAACTCCCACGCATACCCCTCCCCAAACAATTCAGACTCAGCAATCATCCTCTCCCTCGCATGGTCAGGCCACGATGCCGATCAGGCCGCTGGGTTTGGACAACCAAGCTGTATTCGTTCAGCAGGGGGCAATCCCCCCAGTATTAAACCTGATAATGGGAGATGTAGACGAATGTGTGCTCACAGAAGAGGAGAGGGAAATGGAAGAGGACAAAAAGAAAAGGTCAGCTAATCACATGACAGACTCTTCTCAACCAACTCAATCATCTCAATCTTCTCTCTCCTTTCCAGCAACACAGCAACTGACGAAACCATCATGGGCACAGAAGGTAGTCTTTAACAATTGTGAGACCTGTTGGGGCTGACTCCAGACTACCAACGGAGGAATTAAAAGTCCCGTTGCACAATCTATCATCGGCACGGACATATTTCCTCACACTCTTCCTTCTTCCCTCAGAACAGAAAGTGGTGGACCCGGGGGGAAGGAAAGTACTGATGAATTCATACCCAACAGACAAACTGACCGAGAGGAACGGGGTCTACATCAAGCACGCGAGCAATTGAATTTTTTATGATAATAGTGCGTACAAATCAGTAAACGACACGATCAAATGGATCTGCAAAAAGTTGGAACAGATCAAAGACGGCCCAGATGCAGTCGATGAATTCTTCCTGATCCAACCGCTGTCATCCACTGTTTTTACGATCCTCAGCCTGTTCGAACAAGACAAACAAAAAATTGATGGATGGAAGAAACTACGCTGGGATCAGTCTGATGTCCGTATTTATCCATAGCAACCAAGGAAAATTGGTCCGGAGGAGAAAAAAAACCAGCTAATGAAAGACTTTTACTGGGCAGAACTGAGACACATACCAGTAGAGGTCCAGACGACTTTCATACGCGACTTTGGTCAGCAGGATAAAATTGTGGACTTTATAGATCCGCTTCCGGCTTATGTGGCAAAAAGGGATGATTATGTCATGCTGGTCCTGGATCTCCCAAAGGACCTACCCTTCTCATTGGATGACATAATCCCTTTAAAAATGAGGGGGAGAATGTATCAAATCCATACGGCCTATAAGTTCAGACCGTGGTGTTACAAATGTAGGGCGTATGAGCATCTCAACACGGAAGTTGCATGCCCACAACATCCTCAACAATCCGCTGGCACAGATGGAGGGTTGAAAAGAGACCCCAAGGGTGCAAACAGATGGTTCTTGAGTGCTGCTGAATATGAAGGATGGGTAAACATGGAGGAGGCGGCATTGGGGGGTCAAAATAGTGGTTGGGTGTGGGAAGGTAGAGGAGACCTGAGGCGGGCAGCAAGACCTTCAGCAGAATGGAAACCTCCTTCACAACCTCCCTTACAACAACCACTTGGACGAAATCCAAGGATGCAACAACCCCCAAAAGCGAAATCGCCCACTTCATTGAGTGATAAGGCAGGGGGGAAGGAAATGAGACAAAGAACAAACTGCTTAATGAGGCAGCTAAATCCAAGAGGATGGGATCACGATTGGGACCAAATGCTGCTGCATATATCCCAACAGGCAACCGCTTCTCCCCATTGATGGATGCAGCAAGGGAGGAGGAGAGACAAAAAATGGAACTAATGAGGAAAAATCGAGGCAAAGGAAAAGAAAAGGACCCAAAGGACTCAACAGACCCAAAGGAACAAGAGAATGATGAACCAGGGCCAGAACCAATGGACCTGGACCCATTAAAGGAGGCTTTTGGACCACAACCAATGGAGATTGAACCAATCCCAGACTCCTCCCCTCCGCCAGACAAAACCTCTAGTCAGAATACAAAACAGGACACCACAGATATGAATGAGACAAATCTCCAAAGGGTGGCGGAATGGCTGTTAGAGAGCCTAAAGCGAAAATTCCTGGGTCGCTCCGAAACTTTTTGGGATGACACTTATGTGCAGTTAGTCTCATTGCTCGAAAATAGTACAAGTCTGAGAATGGCTCTGGAACAAGGCCTACCCAGAGAGGTAAGATGACATCAGATGTGCCACCGCCTACTACCAATAGTAGCGTTGAAATTCCAACCAGCAAAACCCAGATCAGTCAGCAATGGAAAGCAGCCAAAAATCAGCCCCAGGAAAGGAAGAATTCACTCTTAGGGGCTGCAAGCTTGCTTCACAAGAGAAGGAGGAAATAACTCCACTTGGTTGAAAGATTATCACAGTGGGGGAACCCTCCACTTCCAATCTCATAGCCGAGGGGAGGGAGCAGGTAGATGCCAGTCCACAAGCCCCTCAAGAGGGTGAAGCTCCAAAACAACAGGACATGCTCCCACACGCACAATCAGGAAACGAAAAAGAACTGTGCAGGGATGCACGAACCAGTGTAAACTCCCCGATGAACTCACACAGTATCACATGATCGGTTATCGGTGAAATGATTAACGACTTCCTGACCAACAAAAAGGAGGTAAGTTGCGCCTTACGGACCAGCAGCGAGGATGGTAACTGTGCCAAAGTTAAAGAAGGGATCCAGATGGATCAAATGAAGGGGGAAGCAAGGGAGGAGGAGGAGGTAATAGAAAATGTAAGAGAGAAGAACGAGAGGAGAGATGAAGGGAGGAAAGGTAAGGCAAACTGGACACCAGCAGAAGAGGACGGTCCCCCTCGCTGTGCACCACAAAAAGAAGTAACATACCATCTCAAACAAATGGTATCTAAATGACTGGAGAGCAAAAATACCTCCTACTAACTAAAGAACTGCAGGACCCAGATAAGATACATCAACAAAAGCAATTGCTGCTGGTGGCAACTTCCCCAAAGCCCCATACATCAGCAATGGTGGTACCCACATCCCCTAACAGTGTAACTGTGAAACATGTTGAGGAGGAGGTAAACTTTAACAAACCAGATCAGATTCCGGGAGCGGGGGAAAAACAGGCTCCCCCCTCTCCTAAAAAGGAGACAAGTACAATAAAGAAGGGGCAGTTAGAATGCTCCCTACCCCTCCCCTCCTAGCCTCCTGTTTTGCAGATACAGTGCTCCCAGCCCCTCCCCCCCTTGCCCCCTGTTTTCTCACCAGAAGAAGCTCTGATTAGTAGAAGACAAAAGCTACGCTTGCTGGTGGCAGGTGGGCATGCGGAGTTAGCTCTGTCCAAACCAGGGGTACTGATCTTGCCAGTGTGATCAAAGGAAGGGATTTGGGAGGTAGACCTGTCCGAACCAGCAGGCTCAACACACGGAGAGGTGACCATGCATGGTGCCCCGACGTCACAACTCTCCACCTTGATGAAAAATCTGGCGGGGGATGCCAGATTTAAGGTTGAAATTGTGAAAATCATCCAAGAACAACTTCCCCCTGTTGATCCTTTCAACTGATACACAGAGAATCTTAGCCAGGGACGTTTTTCTCAAGTATGAACATACACGAGCTATTAACCTGCACTGGTTCTCTCATGACACGTTGGCTGAGTTACAACAACTCAAGGTAAAGGTGGGGGATTTCTGGTCAGAATTCTATGTCACAGTTCTACTCTCACGTCTTCTAAAAAATAACCAAAATTTACTAGAAAAAGGCGGGAAGCTGGACACCGGCAACTGGTTATCTCTGTAAAAAAAAAAAAACAGGATAGCAATGGATGGTACTAATTTATTAGAAGTGCTGTACAACAGGGACAAAAACTAGAAGAGCCTTAAAAGAACAACCGACCTGGATCTCAAGTCGCTTAATGTAAATGACTTAGCTTCAGTCAAACAAACTAAAAGACAAACAATATATGAATAGTTGAAAGGTATTGGGGGAAAGGAATGACATGATGCCATCTGTGTGCATGAAACTCACCTGATGGATAACGCTGATCACAATCATATCCACAAACAGATCTGGCCACATTAGGCCTTCAGGGCACATGCCCCCAAACCAGGCAGTGCAGGGGTAACAATCTGGCTCCCTCCCGACTCAAAGATTGACCCCCTCTATTGGGAGGTAGACAAGGAGGAAGGACGATGGGCTTTTTTTCTGGCCATGCTAGAAATAGAGGTGGTGACTATTTTGTGTGTGTATGCTCCTAACAAGGTAAGTGAAAGGGTTCGTTTTTTTGAATCCTTAAAGGGTCGGCTACCGGTGGGCATCCCAGTGGTGATGGCGGGGGATTTCAATGCAGCCCCAGACAGACATTTGGATCGCTGGCAGATTCCATCCCCCTGCCCATCGTATATAGAGAGGGATGAGAAAATTATAGAAAGAACGTGTCAGTCCTTCAACCTCTTCGATGCCTACAAACGACTCACCCCCACTAAACGCACTTACACATGCTTCCGGAAAAGTCAAACAATGAAAGCATCCAAATCCCGCATAGACCTTATTTTATTATCGGAGGAATTGGACGGAGCTCTCCAAGTAGCTGGGATATTCCCTCGCAGTGTCTTCCCAGGTCTAGATCATGCTATGACTGCGGTTTTGCTGTCCTTCAGGAAGAAGCCAGGTCAGGGAAGAGACTTCTATAAACTTAACACCTCCTTGCTGCACACTGATAACTTCAAAGTATATCTTCAAGATGTCTGGTCCTTCTGGAGGAAACATAAAGATCAGATTAAGGATGATATATGTTGGTTCAACAACGGCCTAATGTTCTTGGGTCGTAAATGCAATAAATATTCAAGCTTGCTGGTAATGCAGCGAAACATGAAAGAAATTGATCTACAAAAACAACTTATACAACTATAGCAACAAGAAGAAGGGGTGACTAGTGAAAATAAAAAAATAGACATCTCTCATAAAATCAACGCACTTGAAAATAAACTATTATCATTTATGGAACATAGGTGGCAAGAGATCAGAATAAGAGGAAAGTTAAAAGGTCATAACATAGAAGGAGTCATGGATGCGAGGTTCTTCGCCACTGCACGTACAATCATAGAGGCGTTCTTGGACCCTAATGAAGATGAATCCTCTCTGGTCACTTCTACGGCGGAATGCACAAAAGTAGAGAGGGACTTATATCTCTTCACATCGGAATGCAAACAACCGAGGGATCAAAGAGTCACAGAAATAGAGGAGTTCCTCAAACCTCTGACTAAAGCCCTTACAGATCAGCAGAAAGAAAGGCTAGAGACCCCCCTCACAAAAGAGAAAATCTGGACAGCCTTGATGATGATGGAAGAAGAAATGACTCCTGAGATTGATGACTTACCAAAAGAGTTATGGGAAGTAATGTGGGACTTTTTGGCCCAGGATTTGATGAATTTATATCATGCAGTCTAGTTGGGCAAGGAATTCTGACTCTCTTATACAAAAAGGGAGATAAAACTAGTATCCGAAATTACCGTCCTATTACCCTCCTCATAATAGTCTATAAGTTGGCAACAAAAGCGCTAGCCAACCGGATAATGAAAGTCATCAAGGAGATCATCCACCCAACTCAAACTGACTTTATTGAAGGAAGAAACATCTAGGACAACATCCTACTAGTAAATGAACTAATTAAACTCTTAAGGCAATCCAAACACAATGCGACTTTCATCTTCATACATTTTGAAAAAACCTATGACCATGTAGACTGTTTTTTTTAATGAAAAAATGCCTGGAAAAGTTTAATTTTGGTCATAACTTCCGTAAATGGATTGAGATCCTCACTCTAATGCAACTACAAGGGTGATGATAAATGGGAACTTAGCCCCCCCCATTGAACTGGAAAGATCAGTGCGACAAGGAGATCCTATCGCCCCTTTCCTCTTTGTCATAATAATGGAAGCCCTTGTAGCTAACTTGAGATGCAACAAAGACATCAGGCGAATCCATGTCAGCTACATGCCGAAAGAAGCCATACCAGTGTGCTCCCTGCTTGCAGATGACCTCTCACTGATGGTTGAAGCCTCTCAAGATAATTTAAATGAAGTCAAGGAACTAATGAATAAATTTTGTGCTGTCTCCGACATGAGAATCAATTGGGGAAGCAAAACACAAAGCTGGTGGATACATCACGAGGGAGTGAGACCGCTGGAACATCCCAGGATTAACTGGGTCTCAGCCGAAAAGTCAATGAGAGTACTGGGGATTTCACTCTCTGCAAAGGGTAAACCAGCTGAGAACAATGAATGGATATGTAAACCGGCTCTGGCAAATTTGGAATTATGGAAAGATGAAAGGACTTCTATTATAGGGCGGTCGCTGGTCATTAACAATGTCATACTGACCTCACTCTGGTATAAATCAGCATTATGGACATTGGAAAAATCTGCGCTTAAACCCCTACAAAGGCAAATTACAACATATCTGTGGAGGGGAAACCATGATCATAAGAATGTATTAAGCAGAGTGGCATGGAAGGCGGTGATCCAACCCAAAGCAAAAGGATGGCGGGGGGTACTAGACCCATCTATCCAAGCCATGACCCTTTCAGCCCAGTGAATTAAAAGACTTCTTTTCAACCCAGAGACACCCTCGTTAGCACTAGCAGAAGAGCAAATCGCAAGACTAGCCCCTGAAGTACCTAGTGGGACTGATCCATTGATGTGGTTAGAGAATCGCCATTGGCCTATTCCCAGAGGCAGTACACAGTCCAAGGACCAGCCAACGAAGTCCCATCGACAAACCACAAGAATGGATATAAAAAATGATCATTTCTGGACAGACCTCCTCAGGACTTGGCGCAAGCTGCCTCTACCGGACAAAACTACCTCGAACAGATGATGGCTCAGACCCCCCCACTCAAATCGAGGCAGGCAGCAAGTATGAGGTAGAGCACGAGCTGGCCGAATTTATGCCCACACACACACGTTCAGATCTGTGTTTCAGCAGTTATGGGTTGCTCACGATGCTAGGCCGTGGTGGTCTCTGCACGTACAACACGTATTCCTAAGAAAAAAGAAAAGGAGAAAAAGAGAAAAACAAGAAAAAAAAACAAAACAAAAGAAAAGAATGAATCTTCTGCAGAACATGGAATAATACAGTGTCTTTTGTGCATCTGCTGAATAGAGGGCCTTAGGGCCACTACACGTATTCCTAAGAAAAGCAAGAAAAACGAGAAAAAATAAATAAATAAAAAAAAATAAAAAAAAATCGTTTTTCTTTTCTTAGGAATACGTGCAGTGGCCCTAAGGGCCTCTACTCAGCACATGCACAAAAAACACTGTATTATTCCATGTTCTGCAGAAGATTCATTCTTTTCTTTTGTTTTTTTTTTTCTTGTTTTTCTCTTTTTCTCTTTTTCTTTTTTCTTAGGAACACGTGCTGTAGCCCTGAGAATCACGTGCAAAGACCACCACGGCCTAGCATCGTGAGCAACCCATAACTGCTGAAACACTGATCTGAACGTGTGTGTGTGTGCATAAATTTGGCCAGCTCGTGCTCTGCCTCATACTTGCTGCCTTCCTTGATTTGGGTGGGGGGGTCTGAGCCACATGGCTGCGAGGACCCCTCAGACAGCCTGCATGGGCCGTCTGAGCCATGTTAGGGGGTTTCCCCCACCCCCCCCCGAAAAAAAAAGAAGGATCATACACACACACACACACACACACATTCATACACACACAATGGTGGGGGTTGACGCTGTACTTGTGGCGGGGGTGGCGGTACCCCGCGGAGGCTTTTTTTTCACTTTTGGGGTTTGTTAAACAAGTGCCACCACCCCGTAGCCCCCGATGCGCGCGCGTGCCCCGCGGGCTCGCGTTCAATTTTTTCGCGCGCGCGCGCGCCAGCGCGTTTGAACGCGATTGAACGCGGGCCCGGGGGGTATGAACGCGCGCGTTTAAACGTGAACGCGCGTTCACGGCATTCAAACGGTTGCACATATCATACGGTGGTCAAAAGACTTGCAAGGGGAGAATGACAACCCCTCTGCTACTGTCAGCAAACTTGCCAAGTCTTTGGAGAGGAGGAGCAGGTCAATTCTTCAGTTAGAAATGCCTACTACCCCTCTGGACCTGACGCATGTATACACTCTTTTGATGGGCTGCAGTTGCCTTAATGTGTCTAAAAGACCTATATCCTCCATCAAGTGGTCGAACATGGCACTATCTGGTCGTCTTTCCCTTTGTGGCCGTGGTCCCGTTGGTTGTGGGGAGGGGGATCTTTTGTCCATGTCCAGGTCTAGCGTGGTGTTGAAGTCTCCACACATGATGATGGGGCCATCTCTCGGCAGGGACTGTTGCAAGGAGAGAAAAAAACGGACACGCTCCGCAGGGTCATCCGACGCGTAGATGCATACAATATATACTGTTTCCATGGCCACAATGACTTTTAGCCAAACCCATCTCCCATCCACTTTCAAATTGTCCCATTCCGTTTGCAGCGGGACAAGTCTTGATGACGGCAGGACCCAAATTGCAACTCCCGTGGAGCCAGCGAAGCATGCCGGGGCAGCAAATTTCATGTACGGCCAGACTTGAGCTGCTCTAGCCTAACTTAGAAGAGATGAGAGACTACCGCCTAAGCTTCAAGGACGGGACAAACATAGAACCCTCGTTCCCACTTCGCCCCCCGCTGATTTTTCAGAGCCTTTCCCACCCCATGCTCTTTCCCTGGCAAAGATCCTATCCTGAATGATAAAATCCTGTAACCTAGTCTTCTACACATTCTTACTCATACAAGGAACTCCTCCCTGGAGCCCCCCGGGGAGATTTTTCTTCTGCTAACAACCATTTTTCCTTCTTTTCGCTGCTCAGTGAATCCCCCCTTCTACGGATTGGGGCAGTCAATGCTGGCAGCTTGAGCACTCTAAACAAGAAAGTATGGGGGACTGGGAGGGGGAGGGAGGAACTTGTGTGTATTAGTAGGTATCCGGCGCTGGGTTCAGGGTGAAGAGGTTCCCCCTTCCTTCCAAATATCCTGCTCAGTCAATCCCCTAGATCCCAGGGTAATCAATGTTGTTAGGGACCCCCCCCCATAACTGTTTTTTTTCTGATGTACTCTATATCCAATCTGTATATGGGACGCTGGACCCGTTTTCCGGCAGGTGATGCTCCCCACCAATAGATGGAGGCTCTGCCCAGGTTTAAAAAAAAAAAAAAAGAAAAAAAAAAAGAAAAAAAAAAGAGCTGCTCTAGCCTGATGTGGGGGGAAATCTGTGAGATGGGTCCCCTGAATCACAATAGCATCAGGCCATTTGCCCCCCATTTCCTGTGTGAACATCTTCCAAAGTGTCGCTTTTTTCTGTTCATTCGGTTGTGTTAGACCATTGACATTGATTGATCTTATGTCTAAGTCTGCGTCTGCGAACTTTTTTGCCCAAGGGGGTTGCCCCAATCCTGCAATGGCGGCCTTGGCTGTCCACAGAGTCTCAGTGGGAGTTTCTCCCACTAGATCATTTCACCCTCCAGTGTCAACCGACTAACTTCGTGCAAAAAAAAAAGAAAAAAAAAACCGACTAACTTCGCGCTGGTTCCACAAGCGTACCCGGATGCTCCCCACCCTAGTCTCACCCAGGTCCATGACACACATAGGCCTCCGGCCCAGGTCCATGCCACACATAGGCCCGTGGGTGTCAACATGAAACCCAGACCACTTCGGAGGCCGCCATTGTTTTTTTTCAACAACCCCCCTTGTCGCGCGGTGTCTCCGAGTTTTGCTTGTGGCGACAAAAACTTTTGCAAGGTTGGGGCCTGGTACTAGCGGTTTAACAGCCCCTTAGTAATCCTGCCCCGAAACCTTCTGCCAATCCCCCCACCCCTCCCTAAGCCCTAAATCCCTCCTCCTTCCTCCCTCTCTTCTCAGCCGGCCATGTTGGGTCCTCTTTTAGGGTTCAACGCTGAGAACAGGTGGTAAAACCACTGTGGCGATGGATGCTCGAAAGTTGGTAACTGTTTCAATGTGGGGGTAGCATCACCTCAACTTGTGGAAGTAAACAGAGAACAAAGCCGAAGAGGGGAAGAGGAAGCGAATGTTCTGACAGAGGGTTGGATACAGAATCATCGAACAGGAAATGGGCCAAGGAAAGAGAGTCGGGGTGTGCTGCGGCGGTTTGGCAGGGTTTTAGTAGGGCTTTTGTAGGGTTCAGTGGGCTCTACTGAGCATGTATTGTGGTTATGGGACAAGTGGGAAAAGGAGTACAATAGGGTTTTTTGTTAGACAACACATCACAAAAACAGCATAAGCAAGAGCACGAGGCCTGGTAAAGCTCCAGCTTGTGCTGAAAACGGCCATGCTGGTTGGTCGGCCAAGGGAAGGCCCGGTCGCTGCGCGAAGGCCGGGCTCCGCTTCCCTAGGAACGACACACTTGAGAAAACAAAAAAAAA
>BFEA01000101.1:2765102-2799634 GCA_003427395.1 Chara braunii
CTCTCTCTCTCTCTCTCTCTCTCTCGTGGCGGCTGGCCTCATGGTACTGTGCCCTTGCTAGGTAGCGTGGGAATATACACTGCCTTACTTGTTTTTGTGTGAGTGTGTGTGTGTGTGTGAGAGAGAGAGAGAGGGGCGGCGAGGTCGCCGCCTCTCTCTGTCTTTCTCTCTCTGTCTGTCTGTCTCTCTCTCTCTCTCTCTCTCTCTCTCTCTCTCTCTCTCTCGCGCGCGCGCGCGCGCGCATCGTGGCTGGCCTCATGGTACTGCGCCCTTGCTAGGATGACCAAATCGAATGAATCTGGCGCTGTAGCGTGGGAATATACACTGCCATACTTTTTTCTGTGTGAGTGTGTGTGTGTGTGTGAGAGAGAGAGAGAGAGAGAGAGAGAGAGAGGGGCGGCGAGTTCGCCTTGACCCTCCGTGCAGGTCGTTGCCTCTCTCTCTCTCTCTCTCTCTCTCTCTCTCTCTCCCTCTCTCTCGCTCTCTCTCTCTCTCGTCGCGACTGGCCTCATGGTACTGCGCCCTCCATAGGATGAGCAAAATCGAATGAATCTGGCGCTCTAGCGTGGGAATATACACTGCCATACTTTTTTTCGTTTTTTTATTTTATTTTATTTGTTGTTTTTTTTTCCCGTTTTTTTTTCCGTTCGTTTCACTCCGACGTTCGGGATGCCTGCGCCCGGTAGTCCGAGCCTCGGCACGGATCGGCATACTGGTCGGCCGAGGCTTGGACTCGATAACTGGGCCAGGTACTTGTGGTTTAAGCAAAGGCCGGGTGATGGTCCCGATAGTTCCTTTTTTTTTTTTTTTGGCGTGGAGGGGGGGGGAGAGGGGGACAAATGCTCCAGTCCATTCGTGGGGAGCAGCACGTGTTGGGAACAGGGCCCAGCGTCCCATATAGAATTATATAAGTCATTTGAAATACCAGGGCCATTACCTGGCTTTGACTAAGAACAAACTGAGAACTATTGAAGGAGTTCAAGAAAATTTAGGAAAAACATGGATAACTGCTGACCCTATTACTAGGGTACTCGAGCAGCAGTAACTAAGTCAAAAAGAAAAACCACAGAAGTCCTTTGAATGCTCAGAACCCCTGGAATCCCTAACAAAACCCTCTAAAATTCTCTAACACTGTCTTATTCCCTGTCGAGTTCTCCCAGGCTTCATGCCCCACCCTAATAGGTTACATGGCAACACGACTCGCCCCAGCTCTGACCAGCGTCGTCTCGGCAGCAACCCTTGGTTTTCCCGTGGAATGCCCGCCCCATGCATCCCCAACTCTCTATCCGGATACCGCTCTAGCTATCAACAGGTTACAGGGCAACCCCCCAACACCGGCCAGCGTTGTTCTGGCATCGGAAAACCGCAGATCCATGAATATAACATCATCAAAGAAGCCTAAAATGAGTTGCAAGAAGTACCTAGAATCCTAAAGCATTCTCAAGACCGCCAAAAACAACCAAAAACAATTAAATTGTTTATGAAAATTGAGAACCAATTAGGATCATTTGGAAGCCGATATAATAAAAACCCGTTGCTAGCTGGAGATCTGGAGGGGTCAGCCACTAGGCATGGGAGGGGTTAGGATGAGGGTTCCCCTTAGGACAACTCGCTCGTGGAATAGGAACGGATGATGAGAGTGAGACTTAGTACAATCCACAGTTGATGTTTGTCTGAACTAGGACCCTACAGACTGCCCATGGAACGAGGAACAGTTGATGAGAGTGAGACTTAGTACAGTCTATGGCCGGTGCTAGTAGGGCTCTTGTGTCAGTGGGCCTCTCCGTAGAATTGGTTGGGTTGCCTGCCTCCTATGTTCGGTTCCCTATGAACAAACATGTAGTTATGACAACAGTCTGCACAACGAACAACCTAACAACAAACAACAGTAACCACAACTGTGTAGACAACGATAGGAACGCAAAATAGGTCCACCTATGGCACTTGTAGTGAAACGTTTGTACCTAGCAACTGAAGTACCTGGGTGACAAGGCTCGCACAAATATGCTTCGATCAGGGCTGAGTAGGGTGTGTGGGACTCAACTTAGCCCTGGTACCTACAACCACGGTTCGATCAGGTCACCCCCAAGGTTGGAGGGTGACGATCCTGAGTGGCAGACACTAAGGTAGGATAGTGGGAGAAGGAGTGCGCCAGGAAAAATTACCAAAGAGGTAGGTTAGGAGGGAGTCCTATAGGATTAGGGGGCCTCTACCACATGGCCGAGTGTCGAAGGTGACTCTCATATGTCTGTAATCCAGCCTCTACAACAACCTGGGTTAAAAAAAATTAAAAAAATACAATAAAATCAAAACCACATTACCCAACTTAAAGGGCCAAGTGCTATTCAACCAACCAACCTACAACTGCCTCAACCCACCTATCCTAGATACGAAGCTCTACCAGGCCTAACGCCCCCAACCGCTGGGTTATAGGGTGGCGCGACCCACCCTAACTCCGACTCGCGTCGTCCTAGTAGCAGCTCGTGACACCCTTGGCAGTTCTCTAGATCTCCCTACCAGGCCTGTACACACCACATAACTCAGGTTACATGGCAGCGTAACCAAACCCCAGCTCCGGCCAGCGTTGTTCTGGCATCGGCCAACCTTAAACTTGTGGATATGATGGTGAAACCCGCAGTCGGACGATCTGCTGAACACCAACACCACAACGAAGGTTTCGAAATATTCGGCTCCCGTCGTGCACTGGTCGTGCTCGACATACCCAGACCACCTAAGCCCTCCCCCTAATGTCCACTATGGCAAGACTTATCATGGTGTAGCCACCATCTCCATCGCTGTTGTGCCCTAGTTCCGTCCTACCAACTAGCCCCCTCGCCAGCAGGACGCGTCATATCCTTCCAACTAGTAACCCCACTTAGTCAAACGACACTCACCCCTACATATGCGACCCCAACATGGAGGGTTAAGCTGGAGAGAGAAAAAACCACCATCCAAATTCAAGTACAGCATACACGATCAATGCAAAAACAAGGTACTAGAATACAACTCTGCAGGGCGAAATTCCGACACTTGCGAATTTAGGGTTTTTAACTCGATTAGAAGATCGATATCCATGCACGAAAACTTTAATGGAAAAACAGAACTTAGATCAAAAATAAGATTCTACTGTTTGAAATCGAAGATTATGACATCAGAACCACAAAACATCAAATCGTGAAGCAAAGTTTTGGAAATCAAGATTAAGAGATTAATTTTGGTGTCTAAATAAACTTACGAATCTTACGGCTCTGATGTTTTTTTTTTTTTTTTTTTTTTTTTTTTTTTTAAGGACAAATGCTCCAGTCTATTCGTGGGGAGCAGCACGTGCTGGGAACCAGGCCCATCGTCCCATATAGAGTTACACAAGTCATTTGAGAAACCGGGGCCATTACCCAACTTTGACTGAGAATCAATCTGAGAACTATTGAAGAAATTCGAGAGAATTGAAGGACAGGTTGAAAAACTACTGACCTCTTTTCGAATGCTCAGAACCCCTAGACTCCCAAACAAAACTCTCTAAAATTGTCCAACACTGTCTTATTCCCTGTCGAGCTCACCCAGGCCACACCCCCACCCAGCTAGGTTACAGAGCAACACGACTTGCCCCAACTCCGGGCAGTGTCATCCCAACAGCTACCCTTGGTTGTCCCTTGGAATGCCCACCCCAAAGCATCCCCAGATCTCTCTACCAGGCCTCACGGAGTCACGCTCCTTCAATCAGCAGGTTACAGGGCAACAACCCAGCACCGGCCAGCGTCGTTCTGGCATCGAACAACCACATATCCATGAATGTAACGGTATCAAACAGCCTAAAGCGAGTTGCTAGAAGTCCCCAGAATCCTAAAACATTTTTTTTTTTTTTTATCAATGCTATTTGAGATAAATTTGGGAGACTATCCACCAGCGAAAATCCCAGCAATTGTCTTCAAACACTAAGCGCCAGAGGGTCCTAACAACCTCGAAGTCCTCAGACAGTCTTATTCCCTACCAAACTCTACCAAGCCTCTCACCCCCGCTATAGGTTACAGGGCAAAGCAACTCACCCTGACTCAGGCCAGCATCGTCTTCGATAGGAACCCTTGATTATCCCGTGAAATGCCCCCCCTAGGCATTCCCAGATATCTCTACCACTCAAGCTCCCGTGACGCCCAACCTCACGCCCAATGCGATTTCCTGATCGGAGTGGGGTGTGGGCCTGGAAGTGCGAAAAGGGGTGTGCCAAGGATTTTTGGGAAAGTGGGGGTGGAGTCCCTGGTCAGAACTGAGATCTCCTGTGGCAGAGTTTTTCGGGGGCACGGGTGCAATTTGGCAGAGAGGGCGGACCACTTCTGGTCATGAGGCAGATGGCATGCGCGGGTCATTTATGGCCGTTCGATCCATCTGTGTTGAGGACGGTGGTTCATCGAAAGATCCCTTCGGGGTGGGTGTGATCCCGATGAGTCAGGTCGTCGGTTGCCGCCACGTGGCGCCGGTCGTCGCACGTTCTGGTTGGGCCCTCGCGGTCCCGAGGCTCTCTGGTTGCCGCGTTGTCGGCAATTTCCGCAGGGCGTGCGGGGCCAGTAGGGGGCTATGGCTTTCCACGGGATGACTCTGAGTTGATGATACAGGAAAGAAGACGAAAGGGAGGGAAGTTAGTGGAGATAACGACAAAGCCAGGGGAAATAAAGTAGTGGGTGTGGTCCGAAGTGGGGAAATCAGAACACCGTGGATTGCTGGTTGTGGCACAGTGAAACTCCCTAGGACAAAGTCCGTTCTCGGTTAGGCAGGGGAACCTCTGTCGGAGGCACTCCTCAATCCAAGGGGTGAAGTACTCCGGGTCGTACGACGACTCTGAGCTCCGGGAGCGCGTCATTATGTCATTGTAGAGCCGCGGAATTCCTATTGACGTGTCTTCGTTGATTGCGATCATTGCCTGTGAGTACGTGTAGGCTGTGCGAATCGAGTCGCGCTTACATGTGTTCACACGGGATGATTGCTTCGTTGCTGACGCGGAGTGGCCACATCCAATTAGGCAATATCCCCGCAATCGTTAACCTTTTTATATGTGGTGCGTTGTGAATCGACGCACGGGCACACGTGTAAGTGCGCAGATCAGATCGCACCTACACGCGCCCCTGCTTGGCGTTCGCTGGTTTCTGGGCAAACCAGCTATCCTATCATGTAATCACTCCGTAATTTTTTAGCCGGCAAGATGCAACAATCGCAACATCTCAATCAATGGGTAAACAAGAACGGAAGCATTATTGATGACTGCGCAAAATTCCTACCCTTCTCATGAATGCATCAAGACGATTAGCAAAGGCAAAAATCATGCATACAGACAAGCAACTAGATATAACATCCATTCATTCAACATAATGCACACAATATCCGAGATGGAAATCGCAAGGACGAGCGTGGGCAAAAGAAAACCAACCCAAGATTCTGAAAACAAAAATGGGCAAATCGCCCTGTTCCGAAATCAAAATTTATATACACCAACAGAGAGGGAGAAAAAACAAAAGAAACAGCAAATCCACGTCCATCAACCTCTACTCCCTCTTCCTCTCTCACTCTCTCCGATGCGGACAGTCCATCGTCGCGCACCAACCCACGAAGCCGTTACCCCACTTAGTTCTCCCACACCCGTCAGGTTCGCCCGTGCCCACAGTCCGTCGTGGCCCGCGTCAACCCCGCGCGTTTGGCACCAGCTCGTGGGGTTGCCCGACTCCCACTTCAACTCACCTCTTCCTTTGCTCGTGAGCCGACCCTCGCTGATCGCGCTACCCCGAGCTTCCACTTAGCTGGT
This sequence comes from Chara braunii, assembly GCA_003427395.1. Classification (NCBI taxonomy): domain Eukaryota; kingdom Viridiplantae; phylum Streptophyta; class Charophyceae; order Charales; family Characeae; genus Chara; species Chara braunii. Next base: position 2,770,891 of record BFEA01000101.1, read on the forward strand.
TAAGAGAGGTAACTAATCGTGCAGCCGGAATTTATAGCGTGCATGCATGCGCGAAGAACACGGAATTACAAGGACTTAGTAGGAAGGTTAGGAGAGGGAGCGCCTACGTTTTGCAGGACCCGATCGCTGCGTGGGGGACGTAACCACTCTCCACACATCGATCCGATCACGCAGACCGCGGCTACCAAAACGCAGCAAAAAGAAAGAGAAGAAGGGCGGGAAAGGCGAAGCACAAGAAGAAAGATACAGTTACAATGGCGCCCGCCCGAAATTACAGTTACGCACATGATTAAAGGCGCCGACTAATCAGAGTTCCGTTGCTGCCGCACGAAAAAGCGTGTAAGCAAAAAGCGTCGCGTGGCCAAGAAAAATCCTAATTGCAAAATTCCTAAATTCCTATCTAATGCAGAAAATCAAAGAGCACAAGCATCGAAAAGGAAGTTCGAAATTCCGAGAGCCATCAGGGCTCGACAAGATCTGAAGAAAAATAATTCAAAAAGAAATTAAAAAAAAAAGAAGCAAAATTCCCGCGTGATGTCCGCGCCTAAAAAGTCCCAGTCCGAAACAAAAAGTAGCAACAACAACATTTATTAATCGCGCGTATGACAGCGCGCCACTCACAGAGCCAATCAACCAATCGATCGTCCCGGGGTCCACCTGGGCCTGAACCAGCCATCCGAAAGGAACCGACGCAAAAAGACGAAGAAGCGAGGACACCGATGCAATTTCCCATCCATCCCAATCTCCCGTAATTGGCCCATCGTTCCTAGCTTAGGAGTCTTTAGGACCCCTCATTGCTATCGCGCAGAAAATCGCGCGGTGCAGAAATCGGTTCGTCACATATGTGACGCCTAGGGGGTTCCAATATTAGCAAGCTCCTGCTTGCTTGTTGACACGTGTCGATCTCTCTAATCGATCGATACGTGGAGCTTTTCCTTTTGTGCCACTTACCGTATGAATGCGTGTGGATGTCGTCTTGTGTGGCAAACACAACTCTAACTACGAATTCCTCAGGAAGGACCATTGGCAATCCAAGGAGGGGCTCACACGTGTCATCGCAGTGACACGCGCACCAATCAACCGATCACCAGTGTCCAGTGGGGAGAGGGAAGGGACGACGGTACATGGGTGCATGGCGAGGGGGAGGGTTAATCGGGAGAGGTGGCAAGAAACTGTCCAACCTCGCCACCGTTTTCGGAAGTTCTTGATATCGAACGATCCGGTGGAAACGGGGGAAGCGATTACCACTATGGGGGAGAGAAGCGAGGTAGTCTGGATACAGGGTGGTGAAAGTGCGAAAGAGTGCCGCGCGGAAATGGTCGTAGTTTTCGCATGTGGGGATAGTCCCCGTAATCATGCAGTAAACTTCGACCATATTGTGGCCTCGCCACGCGACGCTCAGAAGAAGGATATGGAGGTAGAAGTCAAGGAGGGCGCATCGGGTCGAGGGGTGGGGATACATTGTGACAATAAGGCGGGTGGCGTAGAAGAAGCGAAAGGTATCGATGGGAAAGGGGTTGCGGGGGACGGCGGGATAACGACCGGGGACGAAGCCCGATGCCCCGCATCAGTACAAGCTCGAACTGGTGGACGGTCGGTGGTGGAGGGGGAGGGGGATTGGCTTCGTCGCCACCTTGTCGGTGCGGCCGAAGTCTCGGCAGCTGGGTCCCCATCCTCGGGCTTGGGCGGCTCTGGATCTCGACCGGATTGTCGGCGACCTGCTGATTGGCTCCGCTGGCAAATTCCAGCTGTCATTTTCCGGCCGCGATTTCTTATCTCCTGCGTGCCGCCTCGGGGTCTTCCGCCTGTGCGCCCGCTTGCTCTCCTTCCTCCGCGGAGATCTCGCACTCCGACCCCTCCAACTCTAGCTCCTCCTCTTCGTCATCTTGTTCTTCTTCTTCCTCCTGCTCACTTTGCTCCCCTTCGCTGTGTTCGCTGTAACTCCCCTCTTCGGGAGTTTCTTCCTCGTCGTCCTTCTCTTCTTCTTCTTCTTCCTGCTCACTTTGCTCCCCTTCGCTGTGTTCAATGTAACTCCCCTCTTCGGGAGTTTCTTCCTCGTCGTCCTTCTCTTTTTCTTCTTCTTCTTCCTCTGCTGCTATCGCCTCGTCTTCGGTGGCCGTTCGATCCCGGAAGTAGGTGGGATCGATGATCTCCCGCGGGCTCAAATAGTCCCGCTGTGATGGCGGGTTGTAGTCGTTTTCCGGCTCCTCCAGGCACGCTGACCACTGAAGATACGGCGCCAAGGTGCGCGTGGGAACGTGCGGGATCGGGCTATTGTCATTTTGCGAGACGATCTCCAGGGGCAGATCGTCGGCTAGCTGCGCGAGTGGAACCGTAAGCTCTAGGACGATCGGTTGGCGATGACTGGGCCGCACCGATCCGAACAGGAATCCGAGAAGATCGCCCTCCACGTCCGTTCTCCAGGCCTGGATAATCAGCCCCTCCAAGTACTCGCTCCAGTGGCGATGGTCTTCGTCCCTTGTCCACGTGATTTGTACCCCGACCAGGCACGCCGAAAGCTCGACGAAGTGCTTGCGCCTAAGTCTCCACTGCCCAAGATCGAGGAGGGGGACTGCGAGCGACTCTAGGCAAAAAGAGAGACGAGGGTGGAGACTAGATTGCCAGAAGGTGGGAAGGAGAGATGGGAGGGAAAAAGTGGAGAGTTGGGAGTGGTTCATCGAGGAGGCTGGAAGGGGATAAGCTCTGGCAGCACCACCGCCGGCTCGTGATGGAATGCTTGGATCCCTTTGAGCTCGACACCGTCTGTGGGGAAAAGATTATCCCCTCGGCGCGTAAGAGAGCAATTCCACTCCATGGCCAGTTGCTGCGCCCACTTCCTCGGTGTCGTCCGGATGGCGGTATGCCGGAGCGCATTGACCGTGCTGATGTCGCCGCTGAAGCCGACCACCGTGGACACGTGGCTAATCCTCGGAGCTGATCGCCGATGGATAGCCACCGCTTCTGCCAGTACCACCACCTGAGGACTGCCTGCGAATCGGAACTCAGCCGCTGCATACACTCCCGAAGTGCAGAAGAACTTCGCCATTCGTAGAAGATCCTGGTTGAGTCGTGGATGACACACCTGCCAAATCGCCGAGATGTAACCCCATGGCGTTAAGAGATGGTCACCGAGACCCCGTGGCGTTAAGAGATGCTCGCCGAGGGCTTGCTCCGTGAGAAAGCTCATGGCGATGGTGGGGGGGACGGGGTGTCTGAGAAAGAACGAGATGAAGAAGGATAGACAGGTGATAAGCAGTCGTCGTCCTCTTCTTCAGCGGAGGAGGAGGCAGATGAAGGCGAAGATGGGGAAGAAGGAAGGGGACGTAGATAGGACACGTGGCGGATGATCGGTCGAGTCGATCGGCTACCGGAGACTTTAGGCGCAAGCCGCACGGTGTTCACGCCGTTCGGTCCGAGTTCAATCATGCGGAATCGCCCGAAGAATCGTGGCGCTAGTTTATCCTGACGAGCACATTTCCTCACCTGCACGATGTCCCCCAATTTGCACTGGGGCCGTGGACCTGCGTTCCCGTTCCGGGCCTCGTAGCTTCGAACCTGTCGGCCGTAGGCCAACTCGATCATTTTCCAGCGTTTTCGGGCTAGCCTAGGGAGGGACGGTTCCATTAGCTCCAAGTGCCGCTTGGCCTTGTCCTGAACCGTGGCCTTTGTGGGCCGCCGGTTCAGCGTTGACTCATCGGGGAGGCTCGGTATCGAAACGCAAGCGGCGCTATTGGTCCTTAATTGGAAGGGGCTCAGGCCCGTCGATTCGTGGGGCGTCCCGTGGTGGACCGCTAGGATGTGGTCGACGATATCGGGCCAAGGCCTTGGATCCCGTGCCGCGATGTTTCGTCGCAACACTATCTTTATCACCCTATTTGCGTTTTCTACCAGCCCGTTGGATTGTGACATGTGGGGCGCGGTGTTCCGCATAGCGACACCGTGTACGACCAGATTCCTCAATTCCGCCCCGTTATCGGTCAGGATCTCTTCTGTGTCCTGGTGCATCCCGAGAAAACGGTTAACATACCGTGCGATTTCGGCGGCTTGCCGCGTGCGACATGGGTAGGACTCGATCCATTTCGAAAAATGGTCAACAAACACCAACAGGACTGAATATTCATAGCTATTAGGACCAGGGGGTACCACAATATCAGTAGTATCCATGCTAACCCTTTGAAAAGGCCGCTCAACTACCATCGGTACTATCGATCTTGGCGGCTGAATTGGCGCCTTATCAGCAGCGCAGACTTGACAGTTTGCGACGATGAATTTCACATCGTCCCGAATATTGGACTTATACCATTCATTTTTGTTGATTGCCGACTCCATCATCCGTACGGCAAAATGGGCCGCCATTTCTTCGTGTGCTGTCTTCACCCAGTCATACCTCATGAATGGGTGCGGTACAACCATCCAAATCCCACTGCCGTCCGTTTTCCAATTCTCCAGCCTACCCTCGACCCATCGATAATCCCGAGCCCGTTCATTAGCCCTCCTCCGATCTTCCTTGGTGAAATCTTGGAGGGGGTTACCCACTAAGGTAGCAATCAAAGCGATATCGGTCCATACTTCAGCCTTTCTAAACTTCCGGGTCTTCTCCAATCCTTCTGACGTGGCGTCAAAAAAACGAGCCTCGGTCGGGATTTTGTCAAGCCGACACAAGGGGCACAACCACGGCTTACTGTCATTTTTGCATTGGATGCACGAGCCATGGGCTCGTGCAACGCACTGTCGACAATCTACCCATTCCGCATACCCTTTCCCGTAAGGACGCATGGAGACCGAATACACTCGAGAAATTGCTTCGCAAAAATAACAAAATTTATCAGGCAGGGAGAGAAGAGATGCGGAGGAGAGGGGAGAAAGAGGGGTTACGGGATTACCTCTGTCACCCATTGCCACCAGTCTGCTTCTTGCCACGTGGGAGAACTGTCACTTGTCCGTACTTAGGCCTGTTCGTCGACTCCGGTTCTTTCCAGGGAATGATTCCCTCGCCCTTAGGTACTTTAGCGGGTCGGTGTAGACGTGTCAGTCCATCTGCGTTGCCGTGTCTCTCTGTCTTTCGATGGATGATGTCGAAATCGTACTCCTGCAGGCGCACTGCCCAACGTCCAATCATGCCGGTGCAATTAGTGAGCTTCTTCGAAGCCAACAGAGGCTCATGATTCGTCACGAGGCGGAAATTCTGTCCGTAGAGATACGGTTGGAAGTGCTGGATTCCCCAAACTACTGCATAGCATTCGCCTTGAGGTGCTAAATCATTCCTCCGTTCGCCCGACACTGTTCGTGAAGCGTACTCGATGACGTGTTCGCGACCATCGTCCCCCTTCTGTGCTAAAATGGCGGAGATCGCTTCCGGTTGCCAGTCCGTTATAAAAATAATTTTTTTGGTAGGGTCCGGCCGGATCAAAATCGGTGCAGTGGTCAGGGCTTCCTTGAGTGCATCAAAGGCTTGCCCACACTCAGAGTCCCACTGCAGAGGCTGGTCCTTCCGAAGCAGGTTCGTGAGAGGCCGAGCAATCGCCGCAAACCCTTTGATAAAACGGTGGTAGTACGATGCCAGGCCTAAGAAGGCTCGAACCTGCGTCAGCGACGTGGGAACTGGGGCTTCTTTTACGGCCGCAACTTTCCTGGAATCCGGTCGCAGCCCTCCACGTGTCACTACGTACCCCAATAACAAAATTTCTGAGAGGAAAAATTCGCTCTTCTCAAGTGCAATCTTGAATCCAGCATCCCTTAGTGCTCCCAACATCCATTCGATGTGTTGCGCATATCCGTGATAGGTGTCCGAGTAGACAAGGATATCATCCATGTACACGATCACGCAGAAGTTGATCATTCCCTGAGTCAGTCGTGTCTTGTTGACGAAGTTCTGAAACGTCACGTTCATTGCTCGTTGAAACGTGGCAAGCGCGTTACAAATTCCCATTGGACATCGAACCCACTGCCACGTGCCTTCAAACAATACGAAGGCCATCTTCGGCCGATCTTCCTCCTTAACCAGAATGTGATGGAAGCCATGCCGAATTGCTAAAATAATTAGCACACCCAATCGCATCCAGCAAATCATCAATCCGGGGGAGGGGGTACACATCTTTGATTGTGATATCATTCAACTTACAATGGATCCGTTCTTTTTAGGTACTAACACTATCGGAAATGACCATGGTCCAGTGACAGGTTCGATCCAACCGCTTGCTTTGAATTCCCGAATTCGTTCGAGAGCCTTTTTCCGTTCTATCAGGGAGTATCGGTAAGGTTTGCAGTGAATTGGGGAATGATTCTCCGTCCGAATTTCGTGTTGAATGCCCAACGACAAGCCGATGTCAGTGTCCGTTGCACTAATCGCTCCCTGATATTCCATCAGAATGTCCGCAATCAAACGATGAATCTCATCAGGTACGTACTCGTCGTACTGTGGAACGTGTAATTTGAAAAGTTGATCCCAGATCCGTACGTCGACCTGCTTCGTGTGCGCTTGTTTCGCCACATCGGGTGGTGGCACAAAGATAAACGAATGGTCCGATCGCTAGGAGAACACCGTGGCCATCATCAGGGCGCCTTCCTCCCCGATGACCACGTGTCCTTCCGGGGTGATTCCATCGCAGATATCTTGCCATGATACGGTTTTCGTCGCGATCTTAACTCCGAGCTCATATGATTCAGCCTCGAAACGCTCAGGGGGTTCCAAAGAACTGGTTTCCGCTCCCAGGCGTAGCAGTCGTACTTCTTTTGCGGGTGTCAACAGGGACTTCGGGAGATATATGATATCGCAGTAGTGCTTTTTGTCTTTATATCGGGCGAGGAGAGGGGAGATTCCTTCGTACAGGGTTTGAGGGGGTTCCAAAGAATCAACCATCCTCATATCTGTACGAGGGTTCACCCAAAATCATCGCTTTGGTCCTTTGTATATTCCGACTAGTTACATGCATCGTTCTTGCGATCGTTCTGGGCGGCGGGTAATAAATGCGCTGTCGTGCTAGTTTCAGGATTTCCGGATCATTTTTCGTCACTGCTATCCGCATCCTTCGATGATGGCTCATCGCCTGCGGAGTTTTCCCAGGTGATCATGCGAAGAGTTCCCGCTATCATCGGAGAAACTCGCGGGACTGCGTTGATGGTAGTACGAAGAGTCAGCCTCATAGGTACAACATAGGGTTTTCCTCCCGTATTTCGTAGGATGATTGACCGTCGCTCGAAATCCAAGTTTGCTCTTAACGCCACAAGAGGGGGAAGGCCGAAAATGACGTCGTAGGTGTTTACATCTAATACCACAACATCTCCTAGCGCATGCACCTTTCCTAATCAAAAAGCGATGTTGGTCATTCATCCCACTGTCTTGATCTTTTCTTCGTCTGCCGAAACGAGCTGATCCTTTTTCGTAAGCATAATTAGATCGTTTTTCCTACCCGCCCTCTCAACTACTCACAACGAAATAGCCAAAACAACAGCTCCCAAATCAATGATTTCATTATACGAAATTCCCCATATTTCAATGTCGCATTCCGCAAATTTCCAAGGGATAGGTTTAATCCGTAGGAAATGATCGTCTTTCTAGATTAAGCCTACCCGTATCAGATCTGAAGTGCCTGTTGCATTTTCGTCCTGCGAGGGATTTTTAACCTTCCCGTTCGTTGTTCGATCGAGGACGAATTGTTTTCGATTTTCCTTACAGTGTTGTAGCATTCGCTCATTAGCTTGTTCAAAGATCGAGAGCAGATGGCCGATCGGAAGTGGAATCCGATGGTCTAAGGCTCGGATGATGCTCAACACATCGATTTTCCAGTGATGAAGGTGGGTCCTCCCGATTCTATCTCTTCTGGAGAAGGTCGTCACTCCGCTACTTCTTTCTGTTCCGGCGCCGGTCTGATCGTTCCAATCATTCCAGGCCCCGGATAACCAAGCGACACATATTGGTCTAACGGGATGAGCTCAACAACCTCTTCCCTGGTAGCTAACGCACTTCTTCCACCTTCCATTTCTTCCACCAGGGCTCCTACCCGTCTAGGTCCGCTAGCGATGGGGGCTGCTGCCATTGGTGCGACCCCGACCCATTGTTGCGGGGGCCGGTGAGGGCAATCACGGGCTAGATGCCCTGGTTGATGACATACATAACAAACATTCAGATTGCTTGCAGACCCTTTGAGAGCAGGCGTCGGGGCTAGTCCTTGTTGGATTGGAGTGGCACGTACTGCGATGGGCCGCATATTCCTCATCATAGCTTCTAGCCGAGCATTATGCTCTCGCTGTTCTTTTTTGCTTTCCTGGATTAGGCTAATTAACTTTTTGGTCAGTTCAAAAATAGAAGTGGACTCATTTGACCTTACAGGGTTCTCAATCGGTGACAGGGGTGCAGTCATTACAGGTGTTGGCATCACAGGAACATGGACACTTGTGATTACACTCTGGGCCGGTCGTTTAGGGGCTATCTGTTCCAGATAGGTGACTGGTCCAGACAAAAATCCCATATTCTCGAACTTGTTTTGCAACGCGGCCAGCTCATCTTTTGCCCTCACAAGTTAAAATGAATCTCCTTCTTTAGGATAGTCTTCTCCTTCCAGGAAACTCGCCGCGAACTTTCGTTCCATCTTCTCTGTAGCGGCCATAATCTGTTGCAGCCTATGATTGATGGGGGAGAACTATTTTCGCAGCTTCGCCCTTATCGTTCGGCTGCGAAGTCCATCGATAAACGAATCTCTTCCGACTTGCTCGCCCCGCTCAGTTTTCACAAACATTCGGTAGAATCGGTTTTGATATTCCGCGATAGATTCAAGAGGTTTTTGCACTCTGTCTTTAATCATGAAAAGTGTTTGCTCTGGATGGACATAGTTAAATCGATTCAAAAAGTCTCGCTCGAAAGTCGGAAGATCCACCCATACATACGTACTAAACCAATGATGAGCGTCTCCTCCTAATTGGGAGGGACTATTTACCTGAGCTTCGTTATCGTCATACTGCTGTGCCCGGAGCGTGGCCAGCCATACTCCTGCAGGATGATGTGCACGGTCGAACAGATAGAGATCAGGTGGCATCCTGGGAGTGTGCTCGTGGGGCGGGTTGATTAGGATTTTGTTGTTGATTCTGCTGCGGATTCGGATTTTGTGGATTAACGTTCATGTTGGCTGCCCGTCGATTAGCCGATTTGCTTCGGGTAATGACGGGATCGCGTCTATGCGCGTTTCGGGGTCGAGGTCGCCCTCCGTTAGCCAGATCGCTCAATTATCGTGCTGCCAGTGTTAGTCCTATACCCCGGCCACGTGTCGGGCTCCGATACCAACCTCACGCCCAGCGCGACTTCCTGATCGGAGTGGGGTGTGGGCCTAGAAGTACGAAAAAGGGTGTGCCAATGATTTTTGGGAAAGTGGGGGTGGAGTTCTAGGTCATAACTGAGATCTCCTGTGGCAGAGTTTTTCAGGGGTACAGGTGTAATTTGGCAGAGAGGGCGGACCACTTCTGGTCATAAGGCAGATGGCATGCGCGGGTCATTTATGGTCGTTCGATCCATCTGTATTGAGGACGGTGGTTCATCGAAAGATCCCTTCGGGGTGGGTGTGATCCCGATGAGTCATGTCGTCGGTTGCCGCCATGTGGCGCCGGTCGTCGCACGTTCTGGTTGGGCCCTCGCGGTCCCGAGGCTCTCTGGTTGCCGCGTTGTCGGCAATTTTCGCAGGGCGTGCGGGGCCAGTAGGGGGCTATGGCTTTCCACGGGATGACTCTGAGTTGATGATACAGGAAAGAAGACGAAAGGGAGGGAAGTTAGTGGAGATAACGACAAAGCCAGGGGAAATAAAGTAGTGGGTGTGGTCTGAAGTGGGGAAATCAGAACACCGTGGATCGCTGGTTGTGGCACAATGGAACTCCCTAGGACACAGTCGGTTCTCGGTTAGGCAAGAGAATCTCTGTCGGAGGCACTCCTGAATCCAAGGGGTGAAGTACTCCGGGTCGTACGACGACTCTGAGCTCCCGGAGTGCGTCATTATGTCATCGTAGAGCCGCAAAATTCCTATTAGCGTGTTTTCGTCGATTGCGATCACCGCCTGTGAGTACGTGTAGGCTGTGCGAATCGAGTCGCGCTTACACGTGTTCACACGGGATGATTGCTTCGTTGCTGACGCGGAATGGCCACATCCAATTAGGCAATATCCCCACAATCGTTAACCTTTTATATGTGGTGGGTTGTGAATCGACGCGGGGGGACACATGTAAGTGCGCAGATCAGATCGCACCTACAACGCCCCTGCCCGGTGTTTGCTGGTTTCTGGGCAAAACAACTATCCGATCATTTAATCACTCCGTAATTTTTGAGCCGGCAAGATGCAACAATCACAACAACTCAATCAATGGGTAAACACGAACGGAAGCATTATTGATGACTGCGCAAAATTCCTACCCTACTCATGAATGCATCAAGACGATTAGCAAAGGCAAAGATCATGCATACGGACAAGCAACCAGATATAACATCCATTCATTCAACATAATGCACACAATATCCGAGATGGAAATCGCAAAGACGAGTGTGGGCGAAAGAAAACCAAGCCAAGATTCCGAAAACAAAAACGGCCAAATCGACCTGATCCGAAATCAAAATTTATATACACCAGCAGAGAGGGAGAAAAGACAAAAGAAACAGCAAATCCGCGTCCATCAACCTTTGCTCCCTCTTCCTCTCTCTCTCTCTCCGATGCGGACAGTCCGTCGTTGCGCACCAACCCACAAAGCCGTCACCCCGCTTAGTCCGCCCGCACCCGTCAGGTTCGGCCGCACCCACAGTCCGTCGTGGCCCGCGTCAACCCCGCGTGTTTGGCACCAGCTCGTCGGGTCGCCCGACTCCCACTTCAACTCACCTCTTACTTCGCTCGTGAGCCGACCCTCACTGATCGCGCTACCCCGAGCTTCCACTTAGTTGGTTAAGAGAGCTAACTAATCGAGCAGCCGGAATTTATAGCGTGCATGCATGTGCGAAGAACACGGAATTACAAGAACTTAGTAGGAAGATCAGGAGAGGGAGCGCCTACGTTCTGCAGGACCCGATCGCGGCGTGGGGGACGTAACCACTCTCCACACATCGATCCGATCACGCAGACCGCGGCTACCAAAACGCAGCAAGAAGAAAGAGAAGAAGGGCGGGAAAGGCGAAGCACAAGAAGAAAGATACAATTACAATGGCGCCCGCCCAAAATTACAGTTACGCACATGATTAAAGGCACCGACTAATCAGAGTTCCGTTGCAGCCGCACGAAGAAGCGCGTAAGCAAAAAGCGCCGCGCGGCCAAGAAAAATCCTAATTGCAAAATTCCTAAATTCCTATCTAATGCGGAAAAGCAAAGAGCATAAGCATCGAAAAGGAAGTTCGAAATTCCGAGAGCCCTCAGGGCTCGACAAGATCTGAAGAAAAATAATTCAAAAAGAAATTAAAAAAAAAAAGAAGCAAAATTCCCGCGCGATGTCCGCGCCTAAAAAGTCCGAGCCCGAAACAAAAAGAAGCGACGACAACATTTATTAATCGCGCGTATGACAGCGCGCCACTCACAGAGCCAATCAACCAATCGATCGTCCCGGGGTCCACCCGGGCCTGGACCAGCCATCCGAAAGGAACCGACACAAAAAGACGAAGAAGCGAGGACACCTATGCAATTTCCCATCCATCCCAATCTCCCGTAATTGGCCCATCCTTCCCAGCTTAGGACCCCTCATTGCTATCGCGCAGAAAATCGCGCGGTGCAGAAATCGGTTCGTCACACTCCTGCTGTCAACAAGTTACAGCGTCAACACCCCATGGCTCTGATTCGCAAATCCAAGGATACAGAAAGTCGCTCAGAAAACTTACCAGATGTTGTAATCTGAAGACTAATTTAGATGATTACATGAATACAAAACAAAGTAGTCGATTGTAAACTTGGACCATCAATCTATGAAAAAGAGAAATACGAATTGGGTAAACAAGGAGAGTTGTGGTTTTTTAAAGTAGGTGTTGACATAGTAATGATGCGTTAGGTAGTAAAAAGGATTGCGTGGTTTTGAATAGGTTTTAACTTTTAACATAGAATTGGTAGAAATAAAATGGACCTTGGCTTAGCACTTGTCGGTGTTTTGATATGAGTTGGTTTTAGTGTTACGTGATCGCAGGTTGTGTCATCTGTGGAAGCTTTGTTGTTCTCGGGTCCCAGGATGGGTCTCATAAAAAGCGAAACTGGGTAATGCTCCCGGACTTTTGTCTTTCCTTAGCTCCAGGTAGACTGTGAGGACCCCGGCCTCAAGGACTTCTATCATTTAATCATGAGCCTTGGGCACTGGGCCCGCCTTTGAAAAAAAAAAAAAAAAAAAAGAATTATGAATTGAGAATCAGACAAGAATCAAATTTACAGATCATCCATCGAATGTTGAGATTGGCAACATTCAATTCACCATCCAAGAATATATCAGGAAATAGACTACGTTTTGATTTAGAAAACAAAATCAAACAACACCACCAAGTAGTTCATGATTTCTATATTCTGAAAAGGAATGCTGAGCCCTGTTCCCGGCCGTGTTGCTCCTGGAGCAAAAAAGCGAAAAAAAAAAAGCATAAGCATAAGCATAACCACAACCACAGCAGCCTTTGCATCCACAGTGCATTCACAATGCACTTACTGCGAACCACTGCTTACTGTGCAGCGCCCACAGCACTCACGTACACTACGCAACGGACATAGCACAGAAAAAAAGTGATGTTCAGGCACCGCATTCCACATAATATACTATACTTACCAAAGTTAACCAAACCACATACTCACTACTTTTCAACAACAACTTGCTGATAGGAACAGTAGGGGGGTCGATCTTGGCACCTCATTCAACACATCCTACCGTCTTCACCCGAATAGAGATCGGTCATTATAGCTGCGAGGTTCAAGGCCTTGATACGCCCTACTGGGCCCTATTTTCTGTGCAGTCGGCCMCCCTTTTTTTTTTTTGAATTGAACAAAGCTCCGTCTATTGGTGGGGAGCAACACCTGCTGGAAACCGGGTCCAGCGTCCCATAGATACAACCATATATCGCAAACTGGGAACCGGGCCCAGCGTCCCATAAAGAGTATGTTCAGAAAACTTCATCACCCTAAGTGAAGGCAGGCTTGACTAAGGCCTACAGGCCCATTTTGTGGTCACCACGCAACTGGGGAGATTCAGGCAGTTACGCAGCGCCAGTTGGTTCAGAGCGCCCAGGCCCAGGCTGCCTCTTTCAAATGTAAGTGAGGCAGGCCCTGGGCCAGATTTGCAGCATGGACCAAACACAGGCCGCGGGTAGTTGGACACGGGCAACCACCACAGGCCCAGGGCCTGATTCGTTTGGACTGGGGCTCAGCCTCTCTGGGCCTACCGGAAGCTTCTGGGCAGGAGCCCAGCTCAGCCAGGCTTCATGCAGCAGGCAGGCCACTTCCATTTAGGAAAGTGCCTGCCCACACATTCGGCATTTGGGCACTGGCTGCATGCTGCGCAAGCGCTGCTGCTCTAACGCTGGTCAGCGCTCACGCGCTCACGGGCGAGCTGGAAGGAGCAGGCAGCCATAGCCGAGCTGGCTGCTGTATGCTGGATGGGGCGCATGGTGGTCCTTGGGTGCACGTGACATCTGTGAGTGGGGGATAGAGGTTGTGAGTGATACGAGAGACATACCTGGTGCTCGAGGCGAACGGCATTGGCCGAGATCTGCTCGTACTTCGGGGAGCTGTTGACGTCACCAGCGGCATTGTAGATAGGCTAGATAGGATCTGCTACAACTGCCATTTGTAGTCTGGGCGCAGAGCGCCAGATAGGATGTCTACATTGGTTCTTTGTTGATGATGATGAGACTATTCGAACATTGTCACTGATGAGTTTTTGCTGTGCTCTTATTTGGTGGGACTCATGTTGCAATTCTGCTTTTGGTTCGAGGTCAAGACTATCTGGTCTCATGTGTATGATGCTGCTTGGTTTCTGAAGTTCGCTGGGGCTCATTTTCCTTGCATAACTGTATTTGGACTGAAAATTGCACCAAAATATGGCTAAAATCACCGGGTATTTTATTCGGGTGAAGGAGGTAGCCTTACCATGCGATGTACTCACTGCTTTTCAATGATGGATTGTTGATAGGAACGGTAGGGGGTTAATCCTTCCCTGCTTCTTTATGGGAAGTAATGGATGCTCCCTGCTGCAGAAGGAGACGATCCGATGACATCACATTAAGAAACAAACTACTCCGTGCACACAGTCACTGGCTGCACAATACACATACGATTCATACAGCTGTTACAAAACTTTTTTTTTTTTTTTTTTTTTTTTTTTTTTTTTTTTTTTTTTTTTTTTTTTTTTTTTTTAGGGGGATGCTTGTATCACCTTGTTAAGCAGGGCCCCCAGTGCACAAAGCTTTCTCAAAAAGAGAGAGAGAGAGAGAGAGAGAGAGAGAGAGAGAGAGAGAGAGAGAGAGAGAGAGAGAGAGAGAGAGAGAGAGAGAGAGAGACAAGAATATATAACTAGTAGTGGTAGGTCGGTAGTGTGAGGTGAAATTGAGAGAAGAATTAAAAAAATAAAAAGAAGAAGAAGAAGAATATGGTGTGGTTTAAAAGAAAAGAAAAGAAAAAAAGATGCACTGAGGTAGGTTGAAAAGCGGTTGTTCTGGTGGCTGTCTGAAACTCAAACACAGAGGTCTGTACAAGGAGGCTACTCTCTTTCACCCGAACAGAATGCCACGGTCATTATAGCTGTATTTGGGTCATAATAACCGGGCATTCTGTTTGGGTGGACGATGGCAGTATTTGTTCTATTTCCAGATGTTGTCTTTTGGTTTCTTTCTATTTGCAAATGGCACAGTTTGAGATATTATTTGTTTAGTTCGCTGTCTCAGCATGTACTCACTCTATAATGGTGGAGGAGGTCGATGCTATGGGTGAGATTCCGCAGGCGGGCGGCAACTTCCTGAAAGGCGGTTCGAGAAGAGATTTTCCAGACCCTTTAGAGAAGCGCTGCCCGTCTGGAAAGAAACCTCCCCCTCCACTCCCCCCCCCCCCCCCTTCCAAAAAAGGGCCTCTGTTTTCACTTTGTTTGCCTTAAACCTGAAATTGGTTCCTGGGCATTGTCTTCCGGAATTGGTGGCCAACCGGTGGGCATAGAGGGGGGAGAGGAGGGGGGAGGGAGGGAGGGGGGAGGAGCTTGAAACTCTCTGGAACTCAGAGCCAACTTCCCTCCCCACAGCACCATGCTCCCCCCCTGAAAAGATTGGGACCCCGCGGCCCCCTCTGGAGGGAAGTTGGCTCTGAGTTCAGAGAGTTTTCAACAGTGTAGATAAAATCTTTTGGTGCAGCCATGCATTTCCTCTTCAGGAAACGAGGGTATATATATATATATATATATATACCCTCCGACGAAACAGTTTTGTCACAGCCCCTCGTTTGTTGTCCTCTTCTCCCTCTCTGCCTACGGTTTACCGGGCAATTCTATTTGACGATATATATATATATATATATATATATATATATATATATATATATATATATATATGAGCCGACAGTCTGTAGAGTTTTCCATCTGGTGTGAGTGAGTGATAGTCTACTTTGATTTTGGTTAAGGTAGATTATCATTTACAGTGTAATCAGTGAGGTGATTCTGCAGACTGTTAGGGTTCAGCCTCCTGATGAGTCGGTGAAACTCCGACGAAACAGTTTGACACAGCCCCTCGTTTGTTGTCCTCTTCTCCCTCTCTGCCTACGGTTTACCGGGCAGTTCTATTTGACGATATATATATCGTCAAATAGAACTGCCCGGTAAACCGTAGGCAGAGAGGGAGAAGAGGACAACAAACGAGGGGCTGTGTCAAACTGTTTCGTCGGAGTTTCACCGACTCATCAGGAGGCTATGTATATAGGGTTCAGCCTCCTGATGAGTTGGTGAAACTCCGACGAAACAGTTTGCCACAGCCCCTCGTTTATTGTCCTCTTCTCTCTCTCTGCCTACGGTTTACCGGGCAGTTCTGTTTGTGACGATATATATATATATATATAGAGAGAGAGAGAGAGAGAGAGAGAGCTGCCCTGTAAACCGTAGGCAGAGAGGGAGTAGAGGACAACAAACGAGGGGCTGTGGCAAACTGTTTCGACGGAGTTTCACCGACTCATATATATTTATAAGCAGGGTAACCGGCGTTCGGGACGGGCCGAACGCCCGAACCCGAACGCCCGAACGTATGGGACCCCTTGGGGATGCGTTTGGCCGTTCGGGCCGAACGCGGACCCAAAAAAAAAAAAAAAAGTCATCAAACAAATCTGAAAAAAGGATATGTTATGGAGAAAAGTAAATTGAACAAGATTTGCCTGAGCATTACATCCGAATTCCTTACCAAATTTGAAAGAATAATACAATACGGAAAACAAATACTAATAATAAAAATAAAAAGAGAATTAAATTTAGTGAGTGCGCGAGCATGTTTTCGACACTGCCATCTTCGGCGATTTTTCATTTTGTTTTGGCATAGATAAATGCACTGAAAATTTACAGATGTGTACTCCACATAATACAAAACCCATTAAAAAAGTTTAAAAAAATAATAAAATTGTTTATACCCCGAACTAAAGTGAAAACAAAAAGTAAAAAGTGAAAAAATACGTGGGTGAGCACGTTTTGACACCGCCATCGTTGACGATTTTTAATTCTTATTTTGCTTAGCCAAATGACTTGAAAATTTACAGGCATGTACCTCAGGTCATAGAGAACTCACAAAACAACATTCAGAAAAAAATAATTCTTTTGAGGCCCCGAAATAATTTTTGGCGGGGGCCGAACACTGTCGGGTTCGGACCCCGTACGGGACCCCGAACGCCCGTACGTACGGAGGTCTGCCCAGGGACCTCCGTACGTACGGGCTGGTGACCCTGTATATAAGGCTAATTCTTTAAGCCCAACCAATTCAATTACCTGTTGAATCTGGACAGCCTTTCAGGCCTTTTTTTTGTTGTTGTCATTATCATTCATTCATTCATTCAAAAAAAAAAAAAAAAAAAAAAAAGAGAGAGGAAAGGACCGCAGGAAATGGCCCACACAGTTTCCTATCCGCTTTCCTGTGGAATCTCGCACTTCTGGGGTCTACTCACACAAGTGCTTTTTTTGGAAAATCGCAAAATTTGCTATGTCAGCTTGGGGAGCACGTGGCCATGGGGAGCTCGTGTGTGTTTCCTGAGTGCTAAGGGGCTAGTGTGATGAAGGGAAGGGGAACAGAAAAAAAAAAGAATTCTACGGTTTTGCAGGCACACTTTTGCCCGCCCGCCCATCAAATTGGCAACGTGTGTGACGCTGTTTTTGCATTAAAAAAATGGTGGGGTAACTAGGGCGCAGTCATGAAAGCAGTTTGTAGATATGGAGGGGACGGCCACGAGCGTCCCGGTAGCGCTAACGCGGCGCTAATCGGTGCGCTAATTTTCAGGTTAGCACGCGGGTTGGAGTACCCGCAAGCCCTACACGGGCACTCAAGGCCCGGGGTACGGGATTTGGCGGTAGGCACTTCGTCTGGCGCAGTTGCGCTCGGGCTCAGTGCCGTCTGCAGGGGTTTTCTGGCTGGCAGGCCTAACCGGCGATGGACGATCCCGTCGAGGAATCATCAGCGTAGGTGGTAGCTCTCTGTCTTCGTGTTGATGAAGCCCCAGGTCTTGCCTGGACTATGCTACCAGTGGTTAGAACAAACCACCATCTCCCCTCCCCCCCCTTCTCTTCCCCCCTTTCCTACACTGTGAAGATTATTAACATCGGTAGTGATATAGAAGAGACTCTAATATTGAAGAAACTCTACTCCTTCGGATTAGAAGGTACAATCAGTTGAAGTCAAACCAAGATGGAACCCTAAAGGGCCTGCTACGAAGAAGGCATCCTCCCAACGGACATCGACCCGGGGGAAATGCAAGTGACTGGAAGAGAGGTCAGGTTCATCCTGAATACTACGTTGGATGAAATCAAGATCAAATGGTTGAAACAACGGACAGTCACGGTTATTTTCCGTGACGGAGCCCATTTTTTACCTAAGAAGGTCAAGGAGGACGTGGTCAGGGCGTATGAGGAGGTGTGGATTCAGGATGAAACTTTCGGACAGGAATTCAAGCGGGGAAGGATTAAGGTGGAGAGTCCGAATGTGGTGTCGTATGTTCCTAGGGCGCAGGTAATTACCGATTGGATGTTGCGTAAGAAGACTGACTTCATCGACCTTGCCGGCACGACCTATAGAACGGAGTTCAAGCCATGGCTGACGCGGGCGGAGATAAGAGATTGGAGACAGTTGATTGACCAAGACACCAGAGTCTCATTGGACGAGATGCCATTTCTTCACGTCCACGTGGAGAAAGCTATTGGGAAAGTGACGAAACAGCACAAGCCAGAAGCGGATGAGGCGGACCCGAAGCTCGTGAACCTGAGATTTGATCTCGACCCGACGAACAAAGCGAATATGAAGGATAAGATCCTAGTCCAAACTTGTCAAGGGGACGTGTTGGAGGTCAAACTCGCAAACGCAGAATCCGAATGGTGTAAGAGATGCCGCACTTTCTTCCATACGGAACTTACCTGCAGGAGAATGGACCGTCGGAATCAAGGAGGAAACAGAGCAAGTCAACCACAAGCATCGTCCGCATCAAGACCTGTCGAACCACATACGGGGTATGTGGGTCCGCTAGGTTTTCCAGGTACCTCAGTTGCACAGCCCTCAGGAGGTCTGCAACAAGAGGCGGTGGTCTCAAACCCCCCTGGAGGGATCACGACCAGATTCAATCCGTCCTTCTCACCTGGCGGTAATAAAGCAACCCAGCCAGGCACGGGAGGACTCCAAGGCCAATTCAATCAAGCGGCTCCGGCGTTGGATGCCACATGGGCGGCCTTTTTCCAATCAATACCGCCAAATCCATACGGAGGGCCTGCCCCAAATATGCACTTGGGTGTGAGTCCATCGATAGCCAACATGCACGCCTTCACACTATGGGTTTCGGGCACGACAGGGCTACCTCCAAATAACGTCCAGAGCGGCCTCTATCAGTACGGTATGACATCTACCAGCCTTCCGCAAGATAGACACCAAGCAAGTCTGGCAGGATCTGGGTCAAGGAACCCAGATCAGAGTGGCTTTCGTCAACGAGGAGAATCCCCGGGTAAACAACGAAGGGTAAGCGACGGTGGTGTCGAGATTCGGGTTGATGAGATGCGTGCTGAATCCTCCGGCAGTTCGGAGGGCTCGCATAAGTTTCTCTCTGCGAAAGGTAAGCGCAAATCTTCGCGCAACCGCATGGATGCTCTTTTGAAGGGGCAAACGACAATAGAATCTAGGTTATTACCTGTGATGCTCACATCGGCTAGAAGCTCGTTTTGGGTAATTGCATGGATGGGTGTGGATGGGTCCTTGTTGTTTTTTAATGCCCCATGTCTTGAATCTCCTATGCCACAAGCGACGGAGACCTTAGCCAAAACCATCTTTCTGAGCAAATTCCCGTTCAGACTAATTGAGACTTCGATGCCCCGCTTTTTGATTGATATGGAGGGGAAAAGGGTTCGCCTGTATACTCCCCTCTTTGATGCACGTCTCACCCCACCTCTGTTGGAGTTGTTGGAGAAAGAAGGACTCAGGCTAATTCCCCTGTCATGGCTGGTGGAAGACCGGAAACCAGATCTGCGACGAATTAAACTAACACCCGTGGTGACCGCAGAATGCCTCAATGAGCTGAACGCAAAACTTGGCAAGGAGAGGAAACTGGACTCCTCCTTTATTAAAAATGCTCTGACTGACGCATGGCCAGCCTCAACTTCAGTAATGGAAACAACCTCCCAGATCCAACCATCGGGAGCTACCGCCCGAGATGGGCAGACTTAGAGTTGCCACGTGGAATGTGGGTGGACTGGGTGACTCCTCGGGACGAAATAAGAAAGGTCATTTGAAAAGCTGGCTGCATGAAAAGAAGATCGATATCCTCTGCCTACAGGCTACAGGAAAGCAAACTCTCAGAACAAAAGATTTTGGAAGTAGGTGCTTGGTGGGACGGACCACAGTTGTGGTCCCCTGCGAATGGCTCAAAAGGAGGTGTGGCAATCTTAGTGCACAGGAACCTAAATGTTGTATTTATTGATTTCTTTGCTGATCTGTGGGGGAGGTGGGTTTGGGTTAAGTTAGGGATTGACAATCAGGAGTGGGTTATTGCGTGTATTTATGCGCCAACGGACCGCTCGGCCCGTGTTAACTTCTTTGAGGACATTCCCCTGCTAATTCCTGACTGTGAGAATTTGGTCATTGCTGGGGACTGGAATACCCCGTTGGATAATCCAATAGGAATTCGGGGCATCCGCGACGTGAGAGTTCTGACTGACATTATGACGGATCTAGATCTGACGGAATCCTATGCACTCCTCCACCCTGGCCGCTCAGGCTTTACATGGTGTTCGAACATTGGGAACGGAAGTGGCACAGTCCGAAGGCGTCTAGATTTCTTCCTACTCTCGTCATTTGCATGGCAAGCCACAATGCACATTGAAGAGTTGGACAACCCAATATCCGATCATAAACCAATTCTGACTATCTTCAACTCAGCAAAACTGGACTGGGGGCCCGGTTACTTTAGGGTGAATACACAGATCCTTCAGAACCCGGGGGTGATCGATTGGATGAACCGATTTTGGAAGGATTGAAAATTAAATGATGATAAGTTTGATTCAAAAGAGGCGTGGTGGGAAGCAAGATCTCGTGTAGTTTCAAAACACTTAAGTATTTTCTCTCGAATTCTGGCTGCAAACAGAAAGAAAAAGCAATAAGAAATTATTAAGAAACTTAAATATGCAGAACAATGCATGGATCTTCATCCTATTTCTAACTTAGTGTGGAGTCCGATTAGAGAGAGTGCTTGCAGAGTGGGACACCCTCCAACAAGAGGAGTCTGATCTGTGGACAGAACGAGTAAAAGTCAAGGGAATCGTGGTTTATGATAGAATGATACGAGAGACCTTTTTAAAATTATCTCCCAAAAAGCTGAAACAGACTATGGGGGAACTCATGCATCCCTTTGATCACGATCTGCCGACAACTAAGGAACAGACTCAGCTTTGCGAATATGCGGCCCTGTATTACCAGGACATCCTAACTACCCGAAGACCACTAGAAGACCCGACCACTGACCTCTCTGAGAACTTCAATCACTGGTCTCACTTTGAGAAAAAACTTTCTCCTCAAGGTAGGATAGACATGGACAGATCAATCAATACCGAAGAAGCCCGAAAAACATTGGACTCCATGGCGAAGGGCAAAACCCCGGGCGATGACGGTTTACCTGTTGAAGTATATCTGGTTATTTGGGATATGGTCAAAGAAGAGTTAGTTGAAATATATAATCAGGTATTGGTGTGAGGTAACCTTTCAGTAGGAATGAGAAATGGGATCATCTCACTATTGTACAAGAAGGGGGACAAATCTGAAATAAGAAACTGGTGTCCGATTTCCATTTTAAACGTATCATATAAGCTGTTGGCAAAAATCTTGGCCAGACGCCTAGGCCGTTACCTCCCTGCATTGATCGAAAGGGACCAAGCGGCCTTTGTGCAGGGCCGTTCAATATTTGAAAATATAGTAACCGCCATTGAAGCCTTAGAGGTAATCGAATCTACACAGGTGAATCTCTCAGTGCTTATGCTCGACCTTGAAAAGGCATATGACCGAGTGAACTGGTACGTACTGACGACACTGCGTCATCTGAGCTTCAGTGAAAACATTTGCAACTGGATACTTGCACTGTACTCCCTATCTACTGCTTCAGTGATGGTGAATGGATACAAATCTACGTCCTTCTCGCTGACACGGTCCCTGAGACAGGGTTGCCCATTAGCGCCTCTTCTATTCATAATCCAAATGGAGAACTTATTGTGCAATGTTAGATCCAACCCCTACATTATCGGCCTGCAAATAGGAGTCTCCCAGTGTAAAGTCAAAGCCCTAGCTGATGACCTATTCGCTATTTCGAAAAACTCCGTATCCTCGATGAACGCTCTAAAATGCTGCCTTGATGAGTACTCTGAACTCTCAGAAGCCTTTGTTAATTGGGCTAAATCCGTCTTCTTCCTACCAAAAGCGTTTAACCCAATAGCTAATTGGGGAAGGAGCCACATAGTCTCTGCTCATTCCGAAAGATTCTTGGGGGTTCAAGTATCCCTACTGTCATGCAGTATAGATCAGGAAGGGATCCTGTTACAAAGAACCCTGCAAAGGGCAGCTACTTGGGGTAAAGCCTCCCACCTCTCGGCTTATGGAAGAGCCTTGGTGATCAATAGTGCACTTTTCTCCTTATTGTGGTTTGTCACTGCTGTCAGACCATTGGGTAGACATCTATGCTCACTGATTTGTCGAAGAGCTGCAAAGTTCATTTGGAAGCCCTTCGCTACGGACAAACAGGGCTTCATGTCCAAAGTGGTCTGGGAGTGATTTGCTACCCAAAGGATGAAGGGGGCCTGGGGTTATGTGACCCGGGAAGAAAATGAATGGCAATGCTGGTCAGATGGGCCATCAATGGTATGTGCTCATCTGAAGAAGCCCACTGGATTGCCTTAGCAGAATTCATCCTGGCGAATGAATGGAATTTGACTCGCACCTCTGACGTGTGGACTTGTTTCCTACTACTGTCATACCAGAACCGTAGAATCGAATCTGAGTTTTGGAAAACGGTGATGAAGGCTTGGAAAAAGTTAAAGCCAAACTCGTGGGCAAACCCAACTACCAAATCTGAGGTGATGCTCCAACCTCTGTTTGAAAACCCTCGGATTCGGAGGGAGAATGGGAACTGGTTTTCCGCAGATACCTCACGAGGTAGCTTCGGAAGATCATGGATTGAAAAAGGAGTCTTGAGGATCGGGGATATATGGAACTCAGTGGAGGGCAAGTGGATGACCTCGGTCAGGTTGAGAGATCAGCTGGGTGCAGTCTGGTTCATGGAAGAAAGACTTTTCGAGCTGATACAGGCGATCCCAGAACAATGGAGAATACTATTAAGTCCAGAAGGCATCGATCCCCCTGGCACGTGGTATTTATCACGCGAGTCGCTCACTGCCTCCTCCTTCTGGAAGCTAGTTGAGATTGGAATAGGGGGAAAAAGAGTCTTTCAACAATGGGATGGTATTAACACGGACAACCCGAGCACATTGATCCAGACCAATGAACATACACACCCGCCGTTAGGAGCAGACCTCACCCAGGTACGTGTTTGGGAAACGTGTGATGAGGAAGGAAATTGGGACTGCCAGGTCTATGCAAAGGGCCGAACCATCCAGAAACTGAAACTGGACCCAAAATTGTGGGGTTGGAAAGGGAAAGGTAACGAGGGTGAAGATCTGCCACTGCACAGATACTCAACAAAACTGGGCTATGCTTTTCAAAAGCCAAAACGCAAACCGGAGGAAGTTGCAATACGTAGATGGAGCCAGGTGATAGATAAAAGTCACCCAGAAATTGGAAAAGCACTAGCTCGGTGCTGGAAACAGTTAGAGATTGCACCGAACCCGCGACGGTGCTGAGATATTTATAAAAAAAAAGAAGAAAAAAAAAAAGTGCAAAACGAAAGTGAATCTTCCACTAGAACATGGAAAGATGCAACACCACCAGGCCCCAAGGATGACACGCATAGGTAGGGAAATCTGAGAAGGAAAAACAAAAAAGAAAAAAAAGAAAAAAAATTGTGTTGTTGTCAGCACGTGTATCCTCTAGGGCCTCTGCGTTGTTGTCAGCCCGTGTATCTCGTTGGGCCCCTGTATCCCCGTTGCACAAAAAATAAATAAATCATGGCGCTGTATCTTTCCATGTTCTAGCGAAGATTCACTCTCTTTTTGCACATTTAGATCGTGGAAACTGAGAGTGAATCTTCTGCTAGAACATGGAAAGATACCGCGCCAGGAGCTTTCCTTTTTTTCTTCTTGTTTCTTTTTTTTTTTTTTCCGGAAAACGGCATGGCCCGTGTATCTCGTTGGGCCCCTGTATCCCCGTTGCACAAAAAAAATGAAATCATGGTGCTATATCTTTCCATGTTCTAGCCAAGATTCACTCTCTTTTTGCACATTTGGATCGTGGAAACTGAGAGTGAATCTTCCGCTAAAACATGGAAAGATACAGCGCCACGAGCTTTTCCTTTTTTCTTCTTGTTTCTTGTTTTTTTTTTTGGAAAACGGCCTGGCCCTCCGACGTGGATGACTAGATTGCAGTTACAAACTCTGCCCTGCGACAGCCACGCGACGGAGGAGTTTGGACTGCAGTGTAAACTTTAGAGGGGACTGGACTCCAAAACGGCAGTTTGAAACGTATTTTCAAACTCTAACCTTGACAGTGCCCTAGTTTCTCAAAAATGGTTTTCCCCATTTTCGCAGATTTGTAGAACCTCGTTTTCTGTGAATTAATGAAAGCAAAGCATTCTCCAGATTCTGCTGTCAGCCAATGGGCAATGAGGCAGCAAATTTGTTGCCTGTTTTAGATAGCTCAGTGGTTAGAACACCGGTTGGAAATGCGCATTGTGGTATGAGGTTGTGGGTTCAAAACTCCACAAACTCGTGCATAGACACCGGCAGGGCGTTAGAATGACATACGGCTGGACACGCACTCCCCTGGGCTGACGCATGGTACTATTACAGACGCTGCCTGCGCACCACCCAGCGGGTCAGTCCATGGGTGTTGTATGCTGGTCTAGTCTTCTCATTGGTTTCTGGTTGTTGTTGGCTTTGGTCGCTCTGATGATCTCCCCCAGTCCAGACATTACACACATTATATTCACTTCCCACGGTAGTACAAGTGGTAGAGCCCTCCAGTTTCAGATTGGAGGTCACAGGTTTGAGTCCAGTTCCAAACTTTGGGGGGGTCCTGTCCAGATAGACCTGTCTCTACCACATACACACACATATGAGATAGTACACCAGATAGCACAATCCATACACACATACTATGCATACATATATATAGCTCAAGGTACACACACACATATATGCACAAGTGGTGGTGGTAAGAGCACCTCTCACCAGTACTCAGTACTCACTTCGCAGATGCTCCATGGTGGGGAGCAACATACAACCATACATATAGCTCACAGGCACACATCTATGACACAAAGTACATACACACATACACATCCATGGGGTTGGGAGAAGGTTACTATCAACTGATAATGATGATAAGCGTCTCTATGATAAGTACGCCGCCTTAAAAATACAGGTAGGGTCTGTGGTGGGAGAGTAGAGGGCGTGTGTGACGAACCACTTCACGACCCCGTGCCACCTTTCGTACCCTTTCTTTTGCTTATATCATACCAACCCCAGGAAAACCCCGTTTTGATTTCTTGCTTTCGGGTGCCGCATTTTCCCTCTTTAAGAGCTTTTTTTTTCGACTGCTGAGTTTTGTTTTTCTTTTTGCAAAGTCGGGAAATATAATTTGCGTGCGCCTTAGCGAGCGCACTGGGAATTGGGCTCAGCGGTTGGGAATTCCGGGATAAGCGGAACTTCGACGTGTCCTTTCCGAATGTGTGAATGTTCCTGGTCGCGTCGGAGAAAACTTTCGGAATTTCGTTCGGATACGAATAAGCATAGGATTTTCTTTTCCCGTGTCGCTCTTTCGCGCTTGGATATGGTGATTTCAATTTTTGAATTAGGATAGAAGCAAGTTGTAACTGTTTCGGTGCCTTTTTCTCTTTTTTTGTCGACGGCGCCGCGTATGCAGAAACTTTCTCCCCTCTGTCCCCTGTATCGCTCCTTCCTGCGCTCCCTTTCCTTCTCCCTCCTCTTTCTCTCTCCCAGGAACTGTTTCTTTCTCTCTCATCCCCCTCCCCCGTCTTCCTGGTTGCTCGCCCATTTCCCTTTCTTGATCGTCTGAATCTTGGACCCGTCTTGCGCCACCTCTCGCGCCTTTTCTCCTCTCACCCTCTGAGTCTGGCGTATGACGCCCGGTCGATCCCCTGATAACTCCCACTCGCCAATCAGGTGCGTGGATCGATAGGACCTTCCTATCGCGCGACGAATCTGATTGGTTGAACCTTGAGTTCCGAGGGATCAGCATGGCGTTCGTAGAGCACTTTTCTCGAAGTCTTCTCCTCCTGCTTCTCCTCTTACACCTCAGTTTTCCGATCGCCTTCTCCCCCTTTTATCTCCCCTGTCGCAACTATAAAACCTGCAAGCGCGTCCTCAAATCTCTCTTACGTTCTCGACTCCCAAGCCAGCTTCCGGGAAGCAGTGGCTAGGCAGAGTGTTTTGAAGCGAGTCGGAAAGTCCTGTCGGGCTGACGATAGGCTGGCCAGTTGCGCGCTGGATTGCCACGACGGATCGTGGGATCTGGGTGAGCCGTGTCGAGTTTACGACAACGGGGTGACGATCGCAGTGGTGGGAGTTAGCACGCGACGGCCGGGACCGCCGGTGCGGGTATGAGGATCGATGTTCGAAGTTGAGTTGATTGGCCTGGGGCCCTATTGGAATTAACGGCGAATGCGCCTTTGTTCTGCATTGTTATCTTTGGCGTGAGTGTACGGCGGCAATGTCGAGCTTTTCTCTCTCCAGACCTTATCATCTTCTATTTTGATTTTCTTTCCCTCGATGCTCATTCTCTCTCTCCCTCTTTCTATTTCTTTCTCTTCCTCTTTTTGAATGATGATGCGTCCGAATGATTGTCCCTCTCCCGGATGGGAATGAGTTTGCATCCTGTTTCTGTATGAAAGAACTCCTTCCGGAACTCTTCTATTAGTTTCCTGGGCAATCCTCCTACGTAAAGACCCTGTCTTCTTGTCTTGTGAACGGTGGGTGCGTATGTACTGTGCAATGCGATCTATCCTTTCCTGTGCACATCTCATTTTCGCACCTTCCACAGTGGATGCATGCATGGAGACGTGTGATTCTTTTTTTGATTAGACGATTGTCGTCGGGATTTTGTCCAAGAATGCAAGAGTGTTTAGATCTGTAGCTCTGTTTGCACTGCGCATGCCATCTGCCTTATGCTGCACGACATCAGCAGCCGAGCCACGAGGCGGCCCTGAGAAACAAGGCACCCAGGGACCAACGTTATGTTGAACTGATCAGATCCGTAGCCATATGCGTGATCAAGCTGATCTGTGTTTGCTCTCTCTCTCTTGTGTCAAATTGGGGGGGGCACGCGCGAATCGCTTTTGTTCTTAATGACGTCTCATGATATTTTGTGATTGATTGACATGTGGACTGACAAGCACCCTTCGATTGGGCGCCAGCCTCCCGTATCTCCCATCCCAACGCGACCTTTTCCTTACAGTGAGGAAAAGACACGTATATGTGAGTGGGACATACGAGAAGCTGTTGCACAAATCGGCGGGCAGTATTACTTCCCTCCGGCCAACCGCTGTTCTGGGTTCGTCGAAGCCAGGTTTGTTATTATCGATACGCACTTCCCACCTTACTCGGTATTGTTGCCATTTAACGAGTTGATCGTCATTCCGTGGACGGCAGTAGAACCCCACTGGCCGCGCACTCTGTGCACCGCGTGTAAGCGTTTTGAGCGCTACGAATCTAGGGATTTCCACTACCGTGTGCGGAGTGAAGACAAGCATAAAGAAAGAGTCACGCGACTGAGACCCTCCACGTCAGATTCGGAATTAACCAGCGAACGACGACGAGACTTGATACGAAAACGGGATACGCGAAGCGTGCCCAAGCCTTTCTGTTCTAAACGACGGGCTGTAGCCCGGTGGGAGGCACGACAATACTTTTTGGATTGAATTTGGATCTTTCCCTCTCCTCCCGCCTTGCCCGCGCACGCATTCCGCGACGCGCGAAAACAATCGACTCGCTCCATCGGACCAACACGGGGGATTTCAGTTCCGTATGTGTCCCCACACTCAATTTCCAAAAATCCTTGGCACACCCTATCTTGCTGTTTTTCTGGGCCTGTTTTCCGCACAGCTAACACTCCGAACGGAAGACAGCACAGGGCGTGAGGTTGCGCGTCACACGTGAGTCACTTGTTGGTCTGGTGGGTTCTAACTGGTGATGATGATAGCCATCTCGATGATAAGTACCCCGCATTAAATATACAGCTAGGTCTGTGGTGGGAGAGTAGAGGGCGTGAGTTACTAGTTGGTCAACTTAGGGGGCACACACACACACACACACACACACACACACACACACACACACACACACGCACACATACATAAGGGCTGGGTGGAGGTCACGATCATCTGATAATGATGATCGGCGTCTCGATGATAAGTAACCCGCCTTAAATATACAGCTAGGGTCTGTGGTGGAAGAGTAGAGGCCATGAGTCACTGGTTGGCTTGGTTGGCTCCAACTGGTGATGATGATAGGCGTCTCGATGATAAGTACCCCGCCTTAAATATATAGTGTGGTGGGAAAGAGTAGAGGGCGTGAGTTACTAGTTGGTCAATTTAGGGCCCTATAGGTGATTGCTTGAGCCTGGCGTCCGAAGTACCTGTACGACGAGGCTCGTTCGACTATGCTTCAACTAGGGCTGGGTCCCGAGCCCTGGTGCCTGTCACTGCTGTTCGGTCCAAGTTCCCCTCGATACTGGTAGGGTGATGGTCCTGAGGGGTGGTCACACTGAGGAAGGATAGTAGGGATAGGGGATGCGCTAGGAGTATTGACGTGAGGATGGGATGGGTGATGGCCTCGCCTCCTCAGAGCGACCACGGCTGACCGCTTCCAGGCGATCAATGTGTGCCTAGTAACTGGCCTCTACAACACCCGGGACTTTATAAAGAAAAAAAAAAAAAGAAAAAAAAAA
>BFEA01000101.1:2859782-2871822 GCA_003427395.1 Chara braunii
TTTTTTTTTTAATCGAGATTGCTGGGAGACGGGCCCAGCGTCCCTTGTACTTCTTCAGCCTCATCTGAGTGGGGCCAGATTTCTCTTATCAGTCCTGGTACTAGTTTGGATGACCAAAACTGGAAAAAGGTTGACCGAACTACTTGCTTTTCGAAAACCACCTGCAACAGCACATAGTAGATGTCCTGTTGTAGCCACCTGCAGCAGTCCAAAGAAGACACCCTAAAAAAAAAAAAAAAAAAAAAAAAAAAAACACTCAGAAGGAAAACAACCCGGACAGGTATTTTCCTATCACTCGTAGCCATACCAACTCAAGGGGACCAGGGCTAGAGCAGGGGGGGGAAATGGGTCTGGGAATTCCGATGGGGGGCCCAATGGGATAGATGAGTCTACAGTGGTCCAGTCATGAAACACCAGCCGGAAGTCTTTGGGTACTTCCTCATTTTGCCCTTCCTTGATACCTCTCCTTCCCTCACTTTCTCGAATCTGACCGATCTTCCTTCCTTGGGGCCCCCCAAGCCAAGCGCCACTGAATTGTTTGATGTGCTGTAGGATTTCTTTTCTGGAAGATATAAATTGAATTTTATCCTTTAACTTGTTCCATTGGATTGTTATGTCTGTCTGCACTTGTAGTTTGATTGCTTCTGTTAATTCAGGGCCATCAATCCTTGCTCCTTCCATTTCAAAAGTGCAGCGACAATCCCTGAGGGCCCAAATTATGGCCCTTCTTCCTGTTTTAAAGAGATTGTGAGAGAAATCCTCTAGCGGGGCCGGGGACCAAGTCTCACATAATAGTGCTCTCCAATCCCATGGCCATGACTGCTGAGTGATAAGGGTAGACCAAATCCTATCCCACCAGCGCCACAGCCAAACAACACCTGGACACTGTAGGAATATGTGCTCTATGGTTTCTGTAATGCATCTGCTTGGGAACGCTGAGGTACACATTTTGCACCAAGGGTGAGCAAGGTCTCTTTTTTCCAGTTTTGTTTTGTCCATTAGCCAGTCATTTGTGGGCAGACAGCGGTGGTCAATCTGCCATTGTAGAGAAGCAATCTTTGTTGGCCTAATCTTGATAGTCTTAAACCACTTGATTCTCCTAATATCCTCCTTGCTGACATTCAGGTGTTTCATCCACCTGTTTTCCACCCGGTCTCTCAGATTTATACAGGGATGACTCCATTGTCCAATGGTTCAACGAGTGGGTGGCAGAACTAAAGCAAAGAGTTAGAAGTTTTCCATCCAAAGAGCCAGAGAGCGCAAAGCAGTCCTTGACCGCTTGATGCAACAACTGGAAGAATGAGACGCTTGCCTCACAGATAACTCGTTGGACTAGGATACCTTTAACTCATTACAAAGAGCTAGAAGCCAACTACAAAACCACCACGATGAACAAATGCAGAAATGGAGAATTCAGGCAAGGATTAAGAAGGACGCCATGGATGGGAGGATGACCAAGGGTTTTTTCAATAAAGCCAAAACTAACAGCAGACAGATCATAGTCCCATCCCTCAAGCACCCGTTTGACGCAAGTCAACTGCTGCCCACAAATCCGTACAAAATCGTGGAGTATGCTTGACTTTATTACAAAGATCTCTTTACCTCACAGATACCTCACACACAAAAACAGGTCCTGATGCAAGCAAGAGACACATTACTGACATCCCTTTCATCGTTGCTCTCCACGGTCCAGAGGAATAACTTGGAGAAACCTATCTCTCGGCACGAAGTTCTTCACTCTCTGCAGGACATGCATGACGAAAAGACACTCGACATTGACACATTTCCCAAAGAATTTTGGATCCATTTTTGGGAAACCTTGGAAGTTGGAAGATGACTCCATGCTATATGTCAACGCAGTCTTCCACGAGGAAACGTTCGGGGACATGATAAACCAAGGAATAACCACTCTACTCTATAAAAAGGGCGACAAGTCAGAAGTCCGTAATGACCGCCCAATCACTCTTTTGCCGGTGCCCTACAAAATCGTTGTCAAAGTATGGGCCAACAGGCTGCTGCCACTCCTCCCTCATCTCATCCACCCGGATCAAACAGGGTTTATGTCCCTCCGGAACATCCAGGGTTTATGTCCCTCCGGAACATCTAGGGTTTATGTCCCTCCGGAACATCCAGGGTTTATGTCCCTCCGGAACATCCAGGATAACATCCTGTTGGTGAATGAGACCGTACGATACGCGAGGCAGAGGGGGGTGGAAGCAATCATACTTTTTATATACTTTGAAAAAGCATATGATCATGTTGATTGGGACTTTCTTGACATGTGTCTGACAAAGATGAACTTTGGAACGTTATTCTGCAAATGGATCAGCATCTTCCACAGAATAGCCTCAACGGCCACCTAGCCCCACCATTCCACCTTCAGACGTCGGTGAGACAAGGAGACCCGATAGCCCTGCGCTATTTGTGTTGGTCATGGAAGCGCTCGCGGCAATGATCAGATCAAACCCCGACATTCAAAGAATACAGGTGCCAAAAATTCCCTACCACCCCATACTCGTTACTTCTCTATTTGCAGATGTGACCTGACCGTACTCTTCAGAGCTAACCAAGCGAGCTTTCAGGCCCTGGTGCAGACCATTCGCATGTTCGAAATTGCAGCAGACATGAAAGTTAACTGGGGGACAAAGACAAAAGGATGGTGGTTGGATCCGCATGCAGGCCCCCCGCCCTCTGACCCCCCGGTGACTTGGAGATCCAAAGAAACAACGATCCGGTGCTAGGAGTAAACATTACAGCATTAGGCCCGCCACCCGACCATGGGGATGCTTTGCTGAAGCTCGCCAGCATGAAGCTGGCTAATTGGGACAACAAGCCCACCTCATTGGCGGGAAGAGTGTTGGTCATCAACAATGTCATTTTTGCCTCCTTATGGTACAAGGTTGCCTTCTGGCCGCTCAAACGGAAACAAATTACCAAACTAAAGCAATTGCAGCCGCCTACCTCTGGAAAAACAACCACGATGACACCCGGGCCATAAAAAGAGTGGTCTGGGACATCCTGGTGCAACCCAGATCCAAGGGGGGACTGGGTATTATTGACCTGGAAGAAGAAATCAAAGCTCTGATCTTCAAACTTTTCAACTGCCTTCTTCTAGGCAATAATATACCTTGGACCCCCTACACGTTGATCCAGATAGGCTGCCTGGCACCTCCCTCCCAACCCGACCATGTGGTACACCCACTCCAATGGCTAACGAACAGCCACTGGTTTATCCCCTCAGCACCAACCGCAGCCACAAATGACTCTCCAAAAGGCAGGGCCAGACAAGACCTCCGGATATATCCGCTCTGGCAAACAATGTTGAAACTATGGAGGGAAAGGGGACCACATCAGACACCCACACCGGTTAGATGGGAGGAGATATGGCGCCAGCCGCTCGTTGACCATCCCCTAATAAATGACCACTCAGGTTCCCCCTTGAAGTTCCCGCTGCAGGGAAAGTCCAAGTGGTGACGGTGGGTCAAAAAAGGGGTCTATAAGGTGGGGGACTTATGAGACAACCAAACCAAGGAATGGGCAACTAAAGACACCCTGCAAATCAGGACAGGCCCGATCGGAAACATGGATCAGGATCTGGCAGAACTTCAGGAAGCCATACCTTTGGCATGGCTGCAGGCTCTGGAAAAGGGTCCCGAGGTCAAACCCAATGATTGGGTAATACCGCTGGACTCTCTGTACATCCCCATGACAGTATACAAGGTGCAGCAGACTTGGTCCCAGGACGAGGACGTGAGCCTCGAAGCATATAGTCCTGCCCTGCCGGGAGAGAGATGGTCGCAGCTGCACAGACAAGAGGACCAGGATACATGACGACCTACATCCTCGCTCATTAGAATCAGGGTGGTCGGGGACCGAAAGGACGGCCTTTTCGTATACGAGCTCACCGTCCCTCTCCACCTGCTACCCTTCGACCCAGCTGAGTGGCAATGGTCATAGGCAGACTCGTGCACAATGACCCTGTGGCAATACACAGTAAAAAACGGATATAGAGCGGCACGCAAGCAACAATCCATCATGGATAACATCATCAAACGTTGGGAGAGAGACTCCCCCCTGGAGAAACCAGATTTCAAAAATTTCAGATGGGCAGCCTACTCACACATCAACCCAACCAATCATAGAGCCCTGCAGTGGCAAATCATGCACAGATGTTTGCCTACACCGGACTGGCTAACAGCAAGGACGGACCTAGAAAGCAAAGGCGAACTGTCCCCGTTGTGTTCCTACTGCACACAGGCTTTCCCGAAGAAGAGAGCCCCCCTGGAACACTGTTTAGTGGACTGTTCAATGGTGGCTCAGCTATGGAGTTGGTCGGACACCGCTTGGCACCATCTCACAGAGACACACCTCCCGTGGAATGTGGCCACCCTCTTGTTGGGGGAGTCCCTCTCAGAGGAAACACAGTGGTCCCCCTTTATGGTCAACCTCTTCACATACATTAGGCTCGCTGTGCTCATGGCGGCCTGGAGAATGCGCTCTGCCCGCGAGAGAAAACAACATACATTTGGCTTCATGCAAGCCAGAGCCTCTGTGATTGACACAATTACAGCAAAAACAGAAGGCGCATGGAAAGAACTACGGTCCGTGCTGCAAAGCGAACAGGACCCAGTCAGGAAACATGATCTCGTCCGGTCATTCTCGGACACCTGGACAGACAAAAACGGAAGACTTTGCTACCTGGACAATAATAACAACCTCCAGTGGAGTCACTGGCCCTCGACAGAAAACCAATGGGACAGACAGCCGAGACAGGATTTCCAATTTGTTCATTTGCCAACAAACTTTGTTCTCCTCCCGGACCCTGGATCTCCCAATCCTCCACTCCCGGTCTGCCCCCCCCGCCTTTCTCCACCTCCCACCGCCCGCCCCCCCCGCCCCCCCCCCCCCCCCCCCCTCCTTGATGACTGCCACACCCCCCTTTCCCCTCACCCCCCACCTCCCACCCCGGCCCCCACCCCGCCCATCCTCCCCCCCCTGTCCCTCTCTCCCCTTATGCCGGCCAAGGGAAGAGCATCCACCGGGTTTCAGAACTGGTGGCAGAGATAGGACTGAAGGGAACACATAATTGCAGAACTGGGGAGACACGTTTGCCCAACTGGACACAACTGCGAGAATTCACAGTATATAAGCACAGAATAGAAGCCCTTGGATGCAGCTAGGACACTCTTCTTTTTTTTTTTTTTTTTTTTTTTTTTTCCTCACAGTCTACCCTGAGTGACCGAACCGAACTTGCTGAGAACCGGGCTCAGCGTCCCTCATATGATGATAATGATGATACAACTGTCATAATGTTGACTCAGTTGATAGGCTTAAAAAAAAAAAAAAAAAAAAAAAAGGATTGGGGGCTGGCCCAGCCTGCCTAGCCTGCCATTACCGTCCACCCATGTGGCACGGATGTTGTCCACCAATTGCCTCCTCTTGTGTTCATCCGTATCGATTTGGAGTCTAGTTTCCGGGCTCTTCCAGGCTGCTTGTGTCTCTGCCGTTATCGTTTCCGTGATCGAGGTTCTTGCCTGCACAAAGCCAATGTATGTTGCCTCCTCTCGTGGGATCATCGCATGCGCCACGCTGCCATAAGTAGGCCCAGGCGAGAGTACTGGAACAGGTTTAGCATCATCTCCGGAAAGGACTCTGTTAATTGCTTTCATCTTTCACTACCTACCTACCACTAGTACTCCTTTTTTTGTGTGTTTGTTTGTTTCTTTTTTTTGGAGTCCAGGGTGGCGGGCTATACAAGGGACCAAGCATAGCTATCTACGTCTCTGGGCAAAGGGAGGTTCCCTCTCTCGGTGAGGGGAGGTATTGGATGTTTGCCCCTTGCCCCAGAGGTTACGGGTGCAGGGTTGGGGCCGCCGGGGGGGGGGCTAACACAAAGACCGAGCAGTTTGCCAGTAGCTGTGCCTCCCTTTTCACCTTGCCTCACCTCCATCACGTATCAGCAGTGTCTAAGGCCAACACTCTCCCACACACCACACACAACCCACTCACACTTCTACTCACACCCCTGTTGGCTGAAGACCATACCGATACCAACCAGGGGAATGAAGCTGACTATCTCAGCTGGTTGGCACCGAGCAAACCGCAGACGACCATGGGGATTGAACCCACGACGTCCTGAATGAGCACTAAGTCTTGCATGCCTAACCAACTGAGCTCAAAATATTAAACCACGAGCACTTGGCCCAGCTATCTAGTCCGAGCCTCCAGCGACCGGTATGTCGAGCCTGCCAACCCTAGCAGTACCAGTAGCTGGACGGCCCGAGGCTGGGGGTACAAGTTGGAAAACAGAAACAGCAAAAAAAAAAAAAAAAAAAAACGCTGGGGACGTGAATGCAGTTGGATGCATTCTCCCAAGTGCTAGTGTGAGCACGTCGCAGTTTGGGTGTATCAGCCCGGTGGCGTTTTTGTCAGAATCCAGAAGTAAAAAAAGGAAAGAAAAAACAAAGACCATTTTTTTTTTTTTTTTTTTTTTTTATAGCTGTGGTGCTGAGCCAGGTGGACGGCAGCCATGCAATGCCTTGTGTAGCAAGCAGCGCAGCGGTGTCCAGTGAGACCTTGGCATCAATAGCTCCTATTGAGAAATGCCAACTGCCGCCTGCTGCGGCAGCTGTCGTCTTTCTGCCAATTCGAATGCCTGGGACCAGCCTGAATGGGAAGCGGTCTGCAAAGAAGGTAGCTGATGCAGCTTTGACCGCTTCTTTGGATGTTGGGGAAGCGCTGACTGTCACCGTGGGGATTGCCAACAGTCCCTGATCCGTTCTTTTGGCCATGAACTTGGTTCCCTGTGGTGTTAACGTAAAGCACAGTATTACCAGTTGATGCCGCACTGTGCTGCCTGCTGCCCTGTTGCTTGATGGCTGGCCACTCAGACCCACAGCAAGCTGGTCTGGCATCTGCTGGGTGAGCACAGTCCCCGAGGGGACTGTGCTTCTAGCTGCCTGTATGGAGTAGAAGTCCTCTTCGCTTTCCTCTTCCTCCTGTGTAATTCTTCCATCTCCGTCTTCATTGATGCACCGCTGCTTCATGGGTGTACGGAGAACTGGCCTCGGATCTCGCATGACCGCATCTGTACCTTCTCCTTGTGCTGCTGTCTGTGTTGCCCATACCACCTGGTTTGCTGTCCTCTGATCTGCTGATCCTGTTTCTGTTGCTCGAGGGCCTGGATTGTGCAGTGCTGGGCCTGTTTGATTGGGATAAGGGTTGTACTGTGGATTGTCGTATGTGGTGTAAAACTGTGTAGAGGCTAGGGGGAGTGAAGTGATGGCAGTCGAAGTTGCAGGGGGTGCTGACTGTGTGGCTGTACTTGTGAGGGGAATGTAGTCTAGGTAGGTGGCTTGGGGACCCTGTCGAGCCTGGGGTTGCCTACTCACTGTTTGTACAGTGTATAGTGGTGCTCCCAGCTGAAGTGTGGGTACGGGCGGGGGTCTGATGATCGACACAAGTGGTGGAGAACGAATAAAGGCTGCTCCTTCCTGCATCTGTTGTTGGTGTGGGGGGTGGTAAGCTGGTGCAGGTCTGACTGATAGTCCAGCGTGCAGCCCTGTCCCTGTCATAGGGGGAGGCGGTGGGAAATGCAAGGGGTGTAGTGGTTCGTGTTGGTGAGTGTTGATGTATGGAGGCTGAGATGTGTGGATCGGAACGATTGCTTCCGAGGGCTGATCGGCTAGTTGAGTGTGTGACTGTGTTGTGGAGGAGTGATAGTGTTGAGTGGGGGCAACCGAGGTGAGTGGTTGTGTGAGTGGGTGATGCTGTCTGGCTTGCTGCCCGTTTTGTGCAGGTGGGGGCAGGGATAGCTGGGAGTGGGGAGGCGGTGGAGGTTGTGATACCGGCGCTTGAGTTCTAGGTGGAGTGAGGAGTCCACTCGGTCTGGGTTGCGATCGTGCATTGTTGGGTTGGGCGTGGTGCTGCGACTGTGATCGACCCTGTCTTGCCCCTTGGTTTCTACCTCTACCTCTTCCTCTCGTTCGTCTGTCTGCAGGCACTGGCTCGTGGAACCGGGGGCACTCTGGGTCAAATTCGTTGTGGAACCACCACAGACATTTTTGACAGAACAGAGTGTCCTGGTTGGCAAATTGAATCTGCAGGTCTCGTCCCGTAGGACATCTGAGAACTAGCCATTCTTTGAAGGTTTCCTTCACGGTTGGATCGCAGTCAATTTTGACGTTACCCAACCGGGGCTCGTCTTCCCTCCTGTCTGGTGGGTGCATATGAATGATTGGGCCCATTAACTGTTGTACCGCGTATTGCAGGGAGAAGAGGGCCCCCAAAGGGACCCTTAAAGCGATAATACGGTATTTCGTTGCAAATTCTGCTTCCCTCATTTGGTCCATGGGGCCAGGAGCAAGGACAGGACAGAAAAGCGCGTGTTAGCGCCTAGGCGCAATGAAAAGCAAGCGGGAGGCGGGGTGCTGGCAGCGTGTGGGAGACGGGGTGCTGGCCGCATGCATGTGGCAAAGTGTTGGCGGCTCGACGGTTGTGAGGTGCTGGCTGCTCGAAGGCAGCGGGGCGCTGGTCACCTGCGGGTGGCGAGGCGCTGGCAGTTTTTGGGGGGCGAGGCGCTGATGGCTTGAGAGCGGCGGGCGCTTGCTGCTGGTGTGCGGCGAGACGCTCGTTTCAGACATGTGGCGAGGCGCTAGTCTTCTGTCCAGACTATCATGTTGGCGTTGACAATCTTTTCATAGACGATGTTTCAGAATGAAGATGGTGACGACGGGCTACAACCTCATCACTTGCTGTCCCCTGGCTTTTGAAAACATTTTTAAGTGTCATCTCCTTGCTCTGCGCTTCATGTGAGCGATGCTGCAGGTTAACATGCCGCATGAAGGGAAGTAGTTCTTCAGGTGTAATCATTTCTGCTCTTCATCTTGCAAATTTGGGTGGAGGAGGTCGGCTTGCCGCGAGAAGGAGAAAAGCAGAATGTGTCTCATGGGGTGGGAGGAGGATTGTCGGGAGACAATGAGCGGGAAGTCTTCGAGGAAGCTGTCCAAGAACAATCAAGGGGTCGTCACAAGAGAGTGACTTGGGGTTTGTTTGCCAGCTGATCGTTGTTTATTTCGTTTTGTCCAAGCATCAATGATACAGAGAGCATCAACAGCAAGCTTATGACATAATTCGACATTGTCATCATCACTATCGTCTTCATCAAGCTGCGCAAGTAGGTTTTCCTCGTTTCTATCGTCGAGAGTTGTCATCTTCGAAGGATCATTAGCTTCAGTATTATCAATTTATCATCACCACAACGTAATCATCATTTTTATTATCATCGTCATCATCATCATCATCATCATCATTACCGAGAAGGGAGACACTCTTTTAGAAGGGTAACAACTTCATCATCATCATTATCATCATTATCATTATCAACCACTCTTCGTTACCTCTTTTCATCGGTGGTCTTTCTCTCTCCTTCTTTTCCTCCTCTCATACCCTTCTATTTTGCCCTCTCCTTTTCCTCTGCTTTCTTCCTCTTTTACTCCTTGCCTTATCTCTACTTCGCTTGCCTTTGCTCCATCCTCCTTTTCTGGGGTACGAGATGGGAGACGGAGGGAGAGGATGGTAGAAAGTGGAGAAGGACAGGATGGGGAAGGGGGCTGAATATGTAGGAGGGGAGAGGGAGAGTGGGAGGAGATGAGGTAGTGTGAGAGGGGTTGGGATTAGGGATTCTTAGAGAAAGGAGGGAGGGGGGGTGCATCTCACGTTTTTTCACGTTTTTTCTTTTTTTTTCAAAATCTCGTCTGTTTTGTTTTGTTTTGTTCTTTTTTCAATATCAATAGAGTATAATCAATCTTCCTCGATATGACCAGCAGGCATGGCTGTGTGGGTGCTGGAGGTTGCGCTGGCTACTAGTGTGTTGGTTGTTCGTGCGTTGGTTGCGCGCATGATGGCTTTGTGCGCTGGCTGCTCAAGCGCTGACTACTTGCATGCTGACGCTGCCTGCTCGTGAGCTGTCTGCTCGCGCATGACAACCACATCGGAGTTAATCAACATCCAATCATCATACATATCATCATCCCAATAACCAATCTATTTCTTTTATTAAAATAATACCCTAATTAATTATCAAAATCAAATTTATAAATTTCTAAATTTCTAAATAATATTCCAGAATATTTTTGAATCATCGTAACCCTTAACTCCTAGAACTAAGTTGATTGGTATTTCTAATACCTAAATTCTTACATTTCGAATTTATGAATCTCCAATCTGCATTTCCACTTTCCATGGTTTTATCTTCGCTGCATTTGCTTCCATAAGCTGACTCTCATCCAATTCTATTGCAGAAACCTGGTCTTCTATATTTCTCTAGTGTGCATTTTTCACTTTCCATGTTTTAATTTTCGTTGCATTTGCTTCCATGAGCTGATCCAATTCTTTTATAGAAACCTGGTCTTCAAAATTTCTCCAGCGTAAGTGTTTTTGGTTCGAATGCCTGTTCCTGGTATCTATATTCCCCTCTCTAAGCATCAACGTTTTTTTCCTAATGGATGGAAGGTAGAGTGAACAGGGGAGAGTTCCACTCTGCAGGGGCGACGTCAGGTGGGAGGTGAAGCCCTGGAGAGGGTGTGAGCAGATTTAGTGGGTTGCTCTATTCTGGGGTTGGGGTGGGGATACACATCCCAGCAGGGGCTGGGGTGGGGATACACATCCCAGCGGGGGTTGGGGTGGGGATACACATCCCAGCGGGGGCAGATTAGGATAAAAGGTGAGCAGAGGCATACTTTCGGAGGGAACTGTATGCCTTTGAGGGATAATTGGGGGGAATGTGGGATTGTCCCAAGTTGGGGCTGAGATGGGATGCCTGTGATCTGGGTAATCCGTTTCGGTGGAGGCAGCATTGGGATAGGGAGGGAAGGAGGGAAGGGGGGAGATTAATTTTCATAGAACAGGTGTTTCAAGACTCTGTAGTCTTCAATCATGCTATATCAAACGTTTTGGTGTTCTGTAATTTTTGGCGGCATCTGGTTTTCTTCCTCATTCGGGATATAGGATTTCAGAGATGGTCGAATCCGGACCGATATCTGCGGAGTTGCTTTGTTCTATGCCCCTGTTTTGTCAATGCCAGAACAACGCTGGCAGGAGCTAGGGTGTGGCCCTGTAACCTGCAAATGGCAGGAGTGTGAGGCCTTGTAGAGAGATCTGGGGATTTGCTGAGGGAGGAAGGCAATCCAGTGGCGAACCGTTTGGGGCTTCCTTGACAACCTATGGGTCCAGGGATAGTCTAGGTGGCGAGAACCGGTCAGCTACGGTTGACATTAGTTAGGATGGCATTGTCTCTGAGATGTAATGTCCTAGTACAGGGAGGGCCAGGAGTTGTTCGAGGATTAGGAGGCGAGAATAGCTGATATAGCATAGTCTTCTATATTTTTACACACTCATCATCATCATCATCATCATCATCATCATCATCATCATCCTAAAAAAAACGAAAAAAAAACCTTGCTGGTGTTCTGTAATTTTTGGCAGCATCTGGTCTTCTTCCTCATTTGGGATATAGGATTTCAGAGATGGTCGAAGCTGGACTGATATTGGCAGAGTTGCTTTGTTTTGTGCCCCTCGTTTGCCGATGCCAGAACGATACTGGCCGGAGCTGGGGCATTGCCCTGTAACCTGCAAATGGCAGGAGTGTGAGGCCTTGTAGAGAGATCTAGGGTTTTGCTGAGGGAGGAAAGCAATCCAGTGGCGAACCGGGGGGGCTGCCTTGACAACCTATGGGTCCGGGGAAAGTCCAGGTGGCGAGAACAGGTCAGCTTTGGTTTTTGTTGGTTAGGATGGCATAGTCTCTGAGATGTTATATCCGGGTACAGGGAGGGCTAGAAGTTGTTCTAAGATTAGGAGGCCAGAATTGCTGATACAGTATAGTCTTCTATATTTTTTATATATTAATCATCATCGTCATTAGCATCATCATCACTAGTACGATTATCTCATAGTTTACATAGATTCAACAGAAGTTCGTCATCATCATCATCATATGAGGGACAATGAACCCGGTTCTCAGCAATCTCGGTTCGGTTACTCC
>BFEA01000101.1:2892904-2908560 GCA_003427395.1 Chara braunii
AGAGTGCCGTGGATGCCCAGCATGAGTGCTTGGGTAGCATACTGGCCGGCGGGCCCGCCGGTCATGACACCCATCTTCTTGATAGTATCGAGGAAGACTGATCAACGTTGACGCCATCGCCGCGAGGAGTAAGGTCAAACGGCGAGGATACGTGCGTTTGACAGGTCGGATTGGACGGCGAAATGGAGGAGGTGGAAGCACCTCTGAGTTAGCGTGATGAGGAGTACAGGAGCGACATTCGACATACATAGAAGTGGAGAGACAGCATCGGCGGTAGTAGTTGGGGGAGTGGTGCCCAAGAGGGAGGAGCTGTGACTAGTTGAGTCCTATGGCTTCTGCAGAGGGGCTGCGACTGGAGGCAGATGCCTGGCTATCTAGGCTACATGATGGCCGAGAGATACTTCGGCCTATGGCCTCTATTCTTTCTCCCCAGCCCCTGTCTGGGCTCGAGGTTGATTGGGGGCCAACCTCGGTGATCGGATGGGTGGAGGAGATATTACAGCACATGCAGGAGGTTGTCGAGCCGCGTGTGTGGGGTGGACGCTAACAGGACGCATACATTGACTGGCAGTGGGCACAAACTCTTTGGCAGGATTGTCTACATATCCTGGGTGAAGGCCGTGTGCAGGGAGCAGCGCTGATTAATTCGGGGAAGGTTGAGACAGAATCTCCGGCGCTGCCTTCGACGACAGCATCAACCGCAACATCGACAACGGCGGCCATTTTCACCAGTAACTGCAGCATTAAAAGCAATAACTACATCATCAACGACAACAGCCAGTTCCACCATCATTGATAAAGAAGTCGTCGCAGTCCGCGGTATTAACGACGATATCAACAACGACAGCGGTGGCATCTACCGCAACACCGATAAAACCGACATCATCCTCGATGCTATTGACCATGATGGCACCGCTTGCTCTCTCCAGGAAGGTAAGTGCCAGCCTGACGTGGTTTCTGTTCTCTCTCCCAACATATCCCCTTTGTCTTCTCTCTTTTCACGGCCGCCGTGCATTGTGAGCCAAGTTCCATTTGTGTGGCCGCAGGCTTATCTTTCCTTCTCTCTTCCCGAGGGGATGGGGAGGGAAAGGGGTGGGAGGAGGTGTCCGTCCGGCCGGGCATGAGGAAACGCAAGGTTCGGTGGAATAAGTGTGGGCGATGGAAGTGAGGAGTGGGATAGAGGCAAGGATTTAGGGAGAGCCGATCGACCCCTTCATACGACCACCTTATTTGTATCTCTACCATTGTGGAGGTCGATCTGATCATAGAGGAGTGGCGGCCTGGCCGTTGATGCTGATGTTATGCCCGCACCCTGAAATCATTTGGCTATATGATCCGCTCATCCCTCTGTTGGGGAGGATGGGAATTATTTGCTGTGGAATTACGATGATTGTCGATTTGCCCGCAGGTGGAGGCTCTGATATTTCCACGATGATATCTCCCTTTTATCTCGTGTTCATATCCACCATTCACTGATTCAATCCAACAGACGAGGGTTTCCCCCTCTACAACACTCTTGTGTTGCTTTGTGTTACTGTGGTCAGTGGTAGGGAGACACGTATTTAGCTAAATACTGACCATAATCACATGGGGTTCCACTGGGATCAGGATCCTTGTGTTTGATTTGCTTAGCCCTATCATGACACTTGAGTTGCCCTGCTATGATTCCCCCCAATCCCTCCCTTTTGAACGTTCTGATGGTGTGCCATAGTAGGGCAGATCTCGATTTTTGCATGGCGGGGGGTTAATCCTTCCCATCAGGGGACGCAATCAATGCCCCTTGCCATTCTGCACTTTTGGTGTTTAGGGAAGCTATCTCCGCAAGAGCAGTGGCCGAGGCTCTTCCAGCCCTAATGGGAAGAGGTGTGTGTTTGTGTTGTATTCAATCTCTTAATCTGAGTTGTTTCTCCGGGCGCCCGGGCATCCAACTTGTGCCCGGATACATGCCCGGGTGCCCGGCCGGGCATCGCCGCCGGGCAGGGTTCCGGGCAGCCCCAGCACAAAAAAAAAAAACAAAAAAAAAAACGAGAGTCAAATAATTCCAGAAAAAAAAAAATGTTGTGTAGAATTGCAATACAAACAACTTTTGGCCGAGGGTCACATCAGAATTCCTCACCGAATCGGAGATAAAAAAAAAATAACAAAATCACACTAAAGGAC
This sequence comes from Chara braunii, assembly GCA_003427395.1. Taxonomy (NCBI): domain Eukaryota; kingdom Viridiplantae; phylum Streptophyta; class Charophyceae; order Charales; family Characeae; genus Chara; species Chara braunii. The sequence continues at coordinate 2,895,065 of BFEA01000101.1, forward strand.
CCTCATTCAACCCCTCTTAGCCCCTTTAAAAAGAATTTATACCCCCCATCCCCCCCTTTGACAACCAACTCTCAAAAAATGAAACGAGCCCGGATTTGAATTCCTCTGGGAAAGCACAAAAAAAAAAAAAAAAAAAAAAAAAAAAAAAAAATCTTGCATGCCCAGGTACCCCCAGCGTCAGAACCCCCCAGGCGTCACGCCTGACTGGGCATGAAAAACTTCCTAGAAGAAAAGTAGTTTTTTTTGGGGGGGGATTTTATGTCAAAAGATCTAATGGAATACTATAAGGCAGTATGGGAATCGGGTGAAATGGGGGAATTTGTAGGTCAAGGGGTACTTACACTGCTATACAAAAAAGGGGATAAAACAAATATAAGGAATTATCGTCCAATAACCCTTCTTACAGTGGTTTATAAAATCATAGCGAAAACACTGGCGGATCGTATGGCTACAATAATTCCTGAAATCATCCACCCATCCCAAACAGGTTTCATAACAGGAAGAAACATTCAGGACAATATTCTTTTAGTGAATGAACTCCTGAAAATATCTCGTCAATCTAAACATAATGCCGCTTTCATTTTCATAGATTTTGAAAAAGCATATGATCATGTCGATTGGATTTTTTTGGATAAATACCTGGAAAAGATGAATTTTGGTCCCAGCCTCAGAAGATGGGTGAGAATTTTGCACAGTAATGCTACTACAAGGGTCATGGTCAATAATAATGTAACACCCCCCATCCCACTAGAAAGATCAGTTAGACAAAGGGATCCTCTGACTCCTTTTTTTTTTGTCATTATCATGGAGGCGCTTGCGACAAATTTGAGGCATCATAAGGATATTAGACGTATACAGGTTACAAGTATACCAGAGGAGGCAATTCCAATCTGTTCTCTTTTTGCTGATGACCTATCACTTATGGTTGATGCTTCTGAGGAGAATATGGCAGAAATCCAAAATTTGATGGAAAAATTTTGTTGTCTCTCCGATATGAAAGTCAATTGGGGTAGCAAAACAACAGGTTGGTGGATCCATCATCAAGGAGGAAGCCCCCCTGAATTGCCAAAAATAAAGTGGTTGTCCCTGGATACCCCTATTAGGTTATTGGGGATTTCCCTTTCTGCTGAAGGCAAGCCAAGAAATCATAATGAATGGATATCACAACCTGCTCAGTCTAAAATGGAAAAGTGGAAAGATAAGCACACATCCATTTTCGGACGATTCATGATAATTAACAATGCAATCCGTGCATCTATATGGTATAAATCAGGAATTTGGTCCCTGGATAATAGTTCTTTGAAATCCCTACACAGACAGCTAACTGCTTTTCTATGGAGAGGTAATCATGAATATAACAATGTAATCAATAGAGTAGCATGACAGTCTATCATCCAACCAAAAGTGGGGGGAGGCATGGGGATTCTAGATCCTTTGACCCATGTTAAAGCTCTTTCAATTCAATGGCTTCAAAGGTTATTGTTCATCCCCCACACTCCATGGTCATCTTTAGCCTTGGAGCAAATAAGGCGCCTAACTCCCATAACTCCTGAAGAAATTGATCCTCTGACATGGTTAGAAAATCGTTCTTGGTCTATTCCTAGGGGAAGTTCAAATCCTACAATGACACCTGTGACTTCCAGTAGGCAAGCTGCCAGGATTGACTTGAAAAATGATCCTTTTTGGGTAACTATGTTGAAAATATGGAGACAACTTCCCCTCACAGACAAACTATCGTCAGAAAGATGGGAGGAAGTGTGTCAGCAACCCCTGTTTGATAATAGGTGGATCCGTGATTCCCAAGGATTTTGTCTTCATTGTATGCATTCGCCCTGGAACGGATGGATTAGTAATGGCATCATGAGGGTGAAAGACATATGGGACACTGATACCAATGAATGGATTGACCCATCTAAACTGAGGGCAAGGCTAAGATATTGTCATCATTCAGGGGAAGCACTTGAAAGGGTAATTGAACTCATCCCGCTTGAATGGTATCGTATTCTTAGGAGAGGTCTCAAATTGATGATTAATGATTGGGTCACCTTCAGGGTTCAATCAAAGTCAATTGGTTTAATTCTGGACCAAGACCATAATGGGAGATTTCTTCTTCAAAAGTATTATTTATCATCCACCAATACAATAGTTCCTAAGGGACAAGAACATGTTGGGTTCAAGTACAACAAATTTTCAGAATAAGGGTAATCAGAACTAAAGATTCGTGGATGGCCTTTAAACCAGACTGCCCTATATCAGATCTCCCGGTAGACCCGGTTAATTGGGTTTGGAGCTCGGTCACAAGAGTAGGGAGGAGCAACAAATCCTTCAAAAGGGATATTCATTCACTCAAAGTCAAATCAGCCTACCGAATGCTTCGCCCTAGAATTAATTTAAAAGACAAGGTTTTCACCAGATGGAGAGAACAGTTGAATGTTAGTCAAGAAGATTTGAGGTCGGTCAGGTGGTTTAAAACAATTTAGAAGAAACCGGTCAAAATCGCTTCACTCCAATGGCAGATTGAACATAGGTGTCTACTAGTAAATGACTGGCTGATTGACAGATCCTCGTTGGAACAGAAAGGACTAGCAGAAAGATGGTGTAAGTTATGCAAATCAGCCTTCCCAAGCAGAATCTACCCTGAAACTATAGAGCACATCTTTATGCAATGTCCGAGTTCAGTATGGCTTTGGAGGTGGTGGGATCGAATCTGGTCACGATTAGTCTCACAGGTTCCTTGGCCATGGGGATGGAAAGTTATTCTTCTTGAGACATGGAATCCAGATCCGGAATTAGTAGGAAATGATGGGGACTTTGTGGAAAATCTTTTTAGTATGGGAAGAAGAGCGGTATTGTGGGCCATATGGATGAGGAGATGCACGTATGAATGGGAAGGAGCTAGACTAGATGGTCCTGAATTTACAGACAATATTAAACAACAAATTCAGACAGATATATTGAGCAAATGGGAACGAAAAAAAAAAAAGAGTTCAATTCCTCTAAGACAAAACAGAAATCCAATACCATTTTCGTAAATTCAGTCGTAATTGGCTGGGCGGAAACCAGGACAGGAGAATTGGTTGTGTCGTTTGGAATGGAGCTGGGAATGTGGACGACACTATTCTGAAAAGAGATTACAAATTGGTCTTTGATGATTGGACTTCAATTCATGCAACTGTTCTCATGCGTTCGTTATCAGATTTCCGAGATTCCTTTCCTTTCCCAGCTACTACCCTTGTTCACAGTTCATGGTATGGTTTATAGAATCAATACTGCTAGCTTCAACAAGTATATCTGGCGTCCTGGACAGGATGAAGAGGTAGTGTGGTTCTTTTAGTTTCTGTTGACAGGAAGTGAGTGACAATCTCATTCATTTCTAGAACCTTGTTTCTTATTTATTTCTATTCACATACTGTATTCAAGCTGTACAATCAAGGGACACTGGACCTGGTTTCCAGCAGGTGATGCTCCCCGCCAATAGATGGAGCTTTTTTTTTTTTTTTTTTTTTTTTAAGTTTTTTTTTTTGGTTCTTGCTTTTCTTCATCGCTATTCTCACCGGCCGACCATTCATGCGAACGACCCCCCCCGGTATACTAGTCATGGGGAACCAAACCAAGCTCAACAAAAATTTCAGCAGACACCTACACACGCTATCGGTCAAGTCGACGTACCGGATGCTTAGACCCAACCTTAATCTCAAAGATAGGGTAGTGGAAAGATTGATGAAACAGTTGAATATTAACAAAGAAGATCTCAGAAACATCCAATGGTTCAAGGACTCCAAGATCAAACCTTCAAAGGTGGCCTCCCTTCAATGGCAGATAGAACACCGGTGTCTTCCCACAAGGAACTGGTTGGCATATAGATCCTCCTTGGAAAAAAAATGAATTATAGACCCCTGGTGCAAACTCTGTAAATCTGCGTATCAAAGCAGGAAAATACCGGAAACAATCGAGCACATTTTTCTCGACTGCCCCGGCTCCATCTGGCTATGGCAATGGTGGGATAGAATCTGGGAACAGCTAGAAACCACACAGAAATGGTCATGGGGGTGGAAAGCAATTCTGCTGGAACACTGGTCTCCGGAACCAGAGGATAGCTTCACTCAGAACCTGTTCATCCTGGGAAGAAGAGCAGTACTCTGGGCTATCTGGCAGAGAAGAAACACATATGAATGGGAGGATGCTAGACTTGACGGCCCCGAATTCACTGATAGCATCAAACAATAAATTCAAACTCACATACAAGATTTATGGACCAATCTTAAAGAAAAAATCCAGACCAACTCATCAAAAAAAGAAATTTCTCAATTATTCCAACAATTCAGCAACAACTGGCTGGGCGGGGGAGAAAGGGGGAAAAATAGGGAGGGTAGCATGGGAGGGTACTGAGACGGAGGAGGATCAAATCCTCAAAAGAAACTACAAGTTGAAATTCAACGATTGGACCCTGGTGGACCCATCAATTCCCCTGCGCCCAACTCATGAATTCCCAAGTCTCTTTCCATTCCCACAAAACGCGCTGGTTCCAACGTCCTGGTATGGGAGGGACTCACTTGAATGATGCTTCGACTTTAAAATTCCCGTGCCTGCTTCTATTTCCTCAGAATGTTCCTCAGGATGTTCTAATTCAAAGGTTCACTGGCATGGAGTCCCCAAACCCACTTCTGCTCCTCAGGTTACTGTTGAATAGGCTAGATAAGAAAGATATCATATGGCGCCCTCTCCCGGGTGAAGAGGTCAATTTCAACTACAACAGGGTGCGGTTTTTCAGCAGATTCATTACAGGACGAGGTTCCACTGAGCACAGTCCTTGTTTCAATTGTCTGATGTCACCTTTTCAAATTGTGAGGGACGCTGGACCCGTTTTCCAGCAGGTGCTGCTCCCCACAAATAGATGGAGCCTCCCTGAGTATGCTAGGGTAGTCTGCTCGTATCAGCTACCCGGAGCACCTACTCAGAGATTGTTCTTTAAAAAAAAAAAAAAAAAAAAAAAAAAAAAAAAAAAAAAAAAAAAAGTGAACGACCCCCCCCAAATGCGGTGCGTTAACGGCACGTGCCCTCGGCCTGTAGCTGGGCCAAGTACAATACACATGATATTTCAACTTTCAAGTTTTAAATGACAGTGACCTAGGCTGTTTGTTTGGGGGGACCCGGGCACCCAACTTGTGCCCGGATACATGCCCGGGTGCCCAGCTGAGCATATGAACCCTCGACAGAGTTCAGGGCAGCCCCAGTGCCAAAATTTCCAGAAAAAATATATGTTGTGTACAATTGCAATACAAATGTAAAAAAAAAAAAAAAAAAAAACTTAAAAAAAATTGCGATACAAACGACTTTTGGCTAAGGGTCACATCAGAATTTCTCATGGAATCGAAGATCAAAAAGAAAACAACAGAATCCGACTAATGCACGCCCCCTTTTAAGCCCCTTTAAAACCTATTTGTACCTTCCTCTCCCCCCCTTTGACAGCCACACTCAAAAAAAGAAAGGAGCCTGGATTTGGGCTCTTCTGGCCATGCTCAGAAAAACAAGGGCCGAATTTTGATCGCTGAGGGGTTGCCCGTGCAAGCGCAGGCAATCCCTGGGCGACTTGCCCAGGTTGCAACGCCGTGCTGCACAGCCGGGTGAGCCGAGTAGCCTAGATGATAGCCTCTTTTTTTTTCTTTTCCCCTGAATATTTCTCTCAATTTCACCTCTTACTACCTACCTACCACTACTCCTAAGCCTATACAGGGAGCCCCTGCAAGCAGAACTAGCTCTCACAATCAAGAGGACGCATGGTGCCCTCCCCGCCCTAATCGGCTGTGGTCAGGAAGTAGGGTGAGGCCACCGATGGGGGGGTCAGCTAACCCAAAGACCAATCATTTTGCCAGTAGTTGCGCGTCCCATCTACTTGTATCTGCTCAATGCTGAGGAAAAACATCCTCAACAAGGGAGTAAATTGGGAAATACAGGAGTGGACACCACTGCAAAACAAATAACAGAAGGGTATGGATAGACAGGACGCATAACCACGATGGAGTGGGTGGAAGCGGTATATGGTAGAAACAGAAAATGGAAACACACCCTCCGACAAGCGGACCTAGACTTCCGGAGAAAATCAACGCGCTATGGGACTTACTGCGGGGGGTAGGGGGTCGAACATGGCCGGACGTAGTCTGCATCTAGGAAACCCACTTAATTGACACACCAGAACACGACAGGGGCCACAGGCAGGCCTGGCCCTTCCAAGGCTATCAAGCATTCGCCCCCAGGCCGGGGAGCGCAAGGGTGGCAATCTGGACCCGCCCGATTCACGCCTACAGGTGCTTAACTAGGAAAAGGACGAAGAGGAAGGAAGATGGGTTAAGGTGTTGGGCATGCTAGAACTAGAAATTGTGTGTATTGTATTCTTATATGCCCCTAACACGCCCCGTGAAAGAAGGACCTTTTTTGAAAAAATTAAAAAAGTCCCAAGCTCGGGCATCCCGATGATCCTAGCTGGTGATTTTAATGTTGCACTGGACAGATGGATGGACCGCTGGAAGATCTATCTTGCCACCGTACGTAATTCAGAAGAGGACGAACAAATGCTAAGGAACTTGTGCACCTCACTTGCACTTTTCAACACGTTTAGGCGTAGCTCCCCGACCGAAAAGGCGTTTACCTGCTTTCAGAACAATGTTCCAGCTAGACTTTCCAAATCCCGAATCGACCTCATCCTGGCATCCGAAGACCTGGGAGGGGGCTTACAACAGCAGCCATACTATCAATCAGCACGCACCCAGGCCTTGACCACAGTATGTGCATGGCTATCTGGACCTTTCGAAAAAGACCGGACCAAGGAACTAGCTACTACAAACTTAATACCTCGCTATTCAAGTCCCAAGAATTCCAGGCATATCTATAGCAAGCATGGGACTACTGGAAAGACCAGCGTCCCCATCACGACTCGCTAATTGTATGGTTCAACAACGGACAGTTTTTCTTAGCTAGAAAATGCAATGAATACTCAAAACTTTTGGCTGCACAGAGACACCAGCACGAGATCACACTAATGCATAACTTAGTAGACGCAGAACAAAAGCGAATATCGCAAGGGCAGGAACCATCTTCCCCTGAATTACAAGACCACATATTAAACTTGAAAGATCAACTCTTGCAACATACATCCCAGACGAGGGCAAGACTATCTAGATATTCCACAGAAGGCTTGATGAACTCTGAAGTCTTCAGCCTAGCCAGAGCACGCCTGAACAAAACCACGATTGAGGCACTTTACGAACCAAACGTCAGGGAGGTGAACCCGGTCGTAACCACGGCACAGTGCACCAGAATAACATACGATTTTTACAAAGATCTCTTCTCCTCGCATATAGACAGGTCAGACGTGCCGCAACACGATCGTCTGCTAACGGAATTCTTACAACCACTCAACAAAACCCTAACCGACGAACAGCGGGAATCCCTGGAGGTCCCACTCTCCAAACAAGAAATATAGACTGCCCTCTTCCAAATGAAGGAAGAGAAAGCACTCGGGATTGACGGCTTCCCCAAGGAATTATGGGAGACCACATGGGATTTCCTGAACCAAGACGTCATGGAATTTTATAAAGAAGTATGGCTCACAGGAGAAATGGGTGAAAGGGTGGGGCAAGGGATACTGACTCTCTTATGTAAGAAAGGGGACAAAATGAACTTTATAAATTACCGTCCGATCACCCTTCTCACAGTGGTATACAATATGTTGTCTAAAGCCTTGGCTAATAGGATGATCCCAGTCATGGAAGACATTATTCATCCTTCACAAACAGGCTTCATGGAAAACAGGAACATACAAGAAAACATCCTGCTAATCCATGAGGTGCTCCAACTCACAAAACATTGTCGGCAGAATGCAGCCCTGGTTTTCATAGATTTCGAAAAAGCCTATGACCATGTGGACTAGTTGTTCCTGGACAGATGCCTGGAAAAAATGAATTTTGGACCGGACTTTAGACGCTGGATACGAATTCTGCATCATAACGCAACAGCTTGTGTCCAAGTCAACGGAAGTCAGGCACCACCTCTACGCTTGGAACGGTCGGTCCGCCAAAGGGACCCAATTGCCCCCTTTCTGTTTCTGGTCATCATGGAGGCACTAGCTGCCAACCTCCGGGCAAACAAAAATATCACTAGAATTCAAGTCACACACATTTTGGAGGACGCAATCCCTATTTGCTCTCTTTTTGCAAACGACTTCACAATCTTGGCAGAGGCCACACACATCAACATGGAGGAAATCCAACTGATGATGAACAAGTTTGCTAAGGTCTCAGACATGACAGTCAACTGGGGGAGCAAAACACAGGGATGGTGGATTCGCTATCAAGGGGAACGCTCTCCGAAGTCACCACGCATTGCATGGATGCCACCAGATAAACCAGTAAGAATCCTGGGGGTAGCGATGACCACAGAAGGTCGCCCGCCAGCAAATGATGACTGGATCAGCGCCCCGGCTCAACTAAAACTTAACAACTGAAGAAATAAGCACACATCCTTGTTCGACCGCGTCTTAGTGCTTAACAATGTGATCTTTGCGTCCTTATAGTACAAGTCACTGCTATGGCCCCTGACTAAAACAGCCTTGAGGAGTTTGAGAAAAAAGGTGACGACCTTCCTGTGGAGAGGGGACGGTGAGCTTAATAGCGTAATTAACCGAGTAGCGTGGAATTCAATAATCCAACCAAAGGCAAGAGGAGGTCTGGGAATAATCGACCCCGCTACACAAGTACAAGCATTACGATTAAAATAGATTAAAAAGTTCATCTTCAACCCCCAGAGTCCATGGTGCGTACTCGCCCTAGAACACCTGGCCCGGCTAGCCCGGAAAACCCCCCAAACAACTCATCCCCTGATATGGTTAGAAGACCACTTTTGGTCGATCCCACGTAAACTCCCCCGCAGAAGGGAAGGGCTGGAGGGCGGTCAGACAATGGACACCTTTTGGCCTTCCCTACTAGAAACCTGGCGCAAACTTCCGCTCCCAGACAGAGCTCACCCCGACCGTTGGGAAGAAGTCTATCGTCAGCCCCTTTTTGGAAATCGGTGGGTGACAAACTCTACGGGCAGTGTATTGATGAGCTCATCTACGCCTTGGCGCAGTTGGGTCGAAAGGGGGATACTCCGCATGGGAGACCTATGGGATAAAGACAAGCGGGATTGGAAAACAGGAGACCAATTAAGGGGAAGCTTGCGGTACTGCCACCATATAGAAGAGCACCTTCACTACTTGATTGAAATTATCCCACTGGCATGGTACCGAATTTTGAAACAAAGCCCCACCTTGAAGGAAGGGGATTGGGTGGCAGGAACAGAGACCCCATTATGGATGGGTCAGGTCCACATGGTCGCCTCCCAATCTGTCTTGGTCGAGCATATCGTCATTACTAAATCAAGCACCCTCCAAGGAAATAGATCCTTTTTTGAATGGAAAGAGAGGTCATCTGTATACCGAGTAAGGGTGATAGAAGAAAAAGGGCAGAAATTGGTATTCCAGCCCTCCAAACCAATTCAGGATCTGGCTCTGGATCCGATCGAATGGGCTTGGAAACTCCCTAAAAAACGGGGACCCCCAGGTCACATCAACCTACACCAGATGTCGGCTATATGAGCCTACAAAATGTTGAGACCTAAAAAGTGTTTGAGGGACATAGTTAAAGTTAACGGTCGATGGGCCAAAAACCTAAACGTGGATTGCTCGCTTCTGACCCCATCCACTGGTTCTAGGAACAAAAATCTAAACCGATGAAGATCACCTCCTTGCAATGACAAATCGCTCATCTCTGCCTACCAACCAATGATTGGTTAATTGATCGTACAAACTTGGAAGAATGAGGTCTGCTGCTCCCATGGTGTTGTGACAAGCCACTTTCTGTGCCGTGCGACTTTCTGCACGATGACAATGAGGGGTCATAAGATGGGAAGGTTGGGCCAATTACGGGAGATCGGATCGACGGGAAATTGCATCCGTATCCTTGGTTATTCCTCTTTTTACGTCGCTTCTTTTTGGATGGCTGGGGCTAGGGCTGGGCAAGTCCCGGGATGGTCGATTGAGTGGCTGGTGCACCGACAGAGGCGCGATTAATAATGGTTGACGTCGCTTCTTTCTTGTTCTGTTGTCGGGTTTTTGGCGCGGTGATCGCGCGGGAAGTTTTGCTTTTTTTTTAATTTCTTTTTCGAATTTTGTCGAGCCCTCGATGACTCTCAGAATTTTGGACTTTCTTTTCAAGATTTGTGCTTTAATAAAGTTCATTTTGCATTTTTGCGTAAATAGAAATTTAGGAATTCAAGAATTTAGGAATTAGAAATTTCTTTTGTCGTGCAATGCCCTTTGCTCGTGCGTTTCTTTTTGCGGTTGCAACGGAGCTCTGATTAGACGGCGCCCTTAATCTTATGTGTAACTGTAATTTTGGGCGGGGCGCCCTCGTAACTGTATCTTTCTTCTTGAGCTTCGTCCTTCCCACCTTCTCTCTCTTCTTTGCTGTATCTAATTGGCCCACGGGTTACGTGATCGGATCGATGCATGAAGAATGACTACATCCCCCACGCCGCGATTTGGCCATGCAGAACGTAGGCATTCCCTCCCCTTCTCGCCCTTCTAAGTCCTTGCAATTCCGTGTTCGTCGCGCATGCATGCACGGTATAAATTTCGGCTGCACGATTAGATAGCTCTCTTAAACAGTTGCTGGAAGCTCGAGGTAGCGCGATCAGTGAGGGTCGGCTCACGAGCGAAGTAAGAGGTGGGTGAAATGGGAGTTGGGCGACCCGATGAGCTGGTGTCAAATGTGCGGGGTTGACGCGTGGGGCTACGACGAACTGTAGCGCGCGGGCGAACCTGACGGGCACAGGAGGACTAAGCGGGGTGACAACTTCGTGGGTTGGTGCGTGACGACGGACTGTCCGCATCGGAGAGAGAGAAAGAGAGAGTTGAGATGGATGGGCGTGAGATCGTGTTTTTTCTTTGTCTTCCCCAATCTTGTCAATAAGTTTTGATTTCGGCTTAGGGCAATCCGCTCTTATTTTTCGATTCGGCATCTCTCCTTGTTTTTGCCTTAATTGGCGTTGTTGCCCGATTTTGATCTCCTCCTTTCTTTCTTTTTTGTATGGGTTCTACATAAGGGGTAGTTGAATGACGTGCTCATTGTTTCTCCCTTTTTGCTTGTCCTAGCTCGCAATGGACGACTAATGACAGGAGTTGGTGTTGCTGTGATATCTGATGTATGCGATGTCATTTTGTAGGATTGGAAATGACTGTTTGCGGGATCACTGGAGGATTAGATGATTGGGTAGGTATCTATGCCACGTGGTGATTCTGCATGTAGGATTGAACTCTCATTTTTGCACAAGAATCATCCAGTTGGCCCGCGTACGACCAAACACCTCGCGTGTGCACGTATAGGCGCGATCCGATCAACGTGGTCGACACGTGTCCACACGCGGGCGATTCGCAATCACTGATGAACTTGGCATCTCCAGTATAGGAATAAGTGCAGAATTTCCCCCTTGCGAGAATTTAAGCCGGCAGGGATTTCCACAACCATACCCGGAATTCTCTTGTCAGTCGAAGCACGATCGGGTGCGTGCATCTGCGCACACACGTGTAAAACCGGTCGAAAGGGACGAGGCCTACACGCGTGTCTGTAGAACCTGCACGCAAACGATGACAACCTTTTTCGCCGGAATGACAAGTTGTCGTACATCTCTGGGTATCGAGAATAATAGGAGGAAGAACAACTTAGGGTGCGGAATCCGGAATTCCCCTGTTTAACTGGGAACGACCGACTGTGTGCCAGGGACTTTCGCCGCGTCATAACCAGCGACCCGAGGTGCCCCGACTACCCGACCACTTACAATACTCAGTATTACATATCCCCTGGCTTTGTCGTCATCGCTACCAATTTCCCCCCCTTCCATCTCCTCCTTTCATACCACCAACTCATGGTGGTGCCGTGGAATTCCATAGCCCCGTATTGGCCCCACACGCCGTGCAGAAATTGCAGACGACGCGGCAACCGCCGAGCCTCTGGAATTACGAAACCTAACCATAGCGCGCGACGTCCATCGCCACTCGTCCACACCCGGCAGTCCGACTCATAGAAATCGCAACCCTCACGGACGGACCTCTCCCGAACCGCCATCACGAAAACGGGCGGATCGGACGGCCCAAGATCCACCTCGCATGCCATCTGCCTTATGATGCACGACAGCGACCGCCATCAGACCGAAAGTAACCCGTCCCTTAGCCTTATTGCACCTATGCCCCTGAAACCTTGCCACATGTGATCTCAGTTCTGACCTGGGACTCCACCCCCAATTTCCCAAAAATCCTTGGCACACCCCTTCTCGCACTTCCAGACCCACATTCCACTCCGATCAGGAAGTCGCGTCGGGCGTGAGTTTGGGGCGTCACAGTGTCAGAGGTGCTTGAGTCTTTTCCCCTTCCAAAAAAAAGCAGAGACGATCGAACATATCTTCATGCAATGCCCAATCGCCCAATTCACATGGCGATGGTGGGATCGTATATGGAGGAAAATGGAAGCGGAGACCCCCTGGCCATGGTCCTGGCAAGCCATATTGGCGGGCTATTGGCCGCAGCTAGCAACAGCCACGCCCTTCACAGAGAATATGTACAGACTTGGAAGGAGAGCGGTGTTATGGGCGCTATGGTGGCAGAGATGCACCCTGGTCATGGAAAAGGTGAGAGCAGACGGGCCAGAAATCACAGAACAGATCCAGCAACAGGTGCAAGCTGAACTCACACAAAGATGGTTGGACACTAAAACACAACTAGACCTTTTTTGGCAAATTGGAGATGTTAGGAGACGTATTGCAGCATTTTGCTCAGGTTGGGTGGGAGGGGACAGAGAGGGATGGATAGCAAGAGTAGAATGGAGTGGAGATAAAGGAGAAGAACAGAGGGATTTGGAAGACATGAGAGACTACCGTCTCATTTTTAAAGACTGGACTAACATAGAAACCACTTTCCCACTGCGCCCTCCCTCAGACTTCCCAGACCCATTCCCACCCCATGCTCTTTCCCTGGCAGAGATTCTCTCCTGATCAACACATCTCCTAATGCAACACCTGGCTCAACCATCCATATATGTATGCAGAAGCTATAAGCCCGGGAGGATCTACCGGTGCCCCCCGGTGATCCTACCCTCCCCTGGACGCCAGGGCAATCAATGCTGGCAGGAACTTCTCAAACTAGTACCACACTTTCAAACTGTAAAAGGCAAAAAAAAACACTAATGGGCAACGAAAAAATGGCCGTAGTTCGAAAAGGCAAAGACAACAGTAATGGGCAGTAACCTCACACCCCGACTTCAAAAAGTGCGCTGGCGTGACATCCACCGAGGTCCCAGCCCGTGGCCGCGCGGTAAGGAGTTGGTTTTTTTTTTGTTTTGTTTTTTTTGTTTTTTTTTCCGCGCCGCGCCGTGCCGCGGCTGGAAAAAAAAAAAGAAAAAAAAAAAAAA
>BFEA01000101.1:2929976-2960377 GCA_003427395.1 Chara braunii
GCACACGGAAGAGAGAGAGAGAGAGAGAGAGAGAGAGAGAGAGAGAGAGAGAGAGAGAGAGAGAGAGAGAGAGAACACCATTAGCCATTGATACTGACCGCCACAGCAGACTGGTAGAGACTGATGAGAAAGCCAGTGACTGATCAGGGGTTAGGTTGCACAGACGGACGAACGGAGAAGCAGATATTGTGTAAGGTTGGTGGCCGCGACCAAACACAGGACGGGATCGGTTTGGGTGTCACCTGAGAAGCACTGCATGCAATCCTCGCAGTAACAGTCAGTGCATCGAATCGTGCAGTGCAGGCAGATGTCATGGGCAAAACATGGTTTCCACATGCCAGGAATATAGTCGCGTGGTGTCGGCATTTATATAAGCACTGCACTTCCTGGCTGTCTACAGAGAGTACAAGCCATGAGAGGGCTCTGCGGTTACGTACAGAGGAGATCCTCATCAGAAGGTGGAAACAAAGACTTGCACTGACCGTGCCCTAATTGTCTTGTCAACAGAGGACAAGCTGATCACACGTTAGCCACAGATCAGCTAGAGCGTCACAGAGTGGCAGTGAAACGAGAGCTCCGGTCTGTTCGCGTGCTTCCTCCTACATAGCCCGTCTGTGGACAAACGGACCGCCGGACTGTATCCAACGTAAGAACGTTCAGATATCGTAACATCGGATCGGCCACTGCCCACCCCAGACGTGACCCCTTTTTCCATCACACACTGCCTGGTCCAAGCAAGGGTCATAATCATGTGGCATTCCGTGTTCCACCTCAGGTTGCTGTACCAGTTCTTCGCCAGGCGTGGAAGAACATCGCAGTTGCAATCGGAGAAAAGTTCATGCACTAGAGATGCATACTCTCTGTAATGACAAAATTGGAACGATACAGAGAAGATTAGCATGGCCCCTGCGCAAGAATGAAACGAAAAAATCGAGAAATGGTCCACATTTATAAAAAAAAAAAAAAAAAAAAAAAAAAAAAAACTCTGTAATGACAGCTTCCTGGACACATTACCGACACGGAATGTTGCTGGCATGCCAGGAAAAAAAAAGAAAAAAAAAAAAGGCTCGCGATCACAAGTACTTAATCAAGGTTTGTTGAGCCCACAGTATTGACACCTTCGCGGACACGTTAGCAACACATCAAGCCAGGACAAAAAAAAAAAAAAAAAAAAAAAAAAAAAAAAAAAAAAAAAAAAAAAAAAAAAAAAAAAGAGACTCAAGCTCACAAGTAGTTAATCAAGGTTTATCGAGCCCACAGTACTGACACCTCCGTCGAGGCATAAGCAAAACACATAGACGGTTATTGGCAGACCAGAAAAATGGAATAGCATGTCGTTTGCAGACCAGAAAAATGGAAAAGAGGCTCACATTCTCGAGGAATTAAACCACCAGTACAGCCAGGCCCAGAGACGCTGCCTTGCACGGCAAGCGTTTCCTTGCACGGCAAGCGTTTCCTTGCACGGCAAGCGTTTCCAAACCGCCAGCCGCGCACTGTTTTCCATGTTTGGCTGGCGCCACAAGCCATTGCTGTCCGATAGGCCGCAGCCGCCAAATTTTCAGACAAGGCGGCGAACAAATTCTGCAAGGCAGAAAGTTAGCCCAGCTACCGGTATACTGACCATGCGTGTGGAATCTGTGGATGCAAGAGGTTCAGCCAAGCAGTTGCGACACTTTCCTGGGGAAAGATCCTGCGGAACGACAGAAAAGCTTGTGGCCATAAGATCTTCAATCCAACAGACCACCTGAAAGGGGCCCTGCCTCCTGATACCATCTTCCCCCAAATGAAACTCTTGCCACTCTCTTGGTAATTATCGCGCTATCTAGAGACAAGAAGCTACACCACATACAGGTATAATGACCACCATGTGCTAGGAGGCAATGAGGCAAAACATGTCGATAGGAGGTTTCTCTCTCTTTCAGGTTTTGCTCAACTTCTCCCAAATGGAACTCGTGGTAATTATCGCAGTATCTAGAGACAGGAAGGTACCCTACATAGAGGTATCAGGCCCGTGCATTAGGACCCCATGAGCCAAAAGGTATCCATAGGAGGTTTCTCTCTCTTTCAGGTTTTGCTGGCAGCTCGATACTTCACGAAACTTCGGTGCAATAGATTGTGTTCTTCTTAGATACTTGACAAAAATGTGCGAGACTTGTATGCTGGCGTGCATTTTGCCCATTGCTCATTGGCATTTGGAAGACACACCAGACAAAGACCTTGTCCCTCTGCAATTGTGTCCAATCTCAACGTATCTGGTCACCTTCCCCCAGCTTCATCTACTTACTGCACATGCATGCGGTCCATGTTTTCATTGTGGGGAGGCTCTGATTCAAATGCGTATGGACCCGCGCGGCACACAGATTCCCCACAATGAACCTCAGGGGGTCTTTGTCCTAAACAGGAAACTAAATGCTGATAAAGTTACCCCAGATGGTCTTAGGCCCCCTCTGGGGAGGCTCTGATTCAAATGCATATGGACCCACACGGCACACGGATTCAGCCACCGCATTAACGCCCCTAAAACGTGGAGGTACTGGTGGTTCAAACCATTAATACCTCTCCCAGCAAGTCCCAAAAATCTCAGTGTTATATTGCCCACACATACATGGAAAAGAAAAAAGAAAGAAAATGCTTTCTCTACTGCAATGATGTTCGGCAGGGTAGTCTAGAAGGCCATGCTCAGTCTTCCTCCACAGAATGAATCTTACAGCTCACAGTCTTCCTCCACAGAATGAATCTTACAGCTAACACGGTCACGTTCTAAATGATCTTGTTTTCTTTGTTTTTCTCTCTCTCGTCTTTCTTATAGTCCCCTGCCAACGAGGCAGGGCGGAATCCCTGATCTGGGGTCAGGTCCCACTAGTAGCGTTGAGTTTCCTCAATGCCCGAATCTGGACGTGTTCGTGGAGATGTGCGGTTGAGAAAACTCAACGCGAGTTCTGCACATATCCACAGACACGTCCAGATTCTGGCGTCGAGGAAACTCAATGCTGCTAGTGGGACCTGGCCCCTGCTCAAGCTGTGTTTCCTCAGAGGATTGTAACCCTGGTCACAATGGCACTTAGAGGAATGTATCCAGCCATTTTCACCGCCAAATCCGTGTTTCCGTTTTTTTCCCCCCTTCTTTTGTCTTTCTGGAAACAGACAACCAGGCCACGGGGCCGAGATGCCCCCACTGAAATTGGTTATAGTGACTTTAGTCTGCATACTCAGTCTCAGACCCTCTAAACGAGCTTTGACATTAGGAAACGTACGGGCCAAGTACTGGTGGTTCAACCTTCTTACTCTTTATCGTTCCAATTTTTATGGGATGTCGCGAAGGACCACAAATTGTCTTCTCACATCAGTAACTTATAACTCAACCTTGTCAGCACCACTACCACCGCGGGGGGGAGGGGGTGGGGGGGTTGAAAAAAAAAAAAAAAAAAAAAAAAAAAAAAAAAAAAACTTATAACTCAACCTCCCATCTCACTAACCTGGGTTGACCTCTTGTTTGGTCTACAAAGCTGCTCGTCGGGAGTTTGGGAATCAATCAAGACAGACAATCAACAGTGGCTGCACTTATTTCTTATGCGACCCAGTGGCTTCATGGTGGTGCAGCCAAAGGCACGGAAGCTGAGCCACACGCTGCAGGTGTGAAAAAATGAAACCGGCACGGGCCTCCTTTTGGCTTCACGGTGGTGCAGCGAAAGGCACGGAAGCTACACGGCCCATAATTCGGGGGCACTATTCTACGGGCCAGGAAACACGCTGCAGGTCAGAAAAAAAGAAACCGGCATGGGCCTCCTTTTGGCTGGCGCCGCCAGCCATTTTGCTGCGGCCGCGGCAGCCAAGCCCAGAAAATTGAGGCAGCACGCAAGCCGCAACTTCAAAAAAAGTGCCTGGGAAAGGTACTGGTGGCTTGACCCCGGTTGTGATCTCTGACCCCACTTATGTCTGGAGGACTCCCTCCACCTCTGTGTGGAATTCATAAATAGGGCTCTTAGCCTCTTACAGGTACTTTGCAAGGTACAGCATACTGCTTTGGGCCTGGGACTGTACTGACCTGTGAAGGGCACTAAGAAAAGTACCCAGTTGGATGCTTTTTTTTTTTCTTTTCTTTTCTTTTAAAAAGCAAGGGTCTGATCTATTTGTAAGCTGACAGTTTTTTTTTTTTTTTTTCTTTCAAAGAGCTGACAGTTTTTCCGAACAAGTTAGGCTGGATGAAGAAGCAAATAAGAAAGAAAGGCCAAAAAGAAAGCAGTACAGTTTTTCTTTTTTTTCTTTTTTTTTACTTGTGACCAAATACACACAAATAGGTGCGAACTCCATAAACCAAACAAACACCCTCTGCTGAACTCGCTGACTTTAAAAAAAAATCGATGATCAAGCTATCACTGTTTTTGGGAGGGGTGAGGGTCAGAAAGACGATACGAACAGTTGATTCAAATCACCAGTACTTCCGATCGTCATGGCCACGAGTGCGATGCAACGTGCTGGGATGAACGGGCCTGGGGCACTGGCACAAAGTCATTCCAGTGGAACCATCGCCGCACTGTAGCAATGGCTGGCTCCATGCACACTGCAACCTCTGGAAGTACTGGGGGTTTAATATCAATGATCGAGCTATCACTCTTCTTCCTCAAAAGCTGATCGATCACACAGACTCTGTGGCCACGGAGTGCCTCCAATCGAGATGGGATGCTCCTGGGCCCAAGTTACCGATCGACGGATTTGACACTTTTGACACCCATTATTCAATACTCAGCGTACCCGTGGGATTCGAGCCCAGTGCTGCTGCCTTTTTTTTTATCTGGCATCCCTTCGTGCTGAGAGGGCTCTCATTTTCTACGGTTCTGGAGCGAGGTCCCACTAGCAAAGGGGATTGGATAAATATCCTGAATCTGGACGTGTTTTAAGCAGATATGCAGAAAAGCAGTTCAATCTCCACATTCTGCACCTTTCCACAAACACGACCAGATTCAGGTCTTCAATCCTATCCTCTTTGCTAGTGGGACCTTGCCCCTGGTCCCGACTCTAGCCAAAACAGGGTAATGGTCCCGGAAATCGTTTCCCTTCTTTTTTTTTTTTTTTTTTTTTTTTTTTTTGGTGACCTAATGGACCACAATGATCAGAACTCTACACTTGATCTTGGGCAAAAGGCCGAGAAACATATATTTCCCATTCTGTATCACTCAAGGGATACTAGACCCCCCCCCCACAAAAAAGGAGGGACACTAGACCCGTTTTCCAGCCCGCGAAACTCCCAACCACTAGATCCATGTCATCTAGGGCAAGGCCTGAATCCTGACAGTGCGGGTACCACCACCACGTGGGAGGTCCCACCATAAAAGAAAATTGGAATT
Source organism: Chara braunii (assembly GCA_003427395.1). Taxonomy (NCBI): domain Eukaryota; kingdom Viridiplantae; phylum Streptophyta; class Charophyceae; order Charales; family Characeae; genus Chara; species Chara braunii. Next base: position 2,935,322 of record BFEA01000101.1, read on the forward strand.
AAGGCCTGAATGCGGACGTGCTCATGGACAGGAGCAGAAAATAGCGATTTTTCGGCATCACTGCATAAAACACATCCAAATTCAGGCGCTTAAACCACCAATACCTTTCTCAGATATCCATGCCTAAAACTGCCCTGCTGGCGAAAAAAAAAAGGGAAAATTTGTCTGGCAACTGCCCTGCTGGCCAAAAAAAAAAGGGAAAATTTGTCTGGCGCCCCTGTAATTTGCGTTATTTTGCATCGCGCCCCTCCGACGGCCGATTTACCCTGTTGCGGCCCTCTGAGCAGGGTTCAAATTTTCCATAACATCCCAGTGTCGTTTGGGCCTCAAATCTTTTCGTTACGCCCCTACCGGTACCGGTCCCTAATTTGCGGGATGCCCCTACCGCCGTTAAAAGCCAGCGGGAAAATTTTTGAGATGCCCCTACCTGTACCATTTGCTGCCAAGCCATTTGCTGCTATGTCATCTGCTGCCACATTATCTTCTGCTGCGTCATCTGCTGCCAGTCCATTTGCTACCAAGCCATTTGCTCATCTACTGCTACATCATCTTATGCCACGTTATGTGCTGCCAATCCATTTGCTACCAAGCCATTTGCTGCTACATCATCATCTGCTGCCCCATCTGCTGCCAAGAGGGCGTCTGCTGCCAAGTCGTCCACAACTGCCACGTCTTCTACTGCTTTCCCAGATGCAGGGGCGGCTCCCTCTTCCGACAAATGAAACGATGTTAGAGGTGGATAGTCTCAGTCAACGACGAGGGCGACGGCAACCTCCATGAGTGCAAAGGCGGGAAAGAAGAAGTCTGGGACGAAAATCAGAGAGAGAGAGAGAGAGAGGGAGGGAGAGAGAGAGAGAGAGATAAGTCACCAACTCACCCTTTCTCTCTCTCTCTCTCTCACACACACACACACACACACACACACTTGCAGGGAAGCGGACGATATGGCACAGGGCCTGATGGAAATGCAAATTTGTGGTGCCTCACGGCTGCGGGGGCATTGCAGAAAGATGGCTGCCCGTCAGGAGGGCATATGGCACAGGGCCCGACCGTCAGTCCATGGAGGGCATCCTGGAAAGTTGCGGTCACTACCGAGAAGGGCCTGCCAAAAATATTTTTTGGCCCAGGGGCATGTCAGGGTAAATCGGCCGTCGGAGGGGCGCAGCACGAAATAACACAAATTACAGGGGCCCCAGACAAATTTTCCCAAAAAGAAAAAAACGGCACGGGTCTCGTTTTGGCTGGCGCCACCACCCAACTTCTAAGGGGCTTTTTCGATTTTGACCCAACTTCTAAGGGGCTTTTCCGATTTTGACCCAACTTCTAAGGGGCTTTTCCAATTTTGACCCAACTTCCAAGGGGCTTTTCCGAATTTTTAGTTAAAAAGCTCCAAGTGGGATCAGCCCCTTAATCCACTCCTCTTTGCTAGTGGGACCTCCCCCAAGGACTGATGCTTCGCCACAATTTCGCCGGTTTGTTTCTGGGCATGGGCATAATTTCGTTGTCCCGAACTGAGGGCCTGCGGGACTTGGGGGCTCATTCGACACTCCTCGGGCGCATAAAGTCCCCGAGGAATTGTTCGTTCCACCTATCCTCGGGGATGCAGTCGGAAAAAGAAAAGTGAAAACACTCCGAAGGAAATTCCTTGGGCTCCGAGGATTCCCCTGCCATTTCTTCCTTTTGCCCGAGATCCCTTGGGCAAAAGGAATCCGCATTTCACGAAGAGGGGCGGGCACATGGGTAGAGAGACGTTACAACCGAGAATCTAAATCGTGGCGGCACCCTATCTTTTCTTTTTTCTTGTCTGACATCGTTCGAAGGAAATGTCCTCGGGCGACGTCCCCGAGGACAGGTGGAACGATGGCGGCAATTTCCTTGAAAACCCCCAAGGAAACTTCCTTCAGCCCCGAGGACGCCCCAAGGAGTGTCGAATGAGCCCCTAGGTATTCCTGTAATTTCGCACAGGGAAAAAGTCGGGTACTAGGCAAACTTGAACATGTTGAGGGTATAGATGCAAGTTGGACACTTGGACTGGGTATAGCGGGTGGTAGTCCCATCTTAAAAAAAAACAAAAAAAAAACAAAAAAAAAACAGAAAAACACAGAGCGACGGCCTGGGGATATCATCCTCGAACTGACCGGCCAGTGGAGTTCTCAGAGGTCAACCCCCCCCCAAAAAAAAAAGAGGTCGACCCCACTGCTTTGTGGCAAAGCTTTGGAAGACGATTTTTGAGACCCCACTGATTTGCGGCAAAGCTTCAGAAACGCTGACAAATGATGTGGCAAGCGTTTCCACTCAGTTTGGTTTTGCCCGTTCCAGCAGCAGTACCCTGACCTACTCCACGTCCAATTGAAGATAAACCTACTGCTAATCCAGCAGCAATTATAGAAGCAGCAGAAATCAAAGGATTCATAAAGATCTCCTCACGTAGCATGTGGAACGGAGAGCCAGGATTTTTTTTTTTTTTTTTTTTTTTCAGAGCCAGGAACTGGACGAGCGCACCGACAAGCGGAAGTGAAGTTTCTGTATATGGAAAGTTTTCCTTATCAGGTAACCAGCAACGACGGACCTGCCTAAATTCATGCTGCAGTCGGGTCCGCTTTTCTGCTTCCCATCGCTGGGGCCTCCGGTAGTGTTTGGGTTTCCCGGAAGCTTACGCCAAGCAGTGGGGTCCACCCCTAACTCAGGTCTGTTTTTCAACAGTTCCGCGGGTTTACCAACTGAGATAGGCCCCTTGGTGGTATTACCATCTTTACATGGATGCAGATGCAATTTTCCCAAAACACAAAAGATCTTCCAAAAAGAAAAAAAAAGATCTTCCAACGGAGCGATCTTGGATCAGAAAAAACAACAACAACAACAACAACAACAACAGAACTTGGAAGTAGTGAAAGGCAAAAAAAACAGAAGTTGAGAGAAGAATATAGAAAAAAAAAAAAAAAAAACTTGGAAGATCAGCGGGGAAAGAAGAACACCCCCTCGTTACCACTGGCCTGGTAGTTCAGTTGGTACACCAATGAATTGTTGAAAAACAGGCCTGAGTTCGACGTCCAGTGGAATCAGACGAGTGAAAACATCTCTGCATTTACCTGAGGCCGGTCAATCCGAGATGGGCGAGGGAGACGACATGTGGAACACGAACATCAGTGCACGCAAACACATGCATGCCATAGCGACCGAAGCCCGACCGCAGATAAGAAAGTGAAAGAATCTGGACGTAACCTTCCGGAAGATACTTTTTCAACGAGTAAGAGTACGAAAAATACTTTTTCAAAGAGTACTTACTGAAAAATACATGAATGAAAAGAAAAACAAAAAGGATACATCAACGAGTACTGAGAAGACGCGCCATAGCTGGCGCGATGGCGCGATACTCCGTCCTTACGGGAACAAAGAGAGTGGCAGATTCCCATAATTGTTTCGGTTAGTTCCCTGCTAGCCTCATCCTTACGGGATATTGGAGGAGCCGGTCGGTTCAGAGACGATATCCCATGGCCGTGGTCCATTAAAAAAAAAAAGAGAGAGAGAGAGAGAGAGAGAGGACCCTGTTGAGCCTGTGGTCCTTAAAAAAAGAGGACCCTGTTGAGCCTGTGGTCAAAAAAAAAAAAGAAAAAAAGAAAGGAGGACCCTGTTGAGCCTGTAAAATGATCTGAAAGGTGTAGAATAAGTGGGAGCTTCATGGCGCATGTGAAACACAACCCACTACCTATGGCCGTGGTCCATTAAAAAAATAAAAAAAAAAGAGAGAGAGGACAATGTTCAGCCTGTGGTCCAAAAAAAGAAAAGGAAAAAAAAAAAAGGAGGACCATGTTGAGCTTGTGAAATGATCTGAAAGGTGTAGAATAAGTGGGAGCTTCATGGCGCACGTGAAACACCACCCACTACTTTTCACGGAAAAAAAAAAAAAAAAACAGAAAAAGGCATACCTTTTTCGGTCTTTTTTTTTTTTAACTATTTTTTTTAAATACAAGCCAGGCAACGAGTCTGGCTTCCCTCATAAATGTTGTGCGGTTCCTCCAGTGAATAAATATTTCTGTCTTTTGGCTAAGAACAAGGTCGTGTACGGAGTAATTCATGACCACTGCGAATTATCGGATAAAGCTTTTTTTGTTATTTTTTCATTTTTATTTTTGTTTTTTTGGATGAAGCCTTTTGCTCTGTTGTTAATGGTTAAACGATTTCTTGCATTTGGCACTCGTGCGATTTTTTTTTCCACTTTTTTTTGCAAAAAAAGGAGGTACGTTTTCGGCTATTTGACTACCATTTCTTGCATTTGGTAGTGGTGCAACTTTTGTTTCCCTTTTTTTTTTTTTTGAGAGAGAAGGGAAGGTACTTGTGCGACTGTGTTGTGCTGATGCGCCGAAGCATGATGGATTCTGTTTGTCAGTAAATATAAGCTATAAGAACAAGCCTGGTAAATGTGCTCATCGCAAAAAAAAACAAAGTGCTCATCAATCAACGACCCTAGCTCAGTTGGCACAGGCGCAAAACATTTTAAATCCAGATCCAGACGTGAGTTCCAATCCAGACGGAGCTAACTGAGCGAAATCACTGAATTACCTGGGGTCGGTCAGCTTCACGACGGCATCTCAAGGTTGAAAAACGACGAACTGTGCTGATTAGCTTATTTTCTGATTAAAAAAAAAAAAATCTGATTAAAAGAAAAAAAAAGGTCATGCCACTTCCGAAAAGGAAAAGCCACGCCGCTGCCTCTCCCAACCTGGATTGGCTACGGAATTCATGCGAGGGACGCCGGGCCCGTTTCCCGGTTAAAAAAAAAAAAAAAAAAACCTCGCCCTTAGCCGGTTGCTATCACGGATATAATAAACTGGCCGTTTGTTATAAATAAATACATAAATAAACTAGGAAGATTCTCACGCCCGGCCGGTCCTGCCCGGCCGGGCAACCGGGCGTGACGCCCGGGGGGGTCTGACGCCCGGGGTACCCGGGCGTGCAAAAAAAAAAAAAAAATAGATTTTTTTTTTTTTTTTTTTTTGGTTTTCTGATATAAAAAAAAAAACAGAATGCCAATTCGGGAAAAAAAGAGCCACGCCGCTTCAAAAAATATCGCCATTTAAAAAAAAGCCGCAATGTGCTGATCAGTGATCAGCTTAATATCTGATATATATAATTTAAAAAAAAACAGATCATGCCACTTCGGAAAAAGAAAAGCCACGCCGCTTCAAGATATAAAGCCGTCCTCCGGGACATCCGTTAAAATTAGAACGATACCTACCAGCCGGGCCGCCCGGGTCACCTTGTTTGCCCAGGCGGCCTCAGGGTCCCAGCAAAAAAAAAAACAAGGTGACCCGGGAGGTCCCAGCAGAAAAAAACAACAAAAAAAAGAAATCTGAAAAACTATGTTATGCAGAAAAAGAAACTGAACAACTTTTGCCTCAGGGTCACATCGAAATTCTTTACCAATTTTAAAATAAGCTAGGCTACCAGCCGGGCCGCCCGGGTCACCCTATTTTCCCAGGCGGCCTGGCCGTGCAAGGACGACGGAAGGTCCCAGCCAAAAAAAAACTCCAAAAAATCCGAAAGAAAACTACGTTATGCACAAAAATAAACCGAACAACTTTTGTCTCAGAGTCAAATCGAAATTATTTACCAACTTTAAAATAAAAATATAAATTAAAAAATATTATTTTATTTTCTTTTTCTTTTTCTTTTTGGACCGGCCGGGCAAGCGGACCCAGGGCCACTCTGGTAGCCTAGTAAATAAATTCAATTATTTTTCTTTAATTTTAATTTTGTTTGGCCCGGCCGCGCAAGTGGTCCCGGGCCACTCTGGTAGCCTAGTTACGAACTTCAGTTATCGAGTTTTTTTTTTTTTTGATACACAGAAGATTAGCACGGTCCCTGCGTAAGGATGACACGCATAAGTCGAGAAAAATGGTCAAAATAATAATAATAATCATAATAATAATTTAAAATCCTTCGGGACATCCGTTAAAATTGGAACGATACAGAGACTGAAGATTAGCATGGCCACTGCGCAAGAAAAAAAAAAAAAAAAAAAAGTGGCGCCGCTTAAGAAAAAAAATAAAAATCAAACCACGGCAACAAAAAATAAAACGAAAAAAAAAAAAAAAAAAAAAAAAGATAAAACGGTGGTCACATGCACGAGAGAAACAATAAATAATAAAAATACGACAAGAACACTAACCGATCAATTCAATAGTTTACGATGAAACAGCAACCCCCCCGCCGAAGGGCCTACCTTCTTCCGCCGGCCGAATACAACGTACGGTCATTCTAGCTGCTGCATTTGGCGTGTCATTCAGTCTAAATACAGCTATCCTGACCGTACGTTGTATTCGAGGGAAGAAGGGAGTAGCTCAGTACACCCCACCCATGAGCACCACCCGTGCACTGTTGAAATACAGACCAGAGTTCGAATCAGATAAAATCAGATGTGCAATATAAGAACGAAACACTAGTTCTTAAATACGTAGGAGGGTCCGTCCATGAAAAAAAAAAAAAAAAGCAGATCACGGCTAATGGTCAATTCAGGAGATCACGGCTAATGGTCCGCCCATTAAAAAAAAAAAAAAAAAAACGACCTGCCAGGAAAAATTCAGCAATAGTAAGGATAGTAATGATAACAATAAAAGAAACTCGAAAAAAAAAAAACAAAAAACGATGCAGGTAATATAACGACAATGCCTGTTTTCTAAATTAGGAAAAAGATGGTGAAGAGGAGGGGGGAGAAAGAGAAAATTGGGGGCGGGGGGGACTAAGGGTCATCTAGAATGAAATTTCAAGTCCGTAAAAAAAAATAAAAAAATACAGGATGACAAAAAAAAAAAAAAAAACAATAATACTAATTAAGGAAAGACGATAACCACGCTCTTAACAGAATCTGATTCACTGAATAGGATGTAAAATGAAATTTCAAGTCCGTAAAAAAAAAAAAAAAAAAANTTAACAGAATCTGATTCACTGAATAGGATGTAAAAAGAAATTTCAAGTCCGTAAAAAAAAAAAAAAAAAAAAAAAAACTGGATGACGAAAAAAAAAAAAAAAACAATAATACTAATTAAGGAAAGATAACGATAACCAGGCTCTCATGCGATGGTGATGAGAGGGTTGTATGTCGATGGTGATACGGCGATAACAAGGTCGCCGCAGTATCTGAATTGACCCCCTGAGGAGGTCGCTAACTGGCAGCGGCCGAGACTACCGTCTTCCCCCAAACATAACGCACCCTGAATATGAACGTATACAAGATATGTTTCCGGCCCGATTCAGAAAAAATGTGGGTGCGTTGTGTTCGGGGGAAGACGGTAGTCGCGGAGAGTAGCCAGACACCTTCGTCTTCTCGAGCGGCAGTCTTTTTCAGCAGCGTGAAGGAGGGAGGTGATGCTCCCACAGCCGGCTATGGTAACGTAGTCGATGGTGGCGGTGTGCGCGATAACGTACGTTCCAATCATCTGCTGAATTTCGAGATCTCTTGTGCATTTATTGCTGCAACTTGCGGCTATGACGAGTGCACGTGCGTCTGGTCAGGCTTCGTTCTGACTGTTTTGCTGTTCTCATCAGAGGAAGAGAGATCGAAAAATAGTATGGCTGACAAGGAAAATGAATACAAACAACTTTCTAGACTCTGAAAAAATAGGAATTAAATTAAAAAATAATAAGATTAATAATATTAATAATAAATTAATAAAAAAAAAAGAGCGAGGAATGACCGTTAGGCGATGGCGATGAGAAGGCTGTCAGGCAATGGCCATGATTGCCTGCCGAGCCGTAAGTTCGTGTGTTCGAGTCTCGCACTCGACATGCATGAGACGGTCGCACCAGGTGTGGTGGTGTGAGACGACGCGGAGGTGGGAGAGGAGGAACACAAGAAGAGGGGGTGACAAAAAACGTTTTGGAATGTGAAAAACGTTTTTGAAAAAAACAGTAATGAAAACAAAATTCCAAAAAAAAGTTTTAGAATGTGAAAAAGTTTTCGAAAAAGGAATAACAAAAAACGTTACTTTTTGAAAAAGGAATAACAAAAAACGTTTTAGAATAACAAAAAGACGTTTCAGAATAACAAAAAAAAGTTTTAGAATGTGAAAAACTTTTTGAAAAAATCATTAATTAAAAAAAAAAAAAAAAAAACCAGAAAAAAGAACTGCCAGGCTATGGCGATGGGAAAACAATCAGGCGGTGGCGATGAGAAGGTCGCACCAGGTGGAAAAAGGAGCGGATATGGGAGAGAGGGTGAATAGAGGAAGAGAGCGAAAAACTCTGGCTGTCAAAGAAAAAAAAATAACAAAAGACGTTTTAGAAAATGAAAAGAAAGATAGGACTAAGCAAAACAAAACAAAAAAACAAAACAAAAAACAAAAAAAAACAAAAAAAAAAAAAAAAAAAAAAAACAAAAAAAAAAAACAAAAAAAAAAACAAAAAAAAGAATCCGAAATGGGAGTTCTTGACGAACCCTAAATAAGCACATAACTACAAAAATTCACTACTGCCTTCATCCAGACAGAATGCACGGACATTATCACTGTATCTAGACTGGAAGTTGTGACAAATACCAAGTATAAGTTGTATAACTATGATGACCGGGCCTTCTATTCTGTAGAAGACAGTGGGCCAACGATCCGAACAGCTAATATGTTAAAAAAACGGAAGGAAAATGGAAACCTACAGGCACCTGAGACTGAAGACGACAGCCAATACTTGGAAAAAGAAACTGCAAAAGAAAAAGAAAAAAACTGCAACTACTATGGTAAAGTCAGCTAATAGACTAACACTGAAGAAAAAGCTGGTGGGGGGGGAGCAGCACCCGCTGCTGGAGACGTGCAAAAAACAATCAACCACACCAACATATATCGTTTTACATATACATACATATACATACATATATATACTCATACATATATCGTCACATACATATATATACTTATACATATATCGTCATATATATACTTATACATATATGTATACTTCTCTGCCCACGGTTTACCGCGCGGTTTGGTTTGACGATATACACTTATATCGTCAAACAGAGCTGCCCAGTAAACCGTAGGCAGAGGGGAGAGCAGAGGGGAGAAGAGGACAACAAACGAGTGTCTGTGAATATATATATCATATATATATATATGAAACGCAGACGAAACAGTTTGCCACAGCCCCTCGTTTGTTGTCCTCTTCTCCCTCTCTGCGTACGGTTTACCGTGCAGCTCTGTTTGACTATATATTTATATATATGTGACGATATATATACATATATAAAATATATATTGTCACAAGAGTATCAGAGCGCAAATATATATGTATATACTGCATCACAAGAAACGCTGTCTGCTAGATTAGCACAAGAAATCGACGAGAATCCCAAAAATGTCATACCGACACGCAAAGAATCGGAAAGAAAAGGAGAGGAGAGGAGGAGAGAGGAGAGAGGAGAGTGGAGAGGAGAGGAGAAAATCAGGGACCAAAGGGAGAAGAACAAAAGATGAGCGGGAGATGGACAAGAAAATTCAGCGAATCTTATACGTACGTGAAACGAAGTGAAGGAAAAAAAAAAAAAAAGATTGAGCGACCCGGAGGAGTAGTAGGAAGAGGAGAACGACGCCGACGACGACGACGGCGCTGCCAAGGACGTGGAAGAGAATCATCAAAAAGAAAAGAGGGAAAGATGGGCGGGTGGAGGTGGGGGAGGGGGGGAGAAGCAACTTACAAGGACGACACTGCTGCGATTAAAAGATTACAACGATGATATATATGCCAAGGAGAGAGAGAGAGAGAAAGAGAGACATTTCGTCCGCACTTCATATATTTGATCGATTGACATAGTCCGCATCAACCAGTTTAGCGGTTGATGTAGATTATACCCTGTTTGGGGTATTGATTTGCGGATTCAATTGACTTAAGTGTAATATACATCTTCAGAAGGGGGATGGGATGATAGTCAAAGATTCAAAATGCGGGTTACGAGGACAAGAAGCAGGAGGAAGAGGAAGAGGAAAAGGAAGAGGAAGAAGAGGAGGAAGAGGAGGGACGAGGGAGGAACAAAGAGGGAGGAGGAGGGAAGAGAGAGAGGAGGAGGAATACAAGGAGGAAAAGGAGAATGAGGAGGACAACGGTGGATTGCTTTGCAGAGATCAAGCAATCAACATCGGCAATCTCCACCATAACCATTTGGACGACAAGCAGGAGGAAGAGGACGAAGAGGAAGTGGAAGAGGAGGAAGAGGAGGAGGAGGAGGAGAGGCAGGAGGGAAAAGATTGGCTGCTTTAACAGACGACACTAACTCAGCATTGGTACACTCCACCATCAACATTTACCATCCTTAGATCACTCCTTCCTTCTCTAAGTATCATAGAAAGCATCGACAGAGAGCAAAGAAGGCACAAAGATGCGCGCAAGTGAGAAAGAGGAGAAAAAAAAAAAAAATTAAAGAACGTACAAGAAACAGCTCAAGGGAGTCAGAGCAAACAGATCCGAGCCAATTCACTGACAACAGTGCTACTCTTATCCAATTCAACACCTCGCATACCTTCTTGTCGTTTTCTGAAAAGCACTACCGATCCCCGACGCTCTTACGATCCCTTCCCGCTTCCTTCCTCTTTCTCAAAGTTCAACCTTGTCAGCTATTAGCTGGTCATGACACCCATCACTTCGGCTTCTCCCTCGGCCACCTCTCTCTCTCTCTCTCTCTCTCTCTCTCTCTCTCTCTCAGTAGTAGTAGTAGTAGTAGAGTAGTCTCTCTTCTCTTTCTCTCTCTCTCTCTCTCTCTCTCTCTCTCTCTGAGTAGTAGTAGTAGTAGTAGTAGTAGGGGATGCAGGAGAAGGAGAGGATGGAGAAGAGTGTGTGCGTTGGTCGGATCCTCCTTCCTCCCGCCGGCGCCGCCTATGGCTGCGATTACCCCCTACGTATAGTTTGCAGTTGGACCAGCTAAAGAGCAGAGAAGAATCGAGCTTGGATATTGACGGTCGTGCGGTGTGCTGCTGTGCGGTCACTGTGATGTCACACACACACACACAGACACACTCTGCTTCATCCCTATTTTGCTTTTTTTTACTTCTTTCTTTTTTTTTGAGTCTTTCCCTTTCCCCTTCCCCCTTCCCTGACCCCACCCTACAAGCCTATTTGTGCCGTAGATTTCGCAGATCGATGGCCCTCGAATCGTCCCACTCCCGCCGATCATCAATTCCGTCACAAACACGTTTCCTGATTTTTTTGGCCAAATCTGCATTTAGCATCACCGATGCGCGCGCAATGGCATGCCAATCGCCATGCCGCCCGCCTCAGGCGGGGGAACCAGATCAATGATTTATTTATTTATTTACTTTTTTATTTTTTAAGCTATTTTCGTCTCTCAAATTCAACATAGAAGATAGCAGATTTTTTATTTGTTTTTTCCTTATGTTCGTCTCTCAATTTCACCTCCCACTACATAGATTTTTTTTTTTTTTTTTTTTTTTCACTACCTAGATTGTCTCCTAGCTGATCGCTTTTGGAAAAGGGGATAAAAAAGGCATCAGATAGCGGGTTCTTTTTTCCTTTTCGTTTTTTTTCAGATAGCAGGTTCTTTCCTTACTGCCAACCGGCACGCACACACATCTCGAGGACGACGTGAGCGCATGTGACCGCATATTCGGACAAGTTCATCCGCTGCCGGAGGGCAATGTGAGCAGATGGGACACTTCCGCGCTGGACAATCAATCCTGAACGTACTTGGCGGTTTTACGGATCCCATGCAGCCACGGCCGATTCTCTCTTAGCAGGGACGTTGAACGTAGTCCATATTCAGGCTGAAAAAGTCCTGTTGGCAGGAAACCCGAACTTGGCCCAAAACGAGTTCGGGTTCAGGCTGAGGTGCAGGCCCTCTAATTCACGAAAGGGGGCAGAACTTGGCTCGGAAGAAGTACATGTTCATGCCTCGATGCCGTCTTCATAATGCGAGCCAGATTCAGGACCCGCTATACACGAACGAAGAACCCGACGCAGAGTAAGTCCACGTTCATGCACCAATCATTGCGTTATAAGCAGCCAGATTCAGTCCCGCCCAGCACGAAAACAGAACCTGGAGGAAGAGAAAAAAAAAAAAAAAAAAAAACAGAACCTGATTGGAAGGAGGTCAACATTCACGCCCCAACGACAGCCATCATTTAGCGAGCCAGATTCAGGCCACTGTACGCCCGAAAGAAGAATCTGACTCCAAGGACGTCCGCTTTCATGCCGCAATGACTGCCATCATAGTACAGGCCAGATTCAGGCCCCAGTACGCACTCGCGAAGGCAGAACCCGACTCGAAGAGAGCCCGCGTTCATGCCCCTGTACGGGCCAGATTCAGGGCCCCGTAAAGCAGAACCTGACCCAAAGGGAGTCCGCGTTCATGCCCCAGTACGCCCAGATTCAGGCCCCCGTAAGGCACAACCTAACCGGAAAGTAGTCCACGTTCATGCACCAGTACGGGCCAGATTCAGGCCCCCGTACGCACGAGAGAAGAACCTGACCTGAACGGAGTCCACGTTCATGCCCGAGAGCCAGACGGCATAATACAGCACAGAACCCGGCCGAAAGAAGTCCGTGTCCAGTTTGGCCCTTCAGCCCACTGTGGGATGCCACTGCGTTTATTTATTTATTTATTTATTTATTTTTTTCGGAAAGCATTCACATTTCATTTCACAGGAAAACATATGGGACGAGGCCGCGGACCTCACAAATCAGCCCGGAGTTACCCTGGCAGCCTCAGCCGGTTTCGCTTACGATCCCCCCTCTGCCCCGGCCACTTCCGAGGGATTGATCAGTACTGGTCTTCCAACCATGTGAGAGGGTGCACTCCGAGAGGGGCCGAGGGAGCTAGGAGGGCTAGGTGTTCGAACGCAACTGACCTCCATGGACTATGTTTAGCAAAAATCAGTTTCTTAACCCATTGGAGGCGGAGGGTTTGGGATTGTATGGAAGAATCTATTATGCCTAATCCACCTGCCACCTTGGGTTGGATAATTGAGTCTCATTCCACCCTGCTGATGACATTCGTTCCCCGTCCCCTCTCCATATGAATCCTGCCACTTTGGCCCTCAATGTCTAAGTGCTTCCTTACGCAGGGGCTAGATTAAGGATTTGTTCCACAGGGAAGGAAATATCACATTCTTTACGACCAGGGCCCTACCAAAAATAAAGGTGGGTTTGTTACTCCAATTGCTCAATTTTGCCAGAGTTGGGGCACATATTCATGCATCATTTGTGGTAGAGGGGCCTATTGTTGTCATTGAGACCCCTACAACCCTCAGCGGAGCCTCCAGGGGTAGCCATGAGATTCGGGGGGATTCTGGCGGGCGTCCTCCTTGATAGTGAATCCACCATCCATATGTCTTGTTCCCTCAATTAACCATCATGTCTTAGACTTGCGAGAATAGTTCCATTAAATGTCGGATCTCTTCCATGTTGCTCGTGGAGGTCTCGACCATGATTGTAAGATCATCCGCAAACAAGGAGCAAACAGGGACCGCCTCCTTCGGTATGCATGTAATTTTATTTCGGGCGATATTCTTGTTCACGCGCAGATTGACCTAGAGGGCTTCCATAATAATAAGGAACAGAAAGGGAGCAATGGGGTCCCCCTGACACACCGAGCTCTCTAGTTTTATTGGGGAGCCCAGAGATCCGTTGACCTGTACTCGAGTGGTGACGTTTGAATGGAGAATACGAACCCATCGCTTGAACCCTGGTCCAAATTTTATTTTATGCAGACACTTGTCCAAAAACTCCCAATATACATGGTCACATGCCTATTCAAAATCAATGAAAACGAGAGTTGCATTTTAGCGTGAATACCTTGCCAGTTGAAGGATTTTATGCACCAACAAAATATTTTCTTGGATATTCCGATTTTGCATGAAACCCGTTTCCGGTTTTGCATGAAAAATGTTGCGAAGGGTGTATGATATTTTCTATTACGGGAATCATCTTATTACCCTGTGCTTTGGCCAGGATTTTCTATGTCACTATGAGAAGGGTGATGGGTTTATAGTTTCTAATATTAATTTCGTCACTTTTTTTGTATAGCAGAGAAAACACCCATTGGCCTATCATTTCCCCTATGCTCCCCGTATTCTATACCTCGGAGAAAAACTTCATCCGGTTCTGCCTTAGGAAGTCCCACATTTATTCTCAAAACTTTTTGGGAAAATCATCGATACCTGGTGTTTTATCCTTGTCCATTTGCATGAGGGCTGTCCAAATTTTTTGTTTGATCAGGGGTGTTTCGCGAACCTTTCTTTGTGCTTCAGAGAGAGCCTTATCCAGAGGGGCCAAAAATTATTCGATTTGCTTTTGGTGACTATCCTCCGCCATTGACGCAATGTACAATGCAAACAGGTCTTCAAAAAAATATCGTGCTATCCTGACGCACCTAACCGTTGTCAGGGTCGGTGCTGCGTCGTCAGCATCTGGGTCATACAAGGCTTCGATCGTAGATAGTTTAACTCTAATCTGAACAATATAAAAAAAAAAGAGTCCATAACATCTTTCGTTGTATGTCTAAGTAGTTTCCCTTGTATACGCGTACCCTGTCAGTGGTATTGGGCATATTTTAAGAGATGTGCTTTCAGATCCTGCATTCGGGCGAGATCCTCCGACGGTTCAGAGGGGTTTTGTTCATACGAAGTTGCATGTTGTTCTAGTTCAATGAGTTGGTTCATGATATCTATCTCTTGTTGGTGTCGTTGTGCAGCCAAATGCTTCGCAAATTCGTTGTTTTTTTTAATAAAAAAAATAAACCATTGTTAAGCCATGTTATGTGTGAATCCAACTCCGGCCTCCGATCCTCCAAAATGCTCATGTCTGTCAGAGGTATTGCATAAAGGAATGTAACCACAATATTGAGGTGTTAACTTTATAATAACCCGGCCCACGGTCTGGTTGCATGCAAAGTGACATTCAAGAGGTTTTGGGTTCAATTCTCATTAACTCATGTACCTTCCTGGGCAAGTTTGGCACCCGCCACTTAGAGATACCGAGTGGTAGCAGAGATTGCTGATGTTCATAGGGGAGGGAAAGCATAGATTGCCCCATCGAAGAAGCTCCATCCTTATGCTACTGGCTGACCCGTGGTCGGTATCGCCCATCTGCTGTAGCAGGTATAGCACCTATTGTCCTTATGCTACGGGCTGACCCGTGGTCAATATCGCTCACCTACTGTAGCAAGTATAACACCTGCTGGTGGGTGCAGCTCCCACATGTTCCCTCGTTGGAGGATAGAGCACAAATGTGGGTGCTATGGGGTTTCCCGTAATACTATAATGACATTAAAAAAAGGTCTCAAAGGCTGTCCTGTCCAAATTTGATAGGTAATTGAATTGGTCAGGTTTAAAAGAACTAGCTTAAAAAAAAAGAAACAAAAAGAGAAAAGGGGCCGACCACCCCACACGAAGGTCGATACTGGGAGCCTTACCCAACTTCACTTTTTATAGGACCCATGAGGGACCCGAGAAGGAACAAAACCCATTTCCTATCTAAAGAAAGTCATCAACTATTGTATCAGGAATTGACTGTGTCAGAGGGAAGCCCTAGGGGTAAAGGTGAAATCTTTCAACTACTATTGGGTAGGGGAGGGAGTAGGTAGTTGCCAAGTTGGGTAGGAGGGAGGGGTAACGGCGGCAAACCAGCAGGATCATGGTGGAGGGCGGAAGGCTGCGACAGCTCAATTTATCGGATTGAGTCGCCTCCCTCAACAACCTCAGTTTGGACCAGGGGCAAAACATTTTTGATCAAACAGCTTGGAGGACCATCACTCCGCTTCGGTGACAATTGGGTGGAAATCGGAGTCTCAGAGAACATACACAAGGGCAGGCGGCAATTCAAGCTCATGGTGGATGGCTTTTCGAAAGACGAATGGAAAGTGGATATCGGGAGGATAGGCTGGTTCCTGTCGGATGAGTCCTCATCCTCCTCAAGCATCATGTTAACAGACTACTCTTCCAAACTGGGTTATTCTCTGCGATCGAAGGCATCTTCTCAGCGGATCGGTGTATGGAACATTTGGAAAAGGAGAGGAGCACCCAAAAGCGGACTCTGTTCAATAACACATGGGTCAAATTCTTCATTACTTTGCTTCTCAATGTAATGGAAGTTAAGGTAGCCAGTTTGCAGTCGCTACATCTCCATTCATGTGTACCAACGACAAACTGGTGGGCCAATAAAGGCATGGATGTCTCCCCCCACTGCGATGTCTGTACGCATGAATTGTTAGAGGACTCGGGTCACCTGTGGTGGGAATGCATTGTGGCAAGAGGCTTTTGGGACTGGGTGAGCAGCCTGTGGCATTTCGTCTACGGCCCAGAAGTTGTCTGGAGCAAGGACTTTATTCTCTATGGAAACCGTAATACAGATCAAGTGGCTACTATATCCAATAAATTCAGAGTCATGGCCTTTTGGGTGCTGTGGATGGCAAGGAGGGACAAAAGATTCAACAGTAGATACTGGTCCCCGACAGTCATTCACAACAAATTCAAGTTTTCGATCCGTAATCTCATTTGTGCAGAATGGTGGAAGGCACTGGACACTTTACTGCTTCTTTTCTCGCGGTGGCATCCACTAAGCAGTCGGGAGCGGCCATCGCGATTCCTGTTGCAATCGCCATCGCTGCTGTTAGCGCCGCCAAAGCCAGGTGTCAGCCATGTCGCTGATCGCGAATGAAGATTTTCAGCACATTCTTCGTGTGTTGAATACCAACGCCGATGGCAGGCAGAAGAACATGTACGCCTTGACCTCGATCAAGGGTGTGGGGCGGCGGTTTGCCAATCTTGTGTGCAAGAAGGCCGACGTGGACATGAGTAAGAGAGCGGGCGAACTGACTGCTGCGGAGCTGGAGAATCTTATGGTGATCGTGGCCAACCCAAGGCAGTTCAAGATCCCGGACTGGTTTCTGAATCGCAAGAACGATTACAAGGATGGGAGGTACTCGCAGGAAGTGGACAATGCTTTGGACATGAAGCTGCGTGATGACTTGGAATGACTCAAGAAGATCAGGAACCATCGCGGTCTTCGTCACTACTGGGGTCTCCGTTTTCGCGGACAACATACGAAGACAACCGGTCGCTGCGGAAGGACTATTGGTGTGTCCAAGAAGCGTTAAAGCGATTGCCGAGGCAGAGTTCCATGGGTCGTTCTCCTGCTTGCCCAGCGAAACTATGGTGGTGGAGATCATCGCAATGAGTGAATGGATGGAAGACGTACGATCAGTGGATACAGGGAAGATGTGCGATCAGTTTATGGGTTGAGGAAGCGTTCATGGAGAGGCTGTTAATAAGAGTTGGAGCATGAAGAGGTTGTTAATGAGAGTTGAAGCTGCGATGGCGAGGACCGTATTGAGTTTTTGCTGTTGTGATACTGTATTAGGGTCTTAACCAGATTTTATCGACGTCTAATCATTGTATGGTGGCGGAATCCTAGTCGGTGTTGGAAACCCTAATCATTTGGTGAAACCCTAAAAAAAAAAAAAAAAAAAAAAAAAGGGCCAAAGGAACACTCAATAAAAAGCGAAGGGCCAAAGGAACACTCAATAAAAAGCGAAGGGCCAAAGGAACACTCAATAACCTGGCAGCGAGAAGCATAGTGCAAAACACATGGAACACGAAGGGCCAAATGTGTATCACTGTATCATTTACGGACCAAGGACAGTTGGTAATCTCAAAGCACTTGTGGGACCAGGTAATAGAATAGTGCCCCTATGTAGAGGCTTGGGGAGACTGCTAGTCTACTGTTTAAGAGAGATCGGCCTATAGGATTCAGTTTATATTTCTGTTCAGGCTGAGCGACTCTATAGGCTGTATACGGTAGAGTTAGCAAGTGACTCGAAGCGAAGCTGGGTAATGCTCCCAGATTGGGCAGTTGTTCCTTTTTTTTCAGGGACGATGGACCCGTTTCTCCAACAGGTGTAGCTCCCCACCAATGGACTGGACTCATCCACAGAGCTCCTGAATCTCGTTGGTTCTCTTACCAACACGAGACCGTAGGGCAAAAAAAAAAAAAAAAGACCAGATCTCATAAAAAAAAAAAAAAAAAAAAAAAAAAAAAAAAAAAAAAAAAAAAACATAATAATTTCGAAAGTGTACACTTTTGATAACGGGCACAACTTTAGGAAGTACTGGTGGTTATAAAAAGTGTACACTTCCGGAATTATTATGTTCTTTTTTGCAGCTTGTCTAGTTACATTTGTTTCACTATTTGCTTTACCTTGTATTAACACTATTTTTTCTTTCCTTTTTTTAAAAAAAGAGAGTCACAAGGCACAACTAGGGGTAATAGTGAAAGCATATACCCCTAGCTATCCTTGCATGTGATTCCAATCTATTGGTGGGGAGCATCACCTACTGGAAACCGGGTCCAGCATAGCTCAGTGGTTAGAACATCAGTTGGAAATGCGCATTGTGGTATGAGGTTGCGGGTTCAAAACTCAATTGCAGCTTTGAGCATGGACACCGGCTGGGCATTAGAATGGTGCACAGCTGGGCTGACGCATGGTAAGCTATTACAGACACTGCCTGCACACCACACAAGGGTTGTCCACCGTGTTGTATCTCGGGTCTTGATACTGCATGGGTTGCTTGTTGCTGTTCCTTGTCGTTGTTCTGTTGATCTCCTCAGTCTGGCATATCACACACAGGTGCCGTTTGTGATTGTTGCCAAATGGTAGAGTCTTCAGGTCACATTTCATAGATCATGGGTTCAAGTTTGGCTTGAGACTTTGGGGGGTTTCTTGTCCAACTTGGCCTGTTATCTCTTCAACGAATACGTAGTTCCCTCTGTATAGCACTACACATATCTGGCCTTCGGGCACATATATCTCGATATACAGTTACACAGAGCACACATAGCCTGCGGGCAGACACAAACATGACTTGTGAACATATATACACATAGCCTACAGACTCATACAAACACACATAGCCTCAGGGCACATGTATACACACAACTATGATACCGGGCTGGGATGGTCTATCAGGTATATGACGGGGTCTACTCACTCATGGCTTAGCTCTAGGGTAAGGTAGGGATATAAGTCACTCTGGCTAGTCTGACTTCTGCCTAGTCTTGGGTAAGTTAAGGCTTGTACGCTAGTGCCTCGACTGCGGCTGAATGGGGGAGCTCATTCAACATCAGTGCCTGCGTCTGTTGTCTGGTCAGGTTGCTCCAGTAGAGAGTAATGTTCCTCGCATGAGGTAAGATATAAATGGAGTGGGGGTGCGCTACTCATGAGAATATGGAAGAAATTCAAAATTTGATGGAAAAATTTTGTCGCCTCTCAGATATGAGAGTCAATTGGGGTAGCTAAACAACTTGTTGGTGGATTCATCATCAAGGTGGGCGTCCCCCTGAAGTACCAAGGATAAATTGGTTATTCCTGAAAACCCCAATTAGGTTATTAGGGATTTTTCCTTCTGCTGAAGGAAAGCCAAGTAATCACAATGAATGGATCTCTCAGGCTGCTCAGTCTAAGATGAAAACGTGGAAGAATAAGCATACATCCATTTTTGGAAGAACGATGATCATTAACAATGTAATCCTTGCATCTATATGGTATAAATCAGGAATCTGGTCTTTGGATAAATGTTCTCTTAAATCTCTCCAGCGTCAATTAACTGTTTTTCTATGGAGGGGTAATCATGAATACAATAATGTCATCAATAGAGTAGCATGGCAATCCATTATCCAACCAAAAGTAGGGGGAGGCTTGAGAATTCTAGATCTTCTGACCCAAGTCGAGGCTCTTTCAATGCAATGGCTTCAACGTTTATTATTCATTCCCCAGACTCCATGGACACCATTGGTTTTGGAGCAAATCAGGAGGCTTGCTCCTCCAGTCCCTGAATGAATTGACCCTTTGACTTGGTTGGAAAATCGTTCTTGGACTATTCCTAGGGAAAATTCTAAGCCTGTAACAACACCAGAGATTTCAAGAAGACAAAAGGTCAGACTTGATTTAAAAAATGATCCTTTTTGGGTCTCCATGCTGAAAGTTTGGAGACAACTTCCCCTAACAGACAAGCTATCGCCAGAAAGGTGAGAGTAAGTTTGTCAATAACCTCTTTTCGATAACAGGTGGATTCGTGATTCCCAAGGATTAGTTCTCCATTGTATGCATTCTCCCTAGAAGGGTTGGATTAGAAATGGTATTATGAGGGTGAATGATATATGGGACATAGATACAAATGAGTGAACTGACCCTTCCAAACTGAGAACGAGGCTAAGGTATTGTCATCATTCTTTGGAAGCACTTGAAAAGGTTATTGAACTCATCCCTCTTGAATGGTTTCGTATTCTTAGGAAAGATCCTAAATTATTGATAAATGACTGGGTAGCCTTCAAGGATCAGTCTGAGTCTATTGGGTTAATTCTGGACCAAGACCAAAATGGAAGTTTTTTTCTGCAAAATTTTTCTTTGTCATCTACAAATGTAGTAACTCCTAAGGAGCAAGAGGATACCTGTTGGGTTCAAGCATATCGGATTTTCAGAATAAGGGTAATCATAAATAAGGATTCTTGGGTAGCCTTCAAACCAGACTGCCCCATTTCGGAACTCCCTCTTGACCCAGCTAACTGAGTCTGGAATTCGGCTACAAGAACAGAAAGGCATAATAAATCATTCAAAATGGCGATTCTCACACTCAAAGTCAAATCAGCATATCGAATGCTTCGTCCTAAAATCAACCTTAAAGACAAGGTCTCCACCAGATGGATGGAATATTTTAATATCAGTAAGGAGGAATTAAGAACTGTCAGATGGTTTAAAACAGTCAAGGATAAACCTGTCAAAATAGCTTCTCTGCAATGACAAATTGATCATAGATGCTTACCAGTAAATGACTGGCTGATTGACAGATCCTCGTTAGAACAAAAGGGACTAGCAGAAAGATGGTGTAAATTATGCAAAACAACTTACCCAAGTAGAATATATGCTGAAACTATAGAGCACATTTTTATGCAATGTCCGGGTTCAGTATGGCTTTGGAGGTGGTGGGATAGGATCTGGTCACAGTTAATCCCACAGGTTCCTTGGCCATGGGGTTGGAAAGTTATCCTTCTGGAAACCTGGAGCCTCGACCCAGATTTAGTAAAAGACGATGATGAGTTTGTAGAAAATCTGTTTCATATGGGAAGAAGAGCGGTGATATGGGCTATTTGGGTGAGGAGATGTACATATGAATGGGAAGGGGCTAGGCTAGATGGGCCTGAATTTACAGAAACTATTAAACAACAGGTTCAAACAGACATCTTATCCAAATGGGAACGAACAAAGGAAAATGTTCAATTTCTCTCTGATAAAGCAGAAATCCAAAGACACTTTCGTAAATTCAGTCGGAATTGGTTGGGCGGAAACCAGAGATGGAGAATTGGTTGTGTCACTTGAAATAGGGCTGAGAATGAAGATGTTGCTGGTTTGAAAAGAGACTACAAGCTGGTTTTTGATGACTGGACTTCCATTGATGCTTCAATTCCCATGCGCCCTTTGTCTGAATTCCCGGCTCCTTTCCCTCCTCCCGCAACAGCCCTGGTTCCAAGCTCCTGGTATGGATTATAGAATTAACACTGCTAGTTTAAACAGGTTTATCTGGCGTCCTGGTAAGGGATGAATAGGTTGTGTTACTTTTCCAGTTTCTGTTGGTAGGAGAAGTGTGTTGGTAGCAGAAGTGTGGATATTTTCTTTCAAATTTTCCCATCATCATTATCATCAGGTTCTCAGCAATTTCGGCTTGGTTACTCCGGGTAGACTGTGAGGACCCCGGCCTCAATCTTTTCTATTGGTAATATCAGCCTTGGGCACTGGGCCCGTTGTTAAAAAAAAAAAAAAAAAAAAAAAAAAGAGATATATATCGAGAGGAGTGGTGGGATGGGAGTCTCGTGAGTGAAAAAAAAAAGAAGAAAAAAAAAAAAGAAGGGGAAGGACGGTAGGATGTGTCCGTGGGTGGTGGCTTGCCTTCCTTAGGTACTGCTGGGTAGAGTTTCTGAATTGGGCCTGTAGAAGATTGCATGAGCCTGGCGTCCGAAGTTCCCATACGGCAAGGTTCGTCCTCTTCTGCTTCCACTAGGGCTGGGGGGTTGGCCCAGCCTTGGTGCTTGTCACTGCTGTCTGGTCCAAGTTGCCCTCGATACTGGTAGGGTGATGGTCCTGAGTGCTGGTCACACTGAGGTAGGATAGTAGGGACAGGGGGTGCGCTGGGAGTATTAACGTGGGGATGGGTAGGGTAGGTGGCTTATCCTGTCAGGACAACCATTGGCTGCCGCAGCCAGCAATCACCGCGGGTCTGGTCCTTGGCCTCTACAACACCCTGAGCTATTTTTGAAAAAAAAAGGTAAGTACTGGTGGTTTGAGCCTGAAGAACTGGTATCTCTACCTGTGATTTTCGGACATATATGTGGGATGCTGGACCCTTTTTCCAGCAGGTGCAACTCCCCACCAATAGAATGGAGCCATCGGAACTAGGCAGGCTTCTATCTCTTGGGGCTTGTACCACCCAAGGGGCAGTAGCCGTTGCCTCCACCGATGGTTGATTGGAGGGGTAACTAGGGCGCAGTCACGATTTCAGTTTAAAATCCACTTTGTGCATCCCTCGAATACAACGCACCCCCACTGGACCCTAAGGCTAGGTTGTATACATGCACCATTTTCCACGCTTTGGCACAACATTTGCGAAATCATTTTATCTTTTTAAAATTTTAAACAACTTTCAATTGTGAAATCATGCCTAAGTGCATTTTCAAACTGAAATGCCAAGGGGGGGGGGAAAAATGGGGTAAGACTGAAGAAAAGGGAGGCCGCACGAAATGAGCGCTAACGCAGCGGCGATAGCGGCGGTGGCGGCGCCCGGTCGTCGGAGGCGGCTGCATAGGTAGTGACGTCGAGACGTGGTGACGCTGATCCTTCACGTGGCGCCTACCCTGCCAGGCACCATAGCTGTGTGAGAGCTATGGCAACAGTGCCTTGGCGTAACCTTGCCCTTGAGTGGGGAGGGAGTGCTCTGCACTCATGGCCTTGGCATACTGGCAGTCCTATGCTCTATACCTGAAGTCTAATACCAACTTATATACCTGACAGTATCCAGATACCAGAGGAGCCGTCCTCCCCTTGAGCCTCCTGCTCGTAAGGGGGGGCTCCTTTTCCAATACCTAAAGGCCGGGCGTGGGACACGCAGGACAAAGTATTTTGTTCGCCTCGGTCATGAAGAAAGCATGGACGGCGAGGCGGCGCATCTAGACGCAGTGTGAGAGCGTATGGCTGCAGTGGCAGCGCTTCGGCTCGTCCAAGGACTATAGCAAGACTCGGTTGTCTTATCTACCTCTTCACCGCGTCTGCACGTCACGACAGAATAGCTGGACTGCTCTACTCATTAGGAAAGTTTGGAAGCGGAGCGGCGTATCTGGACGCAGTGGGAGAGTGTGCGTCTGCGGTGGCAGCGCTCCGGCACACTTAAGGGCTGCAGCAAGTCTCGCTGAAGTATCTCCGTCGCAAGGCAGTATGTAGTTCACTTGTTACGTGTTCGAAGTTTCGTGTGGTTGAGTCTGCCATAGGTCACCCAAGCCTTGAGTGGTGCGGGAAATGTTCCACACTCGACCTACGGCCATCCTGGAACCCTGCGGTTCATGCATATAATTACGGCAGTTTCTGGAATTGAATATGATGAAGACATGAGTTTCTGTTGGGTCTGTGACGCCTCAGAGTCTTATGGAGTTTAGAGTTGTTTTGCAGTTGAATTTTGTAATTTGCTCTTGTTGATTAGTGTCACTTGCCTTATTCGACACCGTGGGGAATTTTGAAGTCGTTTTGGTTTTTACTTGCGGTAAGCTCCTGGGATCTTCCCGCTATTGATGGTTTTCGTAGTTTATTTTGGACGGGGAGTGTTTTTCGCTCGACCCTTGGTTATTTTGGGATTTCCTGCGCACTATCTATCGTCAAAATACTTACGGTAGTATTGGGGAAATCAATATATACGTCGAAGTTGGTTTGGGTCTTGATATGTGGTAAGCTCCTGGGATTTTCCTGTTGTGATCGATTCTTTCAGGGTACTCTGTCTCTTAGGATACATCGTAGTCTATTTCGTAGAAGAGGCAGTTCTCTAAGTCCAGTAATAGTACTGTTGGGTCACCCAAGCCTTGAGTGGTACGGGGAGTGTTTTACGCTCGGCCCTCATCCTGGGAATCCTGGTGCCTAATGTTCCAATGAGATTACCTACGGCAGTATCTGTAAAATTAGATGATAAAGACATGAGTTCCGTGATGGGTCTGAGCAGCTTTGACATCCTTGGGGTGGCGGAACCATTAGTGGGAGTGGGAGGCTTACTAATGGCGGTGGGACCGTCGCCCGGGCGCAATAGGTATGTTAATTCCCAGTCGGGGTTGGAGGGATGGCTGACCTTTAGAATAGGGAGGGTGTCACGGGGTCACCCATGCCTTGAGTGGTGAGGGGAGTGTTCTACGCTCGATGTTGTGCCACTTGGAAATTATCGTCAGTTTTCTTTTACTCCCCTTTTAGTCGCAGTCATTCATTTCCCTTCTTCTGCATGGGAATTTTTTGGTCTCTCCATATGTGGCTGTTTTTACCTGAACGGAATTGGGATGGGTTGGCGTTTATTCGTTTTATTTTGGGAGACAACACCACCACGTCTAGTTTGAAGTTGGTATGAGTTTGGGTTGAAATTTGGGATTATTTAGTTTGCTTTTGGAATAATTTTAGGGATAAAACTGTAAAATTCCTCGTGAATTGCCTTGCGCGTTTTCGAGATTTGCAGATTATAAGTTGTAGTCCTTGGCCAATAGTGTTTCGACTGTAGAATCATGCTGGCGTTGTATTCCTTCTTCTGCGTTGCAAGGATTTGGTGCTATAGGCTGAAGGATTGGAGCGGTTTTGTTATTGATCAGTTCAGCCGCCTTTTCTGTGCTTCGAGGCTATTTTGAGGAGTTCTGTCCTATTGAGTTTGGGTGGTCGTGGGACGCTGGACCCGGTTTCCAGCAGGGTTTATCTCGTCAACACCGGGTAGAATTGTGAGGTCCCCGGCCTCGACCACGTTTGTTTTGAAATACAAAGTGACAACTTCTCAAAAAAAA
>BFEA01000101.1:2967474-2977736 GCA_003427395.1 Chara braunii
CCCCCGCCGCTGTTCCCCCGGGTCAGACGACAACCGCAATGGGCGGCTAAGCTGGACGCAGCGGATCTGGACATCCGATCGCTTAATGTCAACGTCTCATCCAGGCCTCACAAGCCAAAAAAGATGCCACATGGAGCCTGATAAGGTCCCCGGATACGAGGCAATGGCCTAATGCCATATGTGTGCAAGAGACACACCTGCAAGATACAACGCCCCACAACGCAAAGCTAAAGCTCCCTGGCCCTACCCGTCCTTCAGTGCACCGGCCACAACAAGAGCCTCGGCTGGGATGGCAATGTGGTTGCCGCCAACATCCAGACTCAAGCCGATTACATACGACTATGACAGACATCAGGGGCGGTAGGTGTACCTCAAAGTGGCAATGCAATACGAGGAACTGCACCTGGTCTGTGTCTACGCCCCGAACGACCCAGCAGCCAGAATTGATTTCTGGCTTACATTGCAACAAAACCTGCCAGATGATGCCCCGGTGATAATGGCAGGCGACTTTAATACTACGCTGGACCCATCTTTGGACCGCAGATCATCCTCACAACGCCAGAGAGCCGATGACCCTTTGCATAGCCCAGACACCACTTTGCTTAAACAATTTACGATGGACAGACAATTACAGGACGCGTACAAGACGCTGCACCCGACCAAAAGGGCGTATACCTATCTGTCGCCTAGGGGGCAGCTGGGCATAGCCAATTCACGAATAAACCTGGCTCTTATCTCCAAGGATCTGATGGGTCTGGTCATCACAGCAGACATCATGCCTATCAGTCCGTGCAAATCCTTAGACCATAGGATGATTGTACTTGGTCTGTCCCTTCACTCTCATATCAAGCGAGGCCCGAGCTTTTATAAACTCAACACCTCCCTTCTCCCCCTTTCCAAATTCAAGGAAATGATACAAGACTTTTGGCAGTACTAGCAAACACAGAAGCCGACCACAGGCGAGAGAGTCTCCTGGTTTAATGATGGAATGACCCAACTCAGAGAACGAGCTAGGAGATTTTCAACCCAATATGCAAGAGACCGTAAAGCCATACTGGAGAGACTCATGAGAGAGTTAGAAGAATGGGATGACCAACTGATGAATGACCCGTTGCAATGTCCATCCTTTGACGAGCTGCAGAAAGCGAGAGACCACCTCCAAGACTACATAGACCACCAAACACAAACTTGGAGGATTCATGCTCGGCGTTTGCTCGCGTCAAGCGGGATCATGCGCATGACACGATGGCCAAAGCCTTATTTGACATAGCCAAAGCGCGGACAAGAGCCAACATGGTCCCCTCCCTCAAACACCCATTCGGAGAGGATGCCCCGGTAGCAACAAATGCCTACACGATTGTGGACTATGAACTACCATTTCGTCAAAATTGACATCTTTTATTTTTTGAACGAAATTGAAACCGAGTTTTTTGCCTGAAAACTCGTCAAAATTTGCTGTTTCTGAGGGTCCAGCATTTTACAAACGCTAAAACGCTGGACCCCCTGGCTGTACATGGACCTAGCTTGAGACCAGGCACCTCGAGGCAGTTCTGCCTGGAGGTGCCTGGTCTCAAGCTAGGTCCATGTACAGCCAGGGGGTCCAGCGTTTGGACCCTCAGGAAGTACAAATTTTCACGAGTTTTCAGGCAAAAAACTCGGTTTCATTTTCGTTCAAAAAATAAAAGATGTCCATTTTGACAAAATTTGTCGTTTATGCATCTAAATACTATCAAAACCTGTTCACATCGCAAACCCCCACAAGACCCGCACAGCACGTCAATCAAGCACGCGAGCAACTGCTGCAGGCGATTCAGACACGCCTCACAAGTGCTCAAGCAACCCAATTGGACAACCCGCTCACCGCGGAGGAAGTCAAGGAAGCCCTCGATGATATGAACGATGAGAAAACCCCTGGGGTGGACGCCTTTCCCAAGGAGTTTTGGGTACAGTTTTGGGACTTGCTAAAGGATGATCTGATGAAATGCATTGGAGCAATCCAACGGGAAGGCTCGTTCGGAGGAATGATGGGCCAAGGGGTCACGACACTATTATACAAAAAGGGAGACAAGGAAGAGATTAGAAACTACAGACCGATCACGCTCCTCCCTATCCCCTATAAGGTAGTGGCAAAAACATTGACCAGAAGACAGTTGCCGCTTATGAATCTACTCATACATCCTGATCAATCGGGTTTCATGCCCAACCGTAGTGCGCCAAGGGGACCCAATAGCGCCCCTGCTGTTTGTCATCGTCATGGAAAGCCTGGCCTCACTCATTAGAGCCCACCCTCGGATTCAAAAAGTACCAATCCCGGAACTGCCAGCTCACCGGGTCCCGATGACATCTCTGTTTGCAGATGATCTCATAGTGCTAATCCGAGCAGATAAACAAAGTCTTCAAGCAGTATTAGAGGTCATACACCAATTCTCGATGGCCGCAGATATGAAGGTGAACTGGAATGCTGAAACTGAAGGATGGTGGCTGCACCCCCTTCATGAAGAGCCGCCCCCGGAACCACCGATCTCATGGGCAGCGAAGGAAACAACAATCAGAATCTTGGGTGTAAAGCTAACAGCATTAGGCCCCCCACCGGACCACGGGGAAAACTTGGTCAACCTGGCGATTGACAGGGTGGCCAAATGGGAGAACCTGCACACGTCCCTTGTGGGAAGGGCGCTAGCAATCAATAATGTTATTTCTTGCAGCGATTTGGCACAAACTTGCGGTGTGGCCCCTCAACAAAAAGCAATACGCTAGACTCAGGTGGGCCCTGATAACTTTTCTGTGGAAAAACAGAGCTCAATCCCAAGGAACCCTGAACCGAGTGAAATGGGACATACTGACACAGCCAAGATCTAAAGGGGGACTGGGGATACTTGACCCGGAAAGAGAAAGTGAGGCCCTCATTTTTGAAGTATTGGTCTAACTTCTCATAGCCGATGACATCCCATGGGCGCCGCTGGCCTGTTTGCAGATTGCGAACTTGGCCCCGGAGTCACCGGCCGAAAACCGGGTCCACCCCTTCCAATGGCTAACAAATGCACATTGGTCCATACCCTCTACCCCACGCCACTACCAACAACCACAGAATGAGACACAGACCACGAAACAAGACATATCCAAAGATCCACTATGGCCCTGCATGCTCAATCTTTGGAGAAGCATGAGACCAAAACAGAAACGACCCCCCTGCAGGTGGCAGGATATATGGCGTCAACCTCTCTTTGGCAATCCCTACATACTTGATGTTAATGGGAATCCCTTCTCTCTTAGGGCTAATTCGCCGTGGCTTAACTGGGTCAAGCGGGGCATTTATGCTATAGGTAATCTGTGGGACGCCACAAAAGCGGACTGAATGACACAGGATCAACTACAACAAAATTGAAATACACTAAACAGGTCTCGGCCAAACTGCGAACGCTGCAAGAAGCCATACTACTGGCCTGGCAACTTGCCCTGAAAAGAGGGCCCTCAGTGCAGCCAGGAGACTGGGTGGTCAAACGAGCTGACTTACCACTACTGCTCGTGATCTATAGAGTGGAAAAAAAAAAACAAGGAATATGCATGCTGGAGGCTCACACCCTGACACTGCCAGGGGCGAGGGTGTCAAAGTTAACAAAAAACGAAGAATTGAACTGTGATGAAAATTGGGAGGCCCTCATGCACATCAGAGTGATGGGGAATCAAGAAGATGGATTATTTGCCTATGAGCCCTCGACCCCGATTGCAGCCCTGCCTTTCGATCCAGAGGAGTGGGAATGGGCGAATGGGAAACCGATGTACATGTGGAATTACACGGTTAAAGGGGGCTATAGACAATCGACACCACAACAACAGATTGGGTCCTCCATTATAGCAAGATGGACCAGGGACTCTCCCATCGACCCGGCACAAGTGCAGAACCTGCCATGGCACACGTATTCTAAGATCATGCCCACCAATCTCAGATCATTGCAGTGGCAGATCCTGCATAGATGTCTACCCACACCGGATTGGCTGGTGTCCAGGACTAACCTAGAATAGAAAGGGCTACTATCCCCAATCTGCTCCTACTGTGGAAGAGCTTCTCCCCCGGCTCCAGCAACGCTTGAACATTGGCGTGCCCGATGGTGGTCCAGATCTGGCGATGGTGGGATGCAGCCTTCCCTCACCGCCCACCACATCCCCTAGGATTTGGGCCTGCTGCTGCCGGGAAAGAAAGAAAACGTCCCAAAGCAGTGGCCTGCGTTTGCAGTCAACCTGTACTCTTATACAAGGCTTCACGTGTTAATGCTCGCTTGGCGTGCAAGGTGCTCCTTCGAAAGGAAAGAACACCAGTTCGGATTACAGCAGGCCCAGCAAGTCTTGGAAGACGGGATCAGAACCCACACACACGAAGCATGGAGGACCATGAAACAACAATATACAAATGTGAAAGACCGCAGGCCAGACTGACCATCAGGGAAACCTACTTACAGACTTGGCAGGACCCACTCAAGCTTTTCAGTGAGGTGCATCCCGAACTAAATATCACTTGGAAGCCGTGGAGAGGCACGGAGCACACCTGGACCAGGAAACCCCTGACAGACTTCCAAATCTCTTACCTACCGACTAACTTCATCCTCCTGCCGAATCCGCCACCACCAACCGCTCTCCCCCCTCAAACATCGCCGCCCGTCCCCCCAATCCCCCCACCCACGTCCTCCCTTCCTCCCCGATCCACACCCCCCACCCCGACCCCCATACCTCCAACCGGTGCAACAGGATGAGGTCCTTATAAGGGATGGACACTCCGACAGTTTCGCAAGCCTCCACGTGAGACAGCCGGCGAGCAGAAAGACCCGGACAGTCAAGGCGCGGTGGGCAACATCCACAGGCTGCAGTCTCGTTGACAGTGATGAGACTCAAGAAGGATATTCACACTGGGCCAACTAGACAGAGCCTGTTATGAATGTAAAAGGTGCCAAAAGGGGGATCCGACAACTGGGAGCCTGCAGGTTCACATGGTTGCAGAGACTCTCCGCTACAAATCTGGGGAAGCCCAGGTCCAGAGGATATGACAAAGGAGTGAATGACGGATGAGAATCTTAGGCATTCTGGTACCCACACTTGTGCCAGCCTGTGGGCGAACTTCTAACTCGCTCCCTCCATACGTTCCAAATTACCATGGTGGCAATGTCATATTGTACATAGGGCGGGGCCACAGTAATAACCAAACAGGGGGGCTGCTGAAATAAGGCGGGGTTAATAGATAAGGGGCTCTTAAAAAGGGAAGGGTGATACTAGCAGCTCCATGGGATGTCAGAGCCTCAGAATGAGTCAGCAATAACCTCAGCCCTACGATACAACAAACACCGATCTCAGTGCTACGCGATGTATCAATGGGACGCTGGACCCGGTTTCCAGCAGGTGCCGCTCCCCACCAATAGATGGAGCAGCCCGACAGGTCAGCCCTCAATCCTGACGGTTCTGCTACCACTGTCAGGATAGAGGGATATCGCAAGGGCTATTCTCAAAAAAAAAAAAAAAAAAAAAAAAAAAAAGAAGAAGAAGTGGTTTGCCCATGGAAACGGGGATACAATTTTTTTTTTTTAGATAAATTTTGGAAAGCTTGGAAAAGTGTTTGCCACGAACCCACAGTGGAGTGTGTTTTGCGGAAAAGTGGCACCAATTTTTTCCGGTATAGGAAAGGCGGAGTGGGGCAGACCAGCAAAGGAAAGTGAGGCCTTGTCCGTCTACTTTTCCATGGACCGTAGGAAAACGGACATGACTCGGTGAGGGGCATTGAGCAACGCGATCTCGGCACCACGCGACGAGGGGGGTACTGGAAAAGTAGACACTGGGCCGGGGAAGAGTCTGGGGCCTTTGGTGGGACCCCCAGGCATATGTTATGACCGTTGGCCACACCACCTCCTGCGAGGTGGGATTTCCTTTTCATTTTGAATTTCTGGTCTTTTATTTTTTTTCACCTGCGGTGTGAGACACTTGAAATAGCTGTCCTTTCGACGTCGAGACATTCTTCCTCGTGTTGTACCCGGGACATGACAGCAATCGCCAATGGTTCTCGCCGCCCTCCATCACCTCACATCCAGTGCTCACCATCGCGGCTGAATTCCGGTGCTGTGTGCCGACGGTGGTCACGGCGCCTACACTTGCAGTGAAGGCAAGGATCCACAAATTGATGATTTGGACGATTTGACATTCTGACTGGGTTTCATCCTCTTGCAGTGGATGAATCATAGGAACGTCGTGGCGATGGCCATCATCCAAGTGGCGGTTGCGGTGGCGATGGCCATCATCCGAGTGAATGCTAGGGGCGCTGATAAGAGCAGACACCTCTAGCATGCTCGGGGAGGCTCCATCTATTGGTGGGGAGCAACACCTGCTGGAAAACGGGTCCAGCATCCCTATGAACAATCAGAAATCATATGAACATGCCATGTGTCCATCCTACTTGAAGGCGAGAAAAGCATATGCACCGACACGTTGGCATGCAACGTTAGCCTAATGAGCAGCGTCGATTGCCCTCAACCGAGGGAATGGCTGCCCATCACTCTGTAAGATCATATCCCTACTCACAAACCCCATCATGTAGTCAAATCTTGCAGCATCATGAGGAGGGGAGGAGACAATCCAAATAGGGAAGATATCAGTAAAGACGCACACGTAGCAGAACCCCGGAACCCCCACTGCACCACCTTGCCTGCCACGTGGTGAATCCTAGTATTTTTACCACCGGGATATGACCCCCCGGGTAGCTTAGCAAACTCGAAATCATATAGGCATGCCACGTGGCCACCGCGATTTAAATGCACAAATTCGTTCGAGCGGCAACGCAGGCACATATGTATAACCAGTGAACAGCATTGATTACCCTCAACAGAGGGGCTTGACTGCCCACCCATGCATGACTTCATACCCTACCCAGAAATACTCATCAACAACCCAAAAACCATACATCGCCATGAGTAGAAGGGGCAATCTGAGCAGGCCTCACTAAAAGCTAAAAACCTAAAGGCCACGTGGCGGAACCCAAACAAGTCACGCACAAAGAAATCCATAGCGCCGCTTCCCTCGGCACTTCCTGTCCTCGCCACGTGACAAGAAACCGGACATCACGTTTGCAGGCCCTAATGACTGATGCAGTGTTGGCCCGCGGCTAGATCTGCCCTATTACCGTGTGGCAACCAATCAGATGTGGTAAAACAATCCAATAGCTATCCCACCCCTAGCTCTCCCCCACACCCGTCCAATATGCTGAACGAGCCGTTCAAACAGCCCTGTCGCCCTCCCCCCTGGTCATCAACACGATCACAAACTTCAAGGAGAAAGGACACCAGGGGAGAGAAGGGGGAGGGGGAGAGAGCGGAAAACCCCACCGCACTTACCACACCGTCGTTGTTGGTATTATTGATGTCGTTTTTGTTGCTGTTGTTGTTGTAGTTTTTGTTGTTGTAGTCTGGCGTGCACGAACTCACAATTTCCATACTTGTTCCAGTGTCATGCAGAACAGTCACGGTGTTGCCGGCACCCACGATCTCTGCGTCGTGGTTGCTGTAGGTGTTGTTGCTGCTGTTGTTGTTGTTGTTGTTACTGTTGTTGTTGTTGTCGCGCGCGCCCGAGCTCACGATCCCCATGTTTGTACCACGGACCACAGTGTCAATCTTATTATTGTTGTTAGTGTCCTGTGCGGATGTCAGCATCAGAGTCGCAGGCGCCATCAGTCTGGCTGATGTCGCCGATGTCTGCGTCGTGTGCACCGCAGATGTTGAGACATCCATCAGGACCAGCAAACAACGTTGTCCTGCCTTCCTTGCCGCCGCTTCCTCATGTGACATATTCTTTGTTGTCTCTGTCGGGACGGGTGTTGGCGAAGCCCCGCCAAGAAGTGTGTTGGCGGATTTCAACCGGTTTTCTGCGACCATGTGATCGTGAGAAGAGATCCGGTCGTCAAGGGAGTCTTCAGAGCCTCCCTGGCGTGCGTCCTCCTTAGTTGAYATAGCCGCCCCATCAGTCGACAGGTCAACCAAGGCAGCTTGCGCGGTCAATCCCCCCTTTGACCGCTCCTCAAGCTCCTCCCACAAATCACGCCCCTCCTCAAGATCGAATAACAATCGGCTGTGATAAGATCTGCGCGCTGCCAATCTATGAAATCATCGAGGTGGGGGGCAGGCCCTTCCTCAATCTGCCAAATGGTATCTAGCATGCGCTGCATCAAGGTCTCCACCCGTGCCGCCACCGCCGCATGATCAACATCTGGCCAATCTCCAGCCGACACGGCCAAACAATCCACCAGCTCCTGCAGCCGGCGTCGAC
Source organism: Chara braunii (assembly GCA_003427395.1). Classification (NCBI taxonomy): domain Eukaryota; kingdom Viridiplantae; phylum Streptophyta; class Charophyceae; order Charales; family Characeae; genus Chara; species Chara braunii. The sequence goes on from BFEA01000101.1 coordinate 2,975,770, forward strand.
CAAGCCGCATCGTTGAGAGCCAATCATCTGCCCGGCGTTGGAGATCCGTGGGCGTTGCCATCACGTTATCATTCTCTGCCTCCACTGTCCTCTTCCTTCCACCCCACGTCACACACCCCTCGAGTTCGTCAAACTTGCTGTTATTGTATCTTGTTCTATTTTCGAAGCCGATCCCCAAACCACCGCGCCATGTGTCTACTCAAAGCTTGATTTCTTCATGCCGACGTGTCGTCCCCTAAAACTGCCACGTGGAAAACCCCATCTACGCCCAGGCCGAGGCACCGGACGGGCAGCAGGATGACCAAGCGCAGTGATGGCACAACATCAGCATCCCTGCGCCAGTCCACGGAGTGCGGCCAGGCCGCAGCGCAGATTAGCGCTAGCGAACGACGTGCGTTCCAGACATGTCCGAGTTCCTGTTGCTGCTGGCTGGTGCGGTGAGGCACGGCATGTCCCTGACGTGCATGGCTGCTGGCATGCTCGAGAGTCGTATGGATGTCAGACGAAGAATTTGGGTTATGGAACGCAGCGGCGGTGTGTGGAAGGATCTCCAGAAGGTGGGCAGATGGCACGAGAAGGTGTTCCAACGGTTCTGTAGACTCCCCCGTCCATTGTTCGAGGAGCTGCTCGCACGCATTGCTCCTCATATCCAGAGGCAGGATACCAACTGGAGACAGCGGGTGCCGACAGGCCATAAATTTGCTTGCCCATTGATCCGCTGGGCAAGTGGAGGATTCTACAGGCAATCAGTGCATTCGCCGGGACTCGGACTTGCCAGCGCACTGCGTAGCAATGAGGACGTCGCTGATGCCAACGAGTATGGTCATCTACCTCAATTCCCAACCGATCGAAAGCTTCAAGAGACACTTGATGCTTTCGAACAGAAAGGATTCCCCGGTTGTGTCGGGCCAATCGATTGTACCCACGTCTACATCGAGAAACCAATAAATGAGAGGGGAGAGTGCTATTACGATCAGACAGGACAATTTTCCGTTGTGGCCCAAGTGGTGTGCGATCATGAGTGTCGTATTGTGAGTGTGTACATGGGCAGCCCCAAATCTGTTCAGGAGAGTCTTATCCTCCGGGTCTCCCCTGTTTATCGACAGGCTCAACGAGACACAGGGTTGTTCGCAACGGAGAGTGAAGTCCTTCGTGATAGATGGAGAGTGAGCAAGTATCTCCTAGCTGACGCCGGTTACCCGCAACTGCCATGGTTGATGACACCTGTTTAAGGGAGCAGCAGGACACCAGTGGAGCAATTGTACGACGACTGTCACACATCCCGCAATGCTTTTGCAAGTCGGAAACAGTGTGAAAATGGGTATTCCCTGTTTTCCACGCCAACGATTTCGGGTCGAGGACTCGGAGTCCCGGAACGACTCATTTTGAAAAACAAAACGGCCTTCCAAGGACCCCGTGAAAGCTTGTTGGCTTCAGGGAAAATTCCGCGGCAAAATATTTCCGGTCCGAATTGCTGTGGGGTCCAAGCCTAATTCAAAAAGTACCCTTGAACTTCATCACGCGTAGTGCAACGTCTTTTTCCCGACCGAAAAGGAGGAGGAACGCAGGTCGGATCATGGTTTTGAACAAGGGATTAATGAAGCTCTTCACAAAGCTCGGAATCCGAGACGGACGGTTGCAGTCTTACTGCTTTTTCTTTGAACTCTTAGCCATGTGTCCAATAGTTGAACCCCTGGGCTTGGAAGTGGTCCGTGCGGCGACATCCATGGTTGTCAAGCCCCAACGGGGGTCTGGGCGTGGGCACCCCGAACCCCGGCTCCGCCTCCCCGCAAAAAAAAAGAAAAAAGAAAACAGTGGGGGGTGCGCAGCGGGGGCCTGCACCCCCTGGCCCTTCCCTGCAAAACCCTTTTTTTACCCCACCTCGTAACCCCCGCGGTGCCACACCCAAAGTGAGACCAGGGTGGCCATGCGCGCAAGGACGGGGGCGGGGTCGACAGGGGGTGGGG
>BFEA01000101.1:2978191-3000986 GCA_003427395.1 Chara braunii
AAGGGCGGGGGTACAAGGGCAGGGGTAAAAGGGGGGGGTTAAAAGGGCGGGGGCGGAGTTTTAACTTAGGGATCCCTGGGCCGGGGGTCCGGGGTTCAAACCCTCACCGCGGCTCGGGCCCCGGGAATCCCTGTCTGGCAACCTTGACGACAATCACTACACGACGTGCCAGGCAAGTGCGGAGCAACTGTCGGCCACGTGACGACGATGAACTCGTTGAAAGGAACCAAAACATAGTAGGGAGGAAAATGAGTATCAACAATCACAAAATCCGAATTGACAAATTCATAGTATCGTGTTTTAGAGGGAAAATGATGAGGGTCATTGGGGGGGGGCAAAGAGCTCCAATCTATTCGTGGGGAGCAACACGTGATGGGAACCGGGCCCAGCGTCCCATATAGAATTATACAGATGATTCGAGGAATGATTTGAGATAGCAGGGCCATTACCTTGCTTCGGCTAAGAACAATCTGAAAACTATGAAAAAGTTTAAGAAAAGCTTGGATAGCTACTAACCTACCGACCTAGTACAAGGTTTTTGCTTTGATGAACCTAGAAAACAAGAAGACAGGAAAAGGAAAACTACCCTCGATCCAAACTCCTTCCCAACACTGCAGAGGGAAGACTAATGCCCATGCATTCAGTCCTCGTACCAGAACTCGCTAGATCTCATACCCCCCTTACTAGGGTGACAGGACAACCTCAACAGTCCCAGTATCAACCGAACTAGTTCTCACGGACAGGAAGTGTTTTCCTCCCTCGACACCTTCCTTAGCTGCACAACCCCCAAAGTTATAGGGTCACTACTCCGGCGTCAGCTACGTTGAACATGATGGTTATGCCTTCAACCCTCGGCATAGCTCCAATGGTCTTATGCCCCCCTTGGTTAAAGAGCACATGCTCCAGTACCGACCATTGTCACTGTACCCCGCCCTTCTAATAGACCTACCACCCCGAACATCAATCCCTCCTCTACCCGGGCACCACCTTACTGAAACCAACCCCCCTCTTCCTGCTTACCAAGTCAGTTTTGAAAAGTTTAAGAAATTTTCGAAATAGGAAATTCATATTCTGACATACATCCAGGACTCCACAACACATAAAAAGCTCACCGTGTGACCAACAGAGTTACTCCGCACAAAAAACAAACCCCCCCTTGGCTACGACTTCTTACACGTTCCACTTGTAGACACGTGTCATGTCGTTATTGTATGGGAAAGGTCGTGAGCAGGGATGTTCGATAAGTCAGCGCCTCAATGACTCAAGTTCCGCTCAACAGACTCAATCCACATGGACGATACACACACATCCATCATTCACAAAATAAGGCGACAAAATCCCGTTAACTTCGAGAATCGCCTTCACGAAGGAAATCGGGCAATTTGGTGTGAATTTCACACCTGGTATTCCTTCCTGAAGGGGGATTACCCAAGAAGCTAATGGATGAGTTCAGGAGGAGGTTTCTCAACCGACGATCATGGGTTGTTCAAGTGGAGCGAAGATGAAACGACAACAAAAATACTCAAATCGTTGCGTGGGATGAAACTTCCCTTTGGAGCGACAAGAAGTGCAAAGATCTTAACGAGTTGAACAACTTTAATGGGGTGCCCATTCCAAAATCCTTCAAGTTCGATGAAACAAAGAGGGCCATTCATTCAAAATGAAGATAAGATGGGAGCAAAATCACTGGTTGATTGGAGTGTTTTGTATTCGCATACCGTGGAGGCACGATGAATCTTCTTGTTACATTCTTCTTGCAAGTGGAAGATTGTGCCGAGAGAGGAACTGACAACATCGATTGAAGGCGCGTAGGATTCCTTGGAGGAAAAAAAAAAGAGAGCCACCTCTATCTACTCGTCATCTATACATCACACCGATCCTAGAAAGAAAGAAAAAAGAGGCATACACTGAATTGAGCAAGCTGTGCTGGATCTTGTGTTTCAAACGATCCTCACCCGACGAGATCTTCACAATCGGAGGGCGAAACGATGAATGCAGCTCAAGGACATAATCAGACACATGCAACCACCACATGTAGCAACCATCCATTCACTCATCCATCCACAAAGGATGGAAAAAGGGCGAGAGAGAGGGATAAAAAAGAGAAGAATATACACTTCCTCATAAAAGAAGAAAAATTGGCATCTCGCCGGACAACTTAACTCCAAAGAAGAAGAAGAAAATAAGACGCAAAGACCTTCCGCTCTCGAGCTATGGCCGCAGGCCATCCAATCCACCATCAACACACCTCACCTCGCTCGAGTACCGACGATCCTAACCACCACATACCTAGAGGCTAGTGCTTAATCGTAGAGATCGTCACCCCGTCCACTCAACTACTACGTGGATTCAGACAAATCTTGCAGTTCGCCACAACAATCCAACGCTCAATCCGCAAAGTTACAGCTAACTCATCATGACTTTCCGACCCGCTGATCACCAGCTCATCTTGCCACTACTCCACCAGAGTTGACCGATGAATTGTGAGCGGGTAAACGCAATGCGCTCGCGAAACTTTTAGTTGCGAGAAGAAGGGGAAGAGAATGATGGGGGGAGACAGAAGAGGAGCGACGAGAAAGAGAGAGACGCGCAGGAGGGGCATGCTGATCCGCGCAGAGTACTTCGTAATCAATCAGATCGCAGTGCGAGGAGTTCAAAGCCACCTTTCACCCTGTCATCCGACTTCTACGATTACTTGGGTGATCAACAGGGCCTTCCTACGTGTAGCTGAAGCTGGGAAATGAGGTTAAGGGAAGCAGTATAGAGCAAGACCAAAATTCAGTGGAAGCACGAAGAAAGAAAGAGCGCGAAGGGAGGAAGAAGACGATAGTTACAGTTTGCCGATAATGGAGCGAAGAAAAAGGCTGGGGAAGCGAGGAAAGATTGTACGCAATGTAATGCAAGAGCAAGGCGCAGAAAGGTGCATGTGTGCAAAATAAAAAAAGGCACCAAAACAGTTACGCGAAATATCAGTGAACTTGAAGCTTTGCCTCATACCTAAAGCCGAATTGAAATTGAAAAGTTTGAAAGAAAATCCCGCGCACGGAATCTAAAATGCATGAATTTCTATGTCCATTTTTTTTTTTTTTTTTTTTTTTTTTTTTTTTTTTTTTCCTAAGAACAAGCTCCATCTATTGCTGGGGAGCAGCACCTGCTGGAAACCGGGTCCAGCGTCCCATAGATACAACCATATCCTCACAAATTGGCACAAACTGGGAACCGGGCCCAGCGTCCCATAACGAGTACGTTCAGAAAACTCATCAGAAAATTTCATGAAATGAGACTAGGAACCTACTAGAAAAATCTAATTGGCCTCAGGATGGAATCTTGAAAATTGAGATACGGGGGCCATTACCCGACTTTGGCTCAGAGAATTTGGAGCTACTTCAGACATCTCTACGACAACTTCATGATTAAGCAGAATTCAGAAATGGCTTAGAAGAACCCCCATCAATCCCCTTTACCTCACTCCGGCAAGACTGACTGCAGCGGAGCCACCATCTCTGTTGCTGCTATACCATGCTCCCATCCTACCAGCTCGCCCCCTCAATGGTAGGACGTGATAACCCACCATCTTCTCTTTTTTGAAGAAGCTCAAGAGAATTAAAGGAGAGGTCGAATGCTTAGAATCCCTAGACTCCCAAACAAAACTCTCTTAAACTGTCCAACATTGTCTTATTCCCTGTCGAGCTCTCCCAGGCCTCACACCCCCACCCGGCTAGGTGACAGAGCAACAGGACTCGCCCCAGCTCCGGCCAGCGTCGTCCCAACAACAACCCTTGGTTGTCCCTTGGAATGCCCCCCCAAAGCATCACCAGATCTCTCTACCAGGCCTCACGCTCCTGCAAGCAGCAGGTTATAGGGCAGCACCCCAGCACCGGCCACCGTCGTTCTGGCATCGAACAACGATCCATGAATGTACCAGTATTAAACAGCCTAAAGCGAGTTGCTAGAAGTCCCCAGAATCCTATGACATTCTCTATTTTTCCTAAGAAACAAAACATATGCACAATTCAGAAAACAAACTTAGATACCCCCATCAATCCTCTTTCCTCCCTCCGGCAAGACTTATTGCAGCAGAGTCACCATCTCCACTGCTGCTATACCCTATTTCCATCCTACTAGCTAGCCCCCTCACTAATAGGACGCTTGATATCCCACCATCTACTTATCCCACTCACCTCTTTTTTTTTAAAAATTAAGAAGAATTCCAATACATTTAGAAAAATCGGAGAAACGAAAATCAGAGTGGAACCCACCACCAATCCAAATCAAACCCTCACTACGGGCGAGAAACCGCCACTCAAGCTTTCAGTCCTCGTACCAGAAGTCGCCAGTTCTCACACCCCCCTTGCTAGGGTTACAAGGCAACACAAACTGCCCCAGCACCGAATTAACTGTCTTCTAACGGACAGGAAGTGTCTTCCTCCCTCGACAACTTCCTTAGCTGCCAAACCCCCTACCGGTTTACAGGGTCACTGCCCCAGCATCAGCTACGTTGAAAGAGGTGGTTATGCCTTCCACCCTCGACATAGCTCCAATGGCCTCAAGCTCCTCCCCATGGTCACAGAGTCACTGCTCCAGCACCGGCCACTGTCGCCCCACCCCGTCCTTCTAGTAGACTTACCACCCTGAGCCACCCTTCCCCTACTGCGCGAGCCCACCCAAAATTTCTTCCAAACCATGCTTCCAATTTTCACCCTTAATTTGAAAAACCAAAAGGAGGAAGGACAAGAACTAGAACCACTAACAATCCAATTCCTACCCTCGCCACCGATGAAGGACATGTCGACCAAGCTTCTAGTGTAGCGGACCCACCAGGTGTGGTGCTCCGCTAGTGATAGAGATGGAGATGGAGGAAGAAGGGGGAGCAAGATAGCACAACGCAGCTCCCCACGCAAGACTCCAACGCACGTACTCCAAAATGTGCAAGTGAGGAATGAGACTGAAAACAGACAATGGCTGGGGTATACCCCAGCGGACTGACGGGACTGGACTGGACTGGCTGGTACCGACAAAGGTACCGGCCTGGACTGGCCTACCCCGAATATAACACAGGACTGTGAGAACAGGCCAAGGGGCTGGTCTCACAGGCCAACCCGAGGTCCGCTACATCTAGTCCTCGTACCAGAAATCATTAGATCTCATACCCCCCTGCTAGGGTTACAAGGCAACACAACCTGCCCCAATACCGATCTAACTATTTATGACGGACAGAGAGTGCCTTCCCCCCTCGACACCTCTCTTAATTGTATCCCCCCTCAAAAGGTTACAAGGTCACCGCCCTGGCAACAGCTACGTCGGGCGAGATGGTTATGCCTTCCACCCTCGGCATAACTTCAATGGCCTCAGGCCCCGCTTGGTCACAGAGCAAATGCTCCAGCACCGGCCAATGTCGTCCCACCCCACCCTTCTAGTTAGACTTACCACTCTGAACCACCGATCCCTCTTCTAAGTGAGCCCCCCACTTCACACCTACCTCGAATTCGACCTTCCCCCTTTTGATTTGCAAAACCGAACTAAGACTAGTTGCTTGAGAAAAAAATATTTGAAAAATAAAGACTAATTGCTTGAGAAAAAAATATTTGAAAAATACACACGAATACGAATTTCAGAAGCGCTGAATTCAGAACAGCAAAATCCATCGCTATACAGATAAGAGTTGGAAAATAGAGAAAACACTAAGACTAATTTGCTAAGTAAAATCGCTCAGACCGAATATACGATTTGATGACTTAGAAAATCCGAGTAGATAAACACAATAGAAAACCGAATCTGATGTCCAACCGGACTTTCGACTCTGGTTTCCGGAACCCAAGGTTCAGGAAATCGCTCAGACCGTAAATCATGAAAATGCTCAGACAGTAAATCAGAACCGTAATCAGGAGTTACAAAGCAGAAGAAACAGCTCGACAATCAAACTTTACAGCAAACATACAAATTATCATTGGGATATAAAATCAGCTACCCTAATTAGGACTTTCAACCAATACTATGAAAATTTCCAATTGATTTAACCGACAAAATTTATAATTGAAACCTAGAGCAGTCATGGGTAATTTCAACACTAAGAAAATTTTACAGAATCGCTGACGATTGACAGTGGTACATAAGACTCACGATTAGGATTCAAAAACTAGATTAACTAATCAAGAAAACTTAATCAGTATTTTCATCAACCCAAAAAACACGATAAGAGCAACAATCCACCAAATAATCCCTCTCCCTTTTTCTTCAACAGCCCCCATCTTACCACAACTCCCTCAAACCCTACCCCAGCATTTTCGGGGGATGTCCATTCCTATTCTATCATCCATCAATGATAAATTCATGGGGCTTACAGGGTCACCTCCAAAACGTACATGCACAAAGAAAGGACTCGTTGCAAAGTATCCCAATAAGCATCCGATTTCCGGAACTCGAAAAACCTGAAGGAAAAAGAACCCTGAGCGCTCTCACGAAGGCGCGTGTAGATCCTCTGTAAAGTACAGCAAAATACAAAGAAGATTCTGAAAACTGCACAAACGAGCAGTCAAGATTGGCCAATGTGTCCTTGCATCAGAGCCCATCAGGGACAAGCCCTGCAAATAGCGAAAGGCCAAGACCACGACCGAGACGACCTGAACCCGACATCACCATTTGCCAAAAGTGCAATCCTGGACCGGGTAGAGGAACTGGAGCTAGATAAGATCAACCCCGATCATCAAGAAAGCACTCAAAAAAAAGAAAGAAGGGGCTCAGGAGCTCATTCATGCACATAAGCCGGTGTGTCATGAGTACCTATCTCGTATCAGATTGGCCTTGCCGAGCACGTCCCGGCAATTATCACACCAGCATCTCACGTTCACAAGTATTAGGTTCAGCTGTGTATCAGAAACACGGTTGGAGTTCAATCAAGGGCTGGGTATTGAATGGTATTCCCAGTGGTCCCTGTTCCTGAAGAGCTTGAGTGTCCACAGTGAGTTCTTCAGTGCGAGTATCTTCAACGGCGGCATTGAAAAAGTCATGCCTGTCTTGTTGTAGACATGTACAAGGTCTCAGTTGCATATTGATTGTACAAATGAGCAGTTCATAGTACTTCATACAGTGACTCAAACGGTTGGCCCAAAAGAAGTAGAGTCAACTTCACACGAAGGTAAATGATCATATATTGAAACGACTTCTGGCGTCATCAAAAGGGATAGGGGTAAGAACTTCAATCTGATTTGCACAGACTTACTGAAATGTCCCCCTTCCGATCAGAATCTGGGGTTTTGCTCAGGTTGTCTGCTGCATTGCTCTCCAATAGCAACGAGTGCCGTGGAGCGAAACAGGACGGGAGAGTGAAAGAGAACAAGGGGGTGAAGGAGGGAGGAGGGAGAGAAGAAGAGGGTGAAAGTATGTTATAACCAACTGGGGTAGCTCAGTTAGTACACCCTTGAACAGTTGAAATACAGACCTGAGTTCGAACTCCAGATAACTCAGATGAGTAAGATACTAACAATTCTGAATTACCTATGGCCAGTCAGGTCGATGATGATACCTTTTTTTTTGAAGGTCCAGGGTGTAGTAGAGGGTGGTGGGCAGACCTCAGAAGGTGCCCGTAGTACTCATCCATTGGGAGGTCAGATGGATTGCAGGGATCTGATATCTCAAGGCTGTCACCTTTTTTTTAATCTTTTTTTAGTTATCTTTTTTAAATGCAGGCTTGTCTTCTCCTCATATCGGCAAAGAAAACTGCGCCGATTTCGAAAAGGCAGCGGAAGTACTGACAGCTGTGGTGTCAGACTGGGTGTCATATTTACAGGGGTTTGCCATGGTGTGAGAGTGGAAAACAAAAAAGAAAGAAGAAAATGTCCAACAGAGATTCTTTTGGACCGAAATCACTCATTTCGAGTTGGCACGTGGTTTCTTTGCCGGTGCGAGTTTTTTTGCCTTAAGGGTTTCAAAATATGCCGCGTCCATTGTTATTTCCTCTCGTTTTGTCTCACTCTGTTTCAGAATCTGTACTCCTGTGTCTCTCTGTCTGTTTTGTTCTCTCTATCCCTCTTCCCATTCTCTTTCTTCCTCTCTCACTCTCACTGTCTTTCCCTCTCTCTCTCTCTCTCTCTCTCTCTCTCTCTCTCTCTCTCTCTCTCTCTCTCTCTCTCTCTCCCTACTAGTTCTCAGTCTCTTTCTCAGCTTGTCTCCTAGATGCGGTCATCTGTCAGGCGTGTCTCTTGTTGCTGCACCGTGTTTGTGTTCCTGTGTCATCCCCTTTCTGTAGTTTGTACCCTGTCAGGTGTTCCTCCAGAGTCCTGAGTAGGTTATCTTCTCCTATCCAGGAGTCTGAGGAGTGGGAGTCCTTGCTTGGCTGGCAACGAGCTGGGGGGCACTGGGCGTCGGGAGTTTCTCTCTCTCCTACTAATTCTCAGTCTCTTTCTCAGCTTGTCTCCTAGATGTGGTCATCTGTCAGGCGTGTCTCTGGTTGCTGCACCGTGTTTGTGTTCCTGTGTCGTCCCCTTTCTGTAGTTTGTACCCCGTCAGGTGTTCCTCCAGAGTCCTGAGTAGGTTACCTTCTCCTATCCAGGAGGCTGAGGAGTGGGAGTCCTTGCTTGGCTGGCAACGAGCTGGGGGGCACTGGGCGTGGGGAATGATAGCAGGGCCACATGTATGTGAGATAGAGGGGGAGGGGTTGGGGGAGGGGGCGCACAGGTGAGGGGTAAGAAGGTGGCGATGCGGGGGCGAGGGGGGTTGGACCGGTTAGGGAGAGGGGCTGGCTTTTGGCTCTAGGGTTTAGGGGTTTAGAGAGGTTTGAAGGAGTTGTATCAGGCTGTGCTCCTAGTTGTTAAGGCACCAGTACATGGGCACCTGGGCCGCGGGCCTGAAACCTCGATTTATGGAAGCGCGAAATGAAAATGCGACCGCTAATCCAATTTATTAACAGCAGGCCCAGCGTTTGACGTTTCGGCCTCAACTTCAGACTGCAAGACTGGGGCCGTGTACTTGTGGTTTAACCAGTACTATGAAGTTTGTTGGTTGGAAGGGGCAAAGTTGGTGATCGGGAGCCGAGCCCATTGCACTTCCGTAGTCAGCCACGTCTTCCACCGCAGTTGGTTGAGATCGACCAGTTTGAATACATCAAATTCTTGTGTGACAGCATTTGGAACACTTGGGACCCGCTGGACCCGGTTCCAGCAGGTGATCCTCCCCACCAATAGATGGAGCGTCCCACCAGACAAAGCCTCAGTCCCGGTGGTTCTCTTACCACCACTGGGATACAGCCCTTGCACAAGGGTCTTTTAAAAAAAAAACAAAGAAGGAAAAGAAAAGAAAAAAAAAAGAAAAAGAAAAAAAAAGAAAACAAGAAAAAAGAGATCGTCCAGTTTGCATAGCGTTTGGGCATCGTCAACCCACAGAGTTATGGGGAGTCGTAGGGTACGGTTGTGGGGATGCTTTCTCAAGGCTCTCACCCTTTTTCTTTTTGAAAAAAAAGAGAGAAGTATGTTGTAGCTTTTGCTTCCTTCCCCCCCCCCCCTTCTATGACAAGCCGGGAAATGGGCCCCGCATCCCTCACAAGCAGCAGGGCAGTCGGATGCGTGGGCGAGGCGCACCAGCCAGGCCCAGTCTTCGGCCGCCTAAATGAACAGCAAGACCGACCCAAACAATCCAAGAGTAACATAGCCAAAACCCAGTCTGGCATGACCTGCCTACAGCCAAAGGAGAGGAGAGGGTAGGGATCCCTACAAGTCTCAGCAAACCAAAAATCTAGTCCAATCGTTATGTTCCCCATTCATCCTAAGCTGTTGCAAATTGTAGCAACAGAGTTCTGTGGACAGGAGTGATTCCGCCTTTTGCTTATTGTTTTTTTTTTTTTTTTTTTTTTTTTTTTTGAGAACAACCCTCGGCACGATGGAGCCTTTTCTTGCATCGATGCATACACCCAGTTGTAATTCAAAATCGAGGCCTCGACAGTTGTTGGACGAAGTTGACACAGCGGAGGCTTTTTTTTCTTGCTCAATTGATCAATTAATCCATTCATTGATCAATCAATGAATCAATCAATCATTTTTTCTTTCTCTTTGTCTGTTCTCTCTCTCTCTCTCTCTCTCTCTCTCTCTCTCTCTCTCTCTCTCTATCTATCTCTCTCTCTCTTTTTTTTTTTTTTTTTTTTTTTTTWKTGAGAACAACCCAATCSGATGCTAGGTGTGCTGATAAGAGCAGACACATCTAGCACCGTCGGGGAGGCTCCATCTATTGGTGGGGAGCGGCACCTGCTGGAAATCGGGTCCAGCGTCCCTTGGATACATCTTTGCAGTACTGTGTTTGTTGGGCTTATTGTTATTGTTTTGTTTGAGGAAATCTGAGATTTTTAGCAGTGGGGAATGCACTTTTTTTTTTTTTGAATCAACATCCTTTGTTGGCCTGCGGCCCCGTGGCGGTAAGAGAGCCAGCGGGGTCGAGGTCTATCCCTGGATGACAACAGTCCATTGGTGGGAAGTATCACTTGCTGGAAAGCAGGTCCAGTGTCCCTTGAAGATACAAGACCAGTGACAGCTTGTCTGGGAGCGTTACCCAGTTTCGCTTATGTCTACCCTATTGGCCCTGCAGGACCTCTCAGCCGCGAAAAGCCGCCTGGAAAGCACTTTTTTAACTAGCTGAGCCATTTCATTAAATTTGAAACTTGGGAATTGCTTCTTTTTTTTTTCCAAGTACAGATTTGTAGGCTGAATGCGAGCTTACTGAGAAGGAAACGTGTTTCTTCGCTCCAAGAATTTAAGCAAACTTCGCAAAGTGTCTGCTCATCAAGCCTGAGCCCTCTATGATTGTGCTTTTATGGCATGCTTTGTTTCCTCTACTGTTGCCAATTGAAGGTATTGCACCCCAATTTCCACAAAATGTCTCAAGTGTTTAAACCACCAGTACTTCACGTGCTGGGATGAACGGCCCTGGGGTGCTGACATAAATTCATTCCAGTGGAAACGCCCAGGCACTATACAAATGGCTGGCAGCACCAGCAGGTGTGGCTCCCCACCAATAGACTGGAGCAACTGATTGAAAAAAGAAAAAAAGAAAAAAAGAAAAAAAGAAAAAAAGAAAAAAAGCCGCGACTTCCGAAAATACTGGTGGTTTAAACCACCAGTTTACCTGGAGCGGCAGGCCCGTTGCAGCGTGCCAGGGTTTTCTGAGCCACCAGCGGCGCACTTTTTTCTTTTTTGGCTGGCTCCGCCAGCCATAGTGGTCTGGTAGGCCGAGCCTCCGAATTTTTGTAGGCTATGAGTTTCTTTTTCAGCAAGGCTGGGCCCGAGTACTGGCGGTTTAACCCGTCTGTTTTCTGGATGGAGGTGTCAGAAGGTATCTTGCTACCTTCCAGATGTCCACTTGTGGGGGACCCTAAAAAAAAAAAAGATAGTGAAAACCACATAAGAAAATCACATTTGATTTTCGAGCAACTTTAAAATGTTCTCAATTTGAATGAAAGGACTGTTCTTTCTTCCTTCCTTAAAAGACTCCACTTGGCATCTGACTCTTTTTTTTTCTGACATTTAAGCCAGCCAATGCGCTTCATGTCGGGACTGGACAGGTTGTCCTCATACTGAGGCAGCGTCCCGGAAGTACATGTTATGATTCTGGTTGTTTGTTGTCTGAGACCAACACTCGCACACATAGACTTCCAAGTATGCCCATACATACACAGAAGGAAGGGGAGAGGATAGGAGTATCACACCGCACAGAGAGAGATAAACACAGCAGAAGACTTGACCATGCGATATGACAGGGTACACTGAAAGTGCAATTCACTCCACTCAATCCTCACAACCAGTCATAAAGAAAAGCCGAGTAGATCACATCCAGGAAACAATGAAACGATGATAGTCCAAACCCAGTATTACACTGTCTATTAAACTCAGAGTCTCAAATTGTCGGAATAACTTCAGACCCACAGTGCGCTGCTCAGAAATGAGCAGTGCTTCACTCCCCAACCCTGAGTAACCACCCTTAACACCCCTGGGCCCCTGAACCATCAAGCGCCACCCAGATACAACCTCCAAAGGGAAGTGCCACCCTGAAACAGGCCTCTTGGCCAAGCGCCACTCAGAGGATGAAGAAGAAGACAAGCACCACAGTATCAGATGATGACGAAGTGTCGGAAGACTTCCCGGATGGAAGTCTGCAGCAGCTCCACCCAATCCTGACAAGATGACCTCTGAGGAAGAAGCTGCAGCTATGGCTGCAGCGCCACCACCCTGGAACCCCACTCCGGAGGAGGGTCCAGCAGGGCACCAACTTCTCTCGCCTCCAGCAGACCTCAATAACCCAGACCTCTGACAGCCCCGCGTGCTGGCAGAGTACAGCGCAGGTCCCAGCTATGGCCGGCGCTCCGAAGGTCTGGCTATGTCTGTCTCCCACAACGCCTTCCGGTTCACGCGTAGCGCAGCAGTGATGTACTCGGTACCAACTGCCAAAAGCCCTGAACCGATGTGCCCATCCTATCTATAGTCTAAGCTAGCCTAGACTCGACCTAGACCGGACTGACTGACCGACCGGTACCGATTCTGTTTCGGCCTCTAGGGCCTCTCCTAACCCGGCTATAGGCTATAAAACCGTCTATCAGCTTAGGCCTATAGGGCCTGGCTGTCCTAGGGGTAGACCGGGTCTGCTATTCGCAGTTAGGGTAGCTGTAGGAAATTCAGTTAGTACGGGCCTGTATTTTCCCAAATTTGCAGATATGTGCCTGACAAATTTTCCTTACAGGCAGGTCACTCGGTTAGCCCTCAGCCAAACAAAATTACGAATCTGTCCTACCTATAGTACAGCCTCGACAGAGAGAGGCTACAGGCGACCAGAAAACAGCAAGTCATTGCATACATACGGGATTCTCAGCCGAGACCGGGTAATGGCCCCGGTAATTAGACAGTTGTATGAGAATGGGCTCCTGGTGTGTTTGGGACACTGGACGCGGTCTCCAGCAGGTGCCGCTCCCCACCAATAGACCGGAGCGAACCAACGCTCAACCTAGTAGAGGGAAATGCTCGCATCACTCCTCCTAGTAGATCGAGGCTGAGTCTTCAAAAAAAAGAAAATAGAAAAAGTCGCCCGTATACTAGGGAACTGATTGGGACATACTCGCTGCATCTTCTTGGTCTGAAAACATCCAACTGCTGAATAGCCTCTTCCCCTCTCAGAAAATAAACTGCTGCTCCTCCTGGGGATGGGGAAGGGGCGCAGCGCGACCGGGAGCGCTGCGCCCCGTTTGGTGCAACGCAGCATGGAGTGGCGCGGCGAGCACGGAGCGACACGACGTGGCAGAAACGATGCAGCATGGAGTGGCGAGGCGAGCGGCGTGACGTAAAAGTATGGGAATGGAACGGTGCTGGCGAGTGATGACATGCGCCGGGGACTTCGTGGAGGTGAGATATGATGGCATGCGCCGGGGACTTCGTGGAGGTGAGATATGAGGGGGGAGGTGGTGGCAGGCTGTCCTGTACTAGCCTTTCTACTCTTTCTCCACGTCTTCTTCATCTAGAGGCCTCAGCTCTGCGGGGCAGGGGCTGAACTTTCTGTGAGGTGACGTTAACGGGTTTGACGTGGACACTCGTAACGTGATTGCCTAGGCAGTGACAAGGAGGTGATCGCGTCCCGCAAATACTCTTCTGGCCAGTGCAGTGTGCTAGGGGGCTTTTAAGCACGGGCTATGGGAGGAGAATGTGCTCCTCCTGCAGGAAGAGGTAGGGGCTGAGTTTGGACTCTGTAGCGGTGGGGTAGCTGGATCAAGGGGTCGTGGGAGTGGAGCGCTACGTGAGGGTTTGCACGAACGGCTCCTTCAAGGTGATTTCACACAGCGACGGCATCTCCAGTAAATCCTGAGGCTCGATCTAAATTTGGTTTTGTTTTCCCCGAACTCTGCAGTAATTTCACGGAAGGTAATTCCAATCTGTAGTATATCTTGAGTGGTAGTTTTGCATTTCTACTGGTTGTCCCATTTTACGAAATAGATTGTCGTTTTTTTTGGTTGTTTAGTACTTTCCGATTGTTTGTCTTTCGTTTTAGTATATTCTGATTACTGTCTGAGCATCTTCTGTCCTTTTGTCGTTTCCTATTAACTGACATTTCGTTAAAACTGACATTTTTGCCTAAATTCACGAAATTGAGTGTACAAAAAAACAACATTTTTTAGCGTTTTTTTTATCCCCATGACGTCGGATGATCAGATCATCGGGTTTCGTGGCGACTCCTGATGATCTGACCATCGGATGTATGTTAACGGTACTTTACGTTGAGGTACATCAGATGGACAAAGTGAGATAACCACTTCCTCACCCGATGAGCAATGAAATTTTGACCAAGTCCACTTTCGTGAATTTAGAAAAAAATGTCAGTTTTAACGAAATGTCAGTTTATTAGCAATTTCTGACTTACGGTCTGAGCGATTTCCTGAACCCGGGTTCTGGAAATCAGAGTCGAAAGTCCGCGAGGACATCAAAATCAACTTCCCACTTGGAATTTCACAATATTTCAACTCATATCTTTGACTGATTTCCTAAATTAGATGCTAAAAATTCATGACTTCATCTCCTTTTGATTCCTAGTTTACGTTTTGAGCAATTTCTTTTATTCCTTATCCTTTTTCTTGATCTCGTTTTCCGGTTTACAACGAGCAAGCAGGGGAGTAGATGATTTTAAGTATCCCATACGGAGAGGTTTGGGATGGAGGCTGGGGGAACCAGTATTCTGCGAGGACTGGCTTTTGGTGGGAACTGCTAGTTCTTGAGGGAGTGGTGGTTCGCTAGGAGGCTTGTCCTGAGCTGGGGTCAATAAGGGGAATGGGTCGCCCCTTGATGGAGGCAGCTCAGGGACAAGAGGGAAAAGGTTTTTCGGATTTGAAGTTAGGGCAAATTTGCATTTGTCCTTAGGGGACAGGAGTGTGGGGGAACCACCATTCTGGGGTCAGTAAGGGAAACGGGTCTCTTGGTGGGAACTGCTCGTCCTTGAGGGAGTGGTGGTACGTAGGGGGCTTGTCCTGAGCTGGGGTCAATAAGGGAAACGGGTCGGCCTTTGACGGGGGCAGTTCATGGACAAGAGGGAAGGGTAGTTCTCAAAGTTTTTTTCTTCTACTCCTATTGATTTCAAAAAAGGCCAATTCTAGTAGTTTCTAGTCTCATTTTCATGAATTTTCTGATGAAGATTCGTTTTCCAGTTTGCAATGAGCAAGCAGGGGAGTAGATGATTTTAAGTTCTCGTTTGGTAACAGGAGCCGGGTTTTCAGGTTTGTCCTCAAGGGACCGTCCCATATGGAGAGGGTTGGGATGGAGGTTGGGGGAACCACTATTCTGCGAGGACTGGCTTTTGGTGGGAACTGCTCGTTCTTGAGGGAGTGGTGGTTCGCTAGGGGGCTTGTCCTGAGCTGGGGTCAATAAGGGGAATGGGTCGCCCCTTGACGGAGGCAGCTCATGGACAAGAGGGGAGGTTTTTCGGATTCGAAGTTAGGGCAAATCTGGATCTCTGCATGATGGAGAGGTGCTGTCCTCTCTTTCCCCTCTTCATCGTGGGGTGAAGGGGTTACTGTGTTAGGGTTGTCCTCGTCTTTTTTTTCCAACAGGGAGAAGGTTGAAAGAGGGGTTGGGGGACCGCCGTTCTGCAGGGACAGGCTTTTGGTGGGAACTGCTTTGTTTCTTAGGGAGCGGTGGTCTGTTGGTGCTTGTCCTGAGTTGGGGTCATTGAGGAGAAGAGGGCTCCTCTCGACGGGGGCAGGTCAAGGATAGGGGGCGATGGTAAGAACGAGGGCAACGAGAGAACGGGAGGGTAGTTTCAAAACTTTTCTCTTCTACTCTTTTCAGATGATGTCGGTTCCAAAGTTTTTTTCTACTCCTTTCAGATGTTGTCCGAAGTTCATCTCGATTGATTTCAAAAAAAGAGAAAAGGCCAATTAGACTTTTCTAGTAGTTTCTTGTCTCATTTTCATGAACTTTCTGATGAAGTTTTCAGAGCGTACTCGTTATGGGACGCTGGGCCTGGTTCCCAGTTTGTGCCAATGTGGGACGATATGGTTGTATCTATGGGACACTGGACCTTGTTTCCAGCAGGTGCCGCTCCCCACCAATAGATGGAGCTTGCTGGGATTCAAAAAAAAAAAAAAAAAAAAAAAAAAAAAAAAAAAAAAGGATTTCAGAGTTCTATTTCCGGGAACAAAAAATGAACAAGACGCACCTACCAGGCAGTTCTATTTGTGACGATATATATATATTATACATATATTATATTATGTATATCTCTACATATATATATATATACAAGTCGGACCCACCGCTGCGAAGCCGCGGCTCTGAGGTGGGGGTGAGATGAAATGTCGAAGGAGGGCCACGTCAGCCAAACCGCAACACCAAGCATTCATGGTAAAAAAAAAAAAAAAAAAAAAAGGCCAAAGGCTGGTCGGGGGCGATAGTGGCTAGGGGACAGCCGGTAGCATCAGGGACCGTGCCAACAGGACCAATCCCTGTGCCTCCTCTCAGGTCCCCTCCCCTACGAACATCAGCAGACTCTGCTCAATGCCGATCAGGGGATCCAGTCGTCTACTGCAAGGTGGGGGGCCCCAAGCATGCCCAGGAAGGTGCATGAGGCCGATGGGGATTGAACCTGCGACCTCCTCAATGCCACTTGCGAGCCTTACCAACTGAGCTAGGCCTTGCTGCACTACTTTCCACATGCAGAAAAGACAAAAAAAAAATGGTGGTGTATCTGTTCATGTTCTGGCGGAAGATTCATTCTCATTTTGCACTTTTGGAGAGTAGCGCAGCGAGGCCCTGAGAGTGAATCCTCCACCAGGATATGCCCAGAATCCCCAGATACACCGCCATATTTTTTTGTCTTTTGTGCATGTGGAGAGCCGTGGAGCTAGGCCCTTGCGCACGCCCTTTCACTTTTGTCGTTTTCTGCCACCACTGTCACGCCGTGGGTTCTTTAGGGCATGGATCCACCACTCACGAAATGTGCACATTGGGCCTGGCTGCACTACTCTCCAAATGTGCAAAATGAGACTGAATCCACCTCTAGAGCATGGACAGATACATTGCCATTTTTTTTGTCTTTTGTGCATGTTGAGAGTAGTGCAGCAAGGCCCATTGATAATGACTCTACCGCTAAAACATGGGAAGATGCAGCTGGCAGAAACGACAAAACCTGAAAAAAGCCAAAGGACGTGCAGTGTGGTGGCCATTAACAAAAAAGGAAAATCCAGAACTGTGCCACAAAAATATGGCGGTGCATCTGCCCATGTTTGAGGGGAAGATTCGTACCAAACAAAAAAGGAAAAAAAGCAAATGCTGTGCAGTGCCGGTGGCAGCAAGGACATCGCACACCGCTATCCGCAAACATTCGCTTCAGTCCGCGCGCACCCCCTAGCGCAAAAACATCGCGGCCTCGTCGCCAAACAGTACGGAAAACGCAGTCCGCGCGCTCACAACCACGGTAGACCTGCCACTCCGCGCCCGACAGTGAAACAACGGTACCCCCTCGCGCGGTTCCCCTTGGGCCCGACCGGTGGCTCCAGAACTGTGCCACAAAAATATGGCGGTGCATCTTCCCATGTTTGAGGGGAAGATTCGTACCAAACAAAAAAGGAAAAAAAGCAAATGCTGTGTAGTGCCGGTGGCAGCAAGGACATCGCACACCGCTATCCGCAAACATTCGCTTCAGTCCGCGCGGCACCCCCTAGCGCAAAAACATCGCGGCCTCGTCGCCAAACGGTACGGAAAACGCAGTCCGCGCGCTCACAACCACGGTAGACCTGCCACTCCTCGCCCGACAGTGAAACAACGGTACCCCCGCGCACGGTTCCCCTTGGGCCCGACTGGTGGCGTCACGGCGGGCCCGCTCCATCTTTTATATGTATAGAGATATATCTAGACTAAAAAGTTCAAATTGACAGCAAGTAACATTAACTCAATTGACATTAACATAATAGGGATATTCTTTCTATTTATATATATATTTATATATATATATATATACATGCAATAACCCATGTAGTAAGCCTCGTGGAATCTGAAGGCCTCGCCAGGCCACACCCAGACCCAGGCCAAAACGGGGGAAAATACCCCAGCAAAGATTCAGGGCCTCGATGAGGAACAGTTGACAAAAGTCAACTGCCGGAAACCCCAACAGTCAAAGTCAAGTGTACCCAGCCCAGGCCGCCGGTCGGACACGCACAATTGTTTGTATGCAGGTACCCAGACAGCATCAGGCCCAAGGGGGAAAATCTGCAACTATACAATCCAGGCCTTCGGCTGTGAAGCAATCTGGATGACTGAGGGGAGGGGACCCGAGGCCAAAGAGTCTCATCAAACGCTACTTAAAGACTGACCTCGAGGTGGTCAACATTCAGTCTTGCTATGCTGTTTTGACACTGGCTCGACTTTGACTAGACGCTGGCATTGTGCTGGCTCAATGCTGGCTAGACGCTGGCTGTGCATTGGCGATGCGGACGACGACACGAGGTGGAGACAGCATGCTAGCGCTTTATGTATTGTGCGCCAGGCTTGCTGAGGTGGCATGCTGACGTGGCGCTACCACTAGTCTACATTGCATGCTGATGTGGGGCTACCTCTGGTCTACATTGCATGCTGACATGACGCTACCTTTGGTCTACATTGCATGCTGATGCGGTGCTACCTCTGGCCCATATTGCATGCCGACATGGCGCTACCTCTGGTCTACATTCCATGCTGATGTGGCGTTACTTCTGGTCTACATTACATGCTGAAGTGGCGCTGCCTCTGGTTTATAGTGCATGCTGATGTGGTGCTGCCACTGGTCTCCATTGCTGATGTGGCATATGCCACCTGTCTCGACTGTTGACGTGGCATTGTCCACGCTGAGGTGACTGGTTGTGAGGAGGAGGAAGATCGGGATCTGTGGATGAAGGAGGTCAGGTACTCACCCGAGGGTGAAGTCGTCACTGGAATCTGCTATGTCTTCATGGTCTTCATGAGATAAAGTGAAAACCACAACAGTGGAAACTGCAGTAGCAACAGATGAACAACCAAGGAAAGGACGAGAGTGGCGTGGGGGCGAAGAAGAAAGTGGATGATGCAGGGTGTCGGAACCACTAAGAGAGACGTGTCACATGCGTAGGATAGTGACGTTGGCGGGAGTGCATGTAGCAGGTCCACCCTTTAGCAAGGGTTGGTGGGGAATGCCCACGAGAAAGCATGCGACGAGTAAGTGTTGACGCCGCAGTTCGAAAGTTCTGCTAATTGTTACAAATTTGCCTAGTGAGCATACCTGCCGGTTGATGGGACGAGATGTTAGAGGTAGCACTTGGTTAGTGAATGACAGGGAAATCTCAGGCAGCCGCTTTATCAAACATATTCATGTGAAGCGAGCCATCAGAATGCACCCGTAGATGCATACCTAAAAACGTACATGAGTCATCTGTCGTCGTAGTTTCCTTCCACTCAAGTTCATTGTACTTTGAAGGAGGAGGTAATTGGCCCCATGTTAGAACATCATCAATGAGGCGATAAGTGAAGGCCTATCGCTGAGTGGTTTGCAGATCATGTTGACAAATGTCATCAACAAAGCTTGCTTCATCCCAATATAGCATCATATTAGCTGGACCAGCATTTATTCTCATTGGAATACCGATGATTTGCTTTCGAAGAGTGTCATCTCTAGCATACAGAAAAGTGTTTTGTACAACAAAGCGAAGATGTTACAAAATTTGAGAAACGGAAAGGGTGTCCCGACCTAAATCGGTTGTCCATTGGCCTAAGCGAGGTTTTCAAATAACCATGTTCAAGGCTCTACAACGCGAATGCGTGCGCGTATGCCGAAGGGCATAACTTCCGCATAAGCATGGGCTTCATCAACAACTTTTGTCATATTATTCAAAATGCGGTCATGAGGAAGGTTGGTGTACATTGTGGTAAAATCAACCAAGCGAGGAGAGAGGCCGAAAAGAGAGGATGCATTGTTTTTCAAGTCAATCCAATCGCCACCTCGTCGGCACTCTGGACAATCCAACACCATCGAACACCAACTTGTTGATACAACTCAGTGCTTTTCTCACGAAGAGCATACGTGTGGGTGACATCAACTTGTCACATACACGAACATGCGTGGATGTTTGAGGGTCGGGCTGCAATGCATCTACTTCCTGCAACTGCAACACATGGCACAAGTTCGTAACACGAATAACCTCATGTGCGTGTACGACTTTAATATGGTCAATAAATGGGTCATGAGGTTGTGTTGTGTATCCTTCGATGGTATGCAGGATTTTTGGATGAGGCACTTCATCATTGATGACATTGTTTTAAAGCCATTGCAAAAGTCGTGTGTGCCATGCCGGTGTCACCCGCTCAATGTCAGCTTTGACACAATACTAG
Source organism: Chara braunii (assembly GCA_003427395.1). NCBI lineage: Eukaryota > Viridiplantae > Streptophyta > Charophyceae > Charales > Characeae > Chara > Chara braunii. The sequence goes on from BFEA01000101.1 coordinate 2,998,537, forward strand.
TTACCTAAAGAAACTTCATTGAGAAGGCGATGCAGTGAGGTACATATTATGAGTCGGGGACCCAGACGAAGATCAACAACAAATGACCTAATCGAAGGCTTGGCAAAAGTGGTAAAAAGTGAGAGGGTGTTGAGAAAAGAGGTGCAGCATGAAAGCCAACGAGTGTTGGCAAAAGGCGTTCTGTGTGAGAAGGATCAATTGATGCCGGAACAGGTGGAGCGGGAGGGGACCTAGCAGAAGGGGACTGAGGAACAAACGGACAAGGGCTCATTTGTATCCAGCGATGAGGATGGAAGTGTCGTTGTGGAGATGGAAGTCTAGCCATTGGAAGGATTGCATTGAAACCGATGGGGTGAAGCATTCGAAGTTTCCAAGCCCAAAAACCCTCACGGGGTGCAGCAGCCCACCGAAAGAGGGCATGATCAACAAGACCTCCAGATGTATGATAAAGGATAGGATCGATGCATTCCAAGGGTCAAGCCACAAAGTCGAATGCTGGTTGTCCACGCATTGTGCGATAGAGATAGCGATGGCGAACGGCAGCAGAAGAGTGCCGTGTATGCCAATGCTCTTGCAGTTGTAGGTGTGCACAATGCATCGTCTGTCTAACATAAAAATGTCGAGAAGGCAAATGAACAATTGCATAAATCATTCCTCGAGCAGTGAGGGGGTCCATACCTGATTCAAAAGGTTGTTGATCAACACCTCACATTTGCAACTTAAATCGCTATGCCTGCACAACATTGTTAAGGTGATAGAGTTGCTCTTGTGTCACCCTCCTGCATCATACAAGTTAGAATTTCATAGTAGGTGTGCATGCCAATCTACACGATGAGAATAAGATGTCTGGCAGTTCGACATTTGAGCATGACCAAACGAAACGTAGTGTCCAAGAGGAGAGCTTGTTATAGCATATGTCATGCCCGCGACAAAAAATCTCTCGAGAGGGTGGGAAGTATTGGGGCAACCCCTTGATTATTCCTTAATTGCAGATTTATTGTTGATTATAAAACAATGTTTTTTTTTTTCTTTTTCAGTTTTCAAATGCAAAGAAATGGAGGTGGGTGCACATGTTGAGATCCCGCCATCATCCTTTTTGTTTGTTGTTTGCTGCTTGTAGCATTGTGAAAGAAGGACCTTGGTTTGAATGTGAAATCTCCCGATGAGTGTGCTCACAACAGCAATGCCAAGAGCCTTGCACCGATAGACGAACAATGCCTACATAAAAAGATGTTACCAAACAATTTTGACACATGCATGAACCGATGTAGAAGGATTATCCCAAGGAATAGAGAACAAGCGATGAGTGGGCATGGGGGCAGCCGCCTGGGTGTGGCGAACCTTAGGCGGGTTGTAACTATACCCACTGCACGGGAAAGGGGTGCAACCCGTGTCCTGGTGGTGACCACCATCACAATCACACCGTGCATAAAAGAATAAAAAATGTACATAACGACCGTACACACGAATAGACACAACGTAATATACAGGAGGAATGTGTGTGTAAGGGGTGTAACACAAAAATGTACATGGTTACAATACCAAGCTTTCCTAAAAGGAAAAACAACCAAGCAGAACTTAACATCTATCATAAGAAAGAGTGGAGTATCTAAGTTTACCATGACAACAACCAAATAGGCATACAACTCCTGCAAGGGACGAAAGAGGTTCGTCAATAGAGGCAAAAAAAAACTGAAAAAGGAGTGAGAAAAAATAACAACATAAGAAAAACGATGTAGGAGGTAAGAAAGAAAACAAATTGTCTTTCAAAAGGAAAAGTCGATGCTTGGTTGTACAGGCTCGATGCTCGCCGCTCAATCTGCAAGAGCAGAGGACTAGCAACATCGGAGAATATATTGTCACATAACTATGAACTAAAAGAACACACTTTGCGAAAGAAAGGACGAAAAACAGAAAACAAGAACACATTGAAACCATTCAATTTCACATTTTTCTTTTAACCCCCCCTACACCGTGCCTCTCATGTACAAGGCTCGGCACATGGATGGAGTTGAGTGCGAGCTGCCCCCATCCTCGTGTGCCACAACGACCCACTTGTACGTTGTGAGAAAGAGGCAAAGTGAAAGGGGGGGGGATAAACATAGGGACGAGAGATGGAGATAAGACAAACCTATGTATACACCCGTACCAATACGGCCCGTCTGTACGGCCGTACGTCCGTACGGCCCGTACGTACGGACTTTGGGCCCTCCGTACGTCCTTTCGCGGGGGGTGTTGAGGGGGTGGATGGGTTGGGGGGGTGTCGGGTGTCAGGGGCTACCTCCCCATCAAAAAATGTTGGTCCCGGGGGTGTAAAAAAAAAAAAAAAGGTTCGATTAATTAATTGCTTGATTGATTGCTTGATTGATTGGTAGGGGATGGGTCACCCCCCCGCCCCCCACCCAGACCCATCCCCTACCAATCAGTCAATCAATCAATCAATCAAAAAA
>BFEA01000101.1:3020947-3031450 GCA_003427395.1 Chara braunii
TTCCCCTGCTCTTAGTCCCCGCCGCAGTCGCGGCGGGCATCCTCCTTGTTATAGTTTATGTATATATAGTCAAACAGAACTGCCCGGTAAACCGTAGGCAGAGAGGGAGAAGAGGACACCAAATGAGGGGCTATATATATATATATATATATATGATACTTGGAAGCAGACGGGGTAATATGTATATATATATACCAGCTCAAGGTATCGGTTGTTGGGCATGACCCTTTCCCCACAACCGGGGTTAAGCTGGATTATCACTTACGGTGAAATCAGTTAGAGGATTCTGCAGACTGTTCAGGGTTCGGCCTCCTGATGAGTCGTTGAATCTCCGACGAAACAGTTTGTCACAGCCCCTCGTTTGTTCTCCTCTTTTACCGGGCAGTTCTGTTTGATGATATTTGTATATATCTGCTTGCTCCTGCACAGTTTTCCTGATCGAGAAGTCACGGAGGTTTGGAGTTAGGAATATCCCAGTGGTTAGAGCACAGGTTGGAAATGCGCATTGTGATATATGAGGTTGCGGGTTCAAAACTCCGCAGCCGTGCGCATGGACACTGGCAGGGCGTTAGAATGACGCACGGCTGGACACACACCCCCACACTGCCTGCGCACCGCCCAAGGGGTAGTCCATCGTTGTTGTATGTGGGGACTGGGTGATGGTGGGTATCCTGATGTTCTTGGTCTACGGGTTGTCATGAGACTGCTGGGTGGCTTGCATAGTCTGGTGAGCCCAGCAAAGCACAACTATAGACTATTTCATAGTGTAGGTCAATAGGTTAGGTCACTTGCACGATTCACATAAGGTCCTGTGTTCAATACCAGACTGTAACTTTTTTTTTTTTTTTTTTTTTTTGGAAAAAAAACGGCTGAGATTGCTAGTGAAGTTGGTATGAGCATCACCACTAGCAGCTCAGCTACTGGCTCCAGTCTATTGGTGGGGAGCTGCACCTGCTGGAAAACGGGTCCAGCGTTCCCTCAATCAGGTATTACTGATGTATTGTTCAAAAATAGGAAGTTGAAGACTGTAACTTAGGGCTGGTCATCCTCTTAGTACATGGTCAAAGGATTGAGGCTGGCATAACGGGCCCCAGGGACATACGAGGGAACAGAGGATTGCCTGCTCTCAGATTACCATACAACACAGGGATAATAGATTATCCAGGGTCAATACATACAGTCCATGATTCACAATTGAGGGTGGGCTATCCTCCTAGTACGTATCTAGAGTTGAGGCTGGCATAGCAGTCCTTAGTACGGATATCGGAGGTGTCGGAGATACTCCGGGGGGTGGGAACGGGCTCCAGGGATATACGAGGGAATGGAGGCGGGGCCGGAACGGGCTCCAGGGGATATACGAGGGAACGGAGGATCCCCATCTCTCTACCATCAACACCATAGAACACTGTAGTAAAGACAACATAAGGATAAGATTTCAGTTGTCCGGTTGATGTAGCTCAGTGGTTAGAGCACCGGTTGGAATTGCGCGTAGTGGTATAAGGTTGCGGGTTCAAACCCGCAGTCTTGCGCATGGACACCACCAGGGCGTTACATTGACGCACGCCTTGGGCTGACACATGGTACTATTACAGACACTGCCGGCGCACCATAGTCCGGTGTTGTATGTTGGTTGTGAGTTTCACAGGGTTTGCTTGGGGTGCTTGGGGTGTTGGTCTCGGGTGTTCTGATGTTCTCCCCAGTCTGGCATATCACATGATCGTTCCATTTCCGGTAGTTGCTCATACGGTAGAGTCTTGGATTACATGTTACAAGGTCACGGGTTCAAGCTTGGTTCGGTCCTTGGGGGGGGTCCTTGTCCAGCTGGCCCATTCTCTCCTCGATACATGATTCACAGAGTACACAGCTTTCGGGCATACACACATAGCTTGCGAATTATATATCGCTTACAGGCTACATACACAAGTTTCCACACATGATACTGTCTACACAGATTCACAGAATATATACACAAAAAACAGGCTGGGGAGCTAGTCACTGGTGGGGTCTATGACTGCAATAGGTTCAGGTAGGTTGGATAGGGTGCCATTGGGTGCAGTTCCTACTGACATTCAGATAGAACTGTCTGGTGGCTATATATATGGGGCCTGTAGTTCATTGTCTGGGCCTGGCGTCCGAAGTTCCCGTTCGACAAGGTTCGTCCGATTCCGCTTCCAACAGGGCTGGGCAATCCATCAGCCCTGGTGCCTATCACTGCTGTTCGGCCCGAGTTGCCTGCCCGTTGGTAGGGCAATGGTCCTGAGTGCTGGTCACACTGAGGTAGAATAGCGGGATAGGGGGTGCACTAGGAGTATTGACGTGAGGATGGGTTGGGAGGTGGTCTCATATTCCAGGACACCCACTGCTCACAGTTCCAGGTGATCACTGTGCACACATTGACTGGCCTCTACAACACCCTGGAAAGGATAAGATTTCCGTCCATAACTCATGACCTAGGGTTGGCTGTCCTCCTAGTACGTAGCATAGGGTTGAGGCTGGCATGGCAGTTCCTTAGTACAGGATGTCGGGGGTGTCATGGCCGGAACGGGCTCCAGGGACATACGAGGGAACGGAAGATACCCAGCTCTCTATCATCACCACACAACTAAGCTAGATGGGAGTCACTGTGCACCCTCATGAAGACCWGTAGTAGCATGTTCATACCTAGCTCCCGAAGTCCCCGTGCAATCAGGCTTGCACGGCGTCTGCTTTAACCGGGGCTGAGCAGGGGGTAGGAGTCTCTGCTTAGCCCCGGTTGCAATCAGGCTTGCACGTCGTCTGCTTCAACCGGGGCTGAGCAGGGGGTAGGAGTCTCTGCTTAGCCCCGGTACCTGCAACCGCTGTCTGGTCAGGTCATCCCGCCAAGATGGCAATGGGTGATGGTCCTGGGTGGTTAACACTAGGGTAGGACAGGGGGTGTGGGGGTGCACCAGGGCAAAAAGATGAGAGAAAGGGTGGGTGGGGTCTTCAGAAGGGTTAATCTGGACAACCGAGTGGCCGAGTACTGTGGGTGACTGCCATCCGTCTAGTATCCCACCTCTACAACAACCTGGGCACTACATCATGGTTGTTCCTTGTCCAGCACCTGTCTCATGCAAGTGGTTGTCCATCACGGCAGAGAAGAGTGGTGGAGATAGGGGGAGGAAGGGACATAAGGGTAGCGGGGCATAAAAGGGTGGTCTCTCTCTCTCTCTCTCTCTCTCTCTCTCTCTCTCTCTCTCTTAGCTGGTATTGGTTCCACTAGGGTGATGTGTCCAGTGGTTGTCCACCACGGCAGAAAAGAGTGGTGGAGATAGGGGGAGGAAGGGACAGAAGGGTAGCGGGGCATAAAAGGGTGGTCTCTCTCTCTCTCTCTCTTACCTGGTATTGGTTCCACTAGGGTGATGTGTCAAGTGGTTGTCCATCACGGCGGAGAAGAGTGGTGGAGATAGGGGGAGGAAGGGACAGAAGGGTAGCGGGGCATAAAAGGGTGCTCTCTCTCTCTCTCTCTCTCTCTCTCTCTCTCTCTCTCTAGCGGGGCATAAAAGGCATAAAAGGGTGCTCTCTCTCTCTCTCTCTCTCTCTCTCTCTCTCTAGCGGGGCATAAAAGGCATAAAAAGGTGCTCTCTCTCTCTCTCTCTCTCTCTCTCTCTCTCTCTCTCTNGCTCTCTCTCTCTCTCTCTCTCTCTCTCTAGCGGGGCATAAAAGGGTGCTCTCTCTCTCTCTCTCTCTCTCTCTCTCTCTCTCTCTCTCTCTCTCTCTCTCTCTCTTCATTCATAATTGAGGTGCGCTGTGTTTGGGGGAAAACTCTTTTCTTTCCAAGATCCTCAAGCAGGGGCCAGGTCCCACTACCAGTAGCAAAGAAGATTGGATTACGCATCTGAATCTGGATATGTTTTATGCAGAAATTCGGAAAAAGCAGATCTTTGACTATTTTCCGCACCTCTAAAATTGCACCTCTCTACAAACACACACACACACACACACACACACACACACACACACACACACACACACCTGAATCTGGATATGTTTTATGCAGAGATTCGGAAAAAGCAGATCTATGACCATTTTCTGCACCTCTAAAATTGCACCTCTCAACAAACACGTCCAGATTCATGCATTGACTCTCATCCTTCTTGCTACTAGTGCCACCTTGCCCCTGCAGCGAAGAGTTGTTTGAATTTGTTTCCTTCCCAAGGAAAAAAAAAGAAATGAAACGACTGTTGTTTCCCTCCCAAAGGAGGCGGTTTCCCCCGGTTTCCCCCTCCCCCCTCCCCCCCAAACGTAAAAGGACTACATTGGGCGTAGGTGACCCTCGCAGTTGCACATTTCAGAATGAATTTTGCTCCACTTGTGACTTGATTCATTCAAAGGAGTGCTGTTGTTCATACAGTCTGAGGAGGACCCCTTGTCAGCTCAGACATACTGTTCCAAAGGTGGTTCTTTACCCCCGTGTGATTTTGGCAAAAGATCTGTACCAATGGGCCCAGCTCCGTTGGTGAGGTGAACTTGGAGTTTACTGCTGCCAGTCCATGCCATGATGATGTCTCTGGAAGTGGTTCTTTACCCCCAAAAAAATCCCTCATTAAAATAAAAAAAATTAAAAAAAACGCATTTCCTGTTTGACCCCTAGTGGCTTTCGTCAGAGGGGAAGAGCATGTGCCAGGCTGGAAGGGCTGAAGCCCTACTTCCCCCACCCACCCCCGCTGTTTCTGTGATTTTGGCAAAAGATCTGTACCAATGGGCCCAGCTCCGTTGGTGAGGTGAACTTGTGAAATACATAGACCTGAGTTCAAATCTGGGGGGACTTGGTGGAATTTACTGGTGCCAGTCCATGCGATGACGATGTCTAAGGATGTTTAAATCTGGGGGGAACTGGTGGAATTTACTGGTGCCAGTCCATGCCATGATGATGTCTCAGGATGGGCCCTTTTAAAAAGAAAAAGAATACCTTTCTCGGGTATGTCCCCAGAGTCACCCAGGGGTCAGGACCCACTAGAGACGTTTTAGAACGACTTGGCGGGGTGTCAACCAATGTCCCCAGAGTCACCCAGGGGTCRGGACCCACTAGAGACGTTTTAGAACGACTTGCTGGCGTTTTCAATCAGGTGCGGCCTTTCGTGACACATACGGTCGGTGGATGGAGATTGATATCCACGGCGGGGTGTCACTTTGCTTGGTATTAAAAGGACATGAACTGCAGCGGGCCTTCATCTGCCCTGGCCTACAGCCAGGGCCTATTTGGCTATCAGTTCGGCCTGTAGGACCAGGCCGTGGCCTGACCCCCCAGGCCGTGTGCTGTTCTAGTCCTGCCCGGTACCACTGTCGGTACCAGTCCAGTCCAGTCCAGTCCAGTCAGTCCGCTGGGGGTATACCCCAGCTGCAGTTTGTTTTGTGACTCATTCTTCATTTGCACAGATTGGAGTACGTGCGTGTTGAGTCTGTGTTGGAGCTGCGCTGTCCCTTCCAGCTCCATCTCCATCTCCATCTCCCCCATCCTCATCCCTTCGTCTTGATCTTGATGGACCGCCATCCCGGCGGGTCCGTCACATGAACAGAGGTCGGAGACCTCACAACTCAACCGAGATTGCCGGAAAACAGGTCAAGCATCCTATCTTGGGTATCAGACTGGAAAGCAGGTCCAGTGCCCTCAGAAGAAGAGATAGAAAACAGGCTGGACACCAGGTCCAGCGTCCTTTCCGAAAAAAAAGTACTTCCAGTAATTCTAGCATCTCTGCATCTGACGGAAGAAAATTGAGTCTGGCGTCCCTTTTTAGATTCAGTGACATAGCTATCTGATAGCCTTATGCGTTCTGCTGCTCGGTACCCTTACGAGCTCAGAAGAGACCTCGGACCTTCTCAGCCTGATGTGCCGCCTGCTGAATCAATAATACCTAGGTCTGTGAGTGGGTGGTGGTCCCACAAGAGCTCCGAGTACCTGAGCTTGTCCCTGTCATCGAAGTATTAAGGCCACGAATGTAGAGAAGCCCACTTAGATTGGAAGCGGGTCTTGGGAGATTCTGTCGAGCCTGTTTGCTGCTTTTTTTTTTTTTTTTTCGTTTTGAGAAGCGGATCTTGGGAGATTCTGTCGAGCCTGTTTGCTGCTTTTTTTTTTTTTTTTCGTTTTGAGAACACCCCCACCAGTGTTAGTCCTGCTGATAAGAGCAGACACCACTAACACCCGGGGAGCGTCACCTGCTGGAAAACGGGTCCAGTGTCCCATACATGATGTCTAGTCTGATAGCATGGTTGTATTCTGCGAAGATAGAGCCCAGGGTGCTGGGTTTCTGAGAAAAGATTCGGTCTCTCCTAGCTAGCCAGAGCACCCACAAGGCTCTCACCCGAAATAATTGTGCTATTTTGAGAGACTGTTTATGACAACCCTGTTCCGTTCTACCCGTGAAAACAAATTCCTTCTGCCATATTAGAGACCCTCCGTATGCTTGTTTGTGACCACATTTGTTCTAATTTGTCCCCAAACCCCCTTGCAATGACACATTCCCACCATAGATGCAACAAGTCTTCTAACGCGCAGCTTGTGGGCCGGCTCTGCACAAAGTGTCCACCGCTTCCTTGTCCTTTTCTGACCACCACATCGCTGTTGGGACGCAAGAGTGGAGGTATAACCACTGTACCCCCCCCCTGTCTTGGTCTCCAGTGCCCCTGGTAGTATAGATGAAAGAAGGTAACCCATCTAGACTCAATAGTCTGTAACCCCAATGATTTACACCTGCTTACCCATCCAATCCTCAGGCTCGCCTGCAGCTCATGGCTCTTAGTCTGTGGTACTGCCGAGGTAACCCCTGTTGTGTCTGTTATTTTCCAACCGATTTTGTCCACATCCACTCTCCATTCACAGACTGGTTTGGACTCCAGTAGCCTGGAATTCATTATTCCCCTCCTGTCATGTCTTTTGAGTTACGCCGATACTTTCCCATCCCACTGGGGTCTTGACTACTGTGTCTCCTTGTGTCTGCACCAACCGCGGAGCCTGAGAGTTCACATTCTGTTACTTCTGTTACTTCCACCTGTCCATTCCCTATTACTTTCTCTATTCTGATAAAGGAGGACATTGCGCGGACCTTCCACCACTAGAGACATTTTAGAACGACTTGCTGGCATTTTCAATCAGTTGCGGCCTTTCGTGACACGTACAGTCGGTGGGTGGATAATTGATATCCACAGCCCGCCTGTTTTGTGAAACTGAAGTTTGGTGGCCAGGGTGTCAACCAATCCGCACTGAATCTGGACGTGTTTGCGGCGAGGTGCAGAAAACTGTGATTGATCTTCTTTTCTGCATATCTCTGTGTGGAACACGTCCAGATTCAGACACTTAATATCCCAATCGTCCTTGCCAGTGGGATCTGGCCCTTACTTGTTTTGATTTTTTTTTTTAATTCGAATTCCACTGTTCATCCAGTTGCATTTTTTTTAATTCGAATTCCACTGTTCATCCCGTTGCATTAAAATGTTTTGCAAAATGCCCCTGGTGCCGGTTGGCCCGGCCATCTTTGCAAAATACCCCTAGCGGGTACTGTCCATCTATGCACAATGTCCCAGCCGGTACTTGCCAACTTTTCCCAGCCCCTATTTATTTTCGTTTTACCCCTACCGCCCATGGTCATCTTTGCATTTTGCCCCCTGGCCGTTGTCTCCAAACATAACGTGCGTTGAAGAGAAGGCACGGCCATTGTGGCTTTTTTGGAGCAGGCCTTCTCTGGCCCTTGCTTTTTTTTTTTGCCGGGAACGTAGGTTTTTTTTGGGCAGGGACCTTCTCTGACACTTGCCTTGCCAGGCTGCCTGGGTCGGGAAACCAAGGCGACCCGTTTTGCAGTACTCCTTCCATAATGTTAGGAGCATTAGCTGCAATGAGTCTCTCTTTTTTTTTTTTTTTAAGTATGCGGTCTGGTTAAAAAACAAAGTCAACAAACTTTGGGCCTGATTGGTAATGCAGGTGGAATATATGTTTCCTATATGCCAAAAAAGCACAAAACAAAAAACTGCCCCTAAGCCGGGCCCGATTCCCGGCTTGATAATCGTGATTGCTCCTTTTTCAATTAAAAAATGCCTCCCAAAATAAAAGAAGCCTGATTGATCGAATCACGTGGAATATATTTCCTAGTTGAACCACAAGTACCTGGCCCATACATCGCCCGTGGGGCCCTCACTTTAATGCGCCACGACCTCCTCACTTTAATGCGCCACGACCTCCGGGGCCGGGCTGCCGTTGATAAATCTCATCAATGGCTGTTGTCGCGCTAAGGGCCAGATCCCACTGGCAAAGAGGATTGGAAGAAATGTCTGAATCTGGACGTATTTGTGGACAGGTGCAAAAAATTGTGATTGATCTACTTTTCTGCACCTCTGCTTGGAACACGTCCAGATTCAGACATTTCTTCCAATCCTCTTTGCCAGTGGGATCTGGCCCTAAATCTCATCAATGGCTGTTGTCGCTTTTACAACATCCGCAACTCGCGGTGAGGGGCCCGCAGTCGATGTGTGAGCCATGTACTGGTGGCTCAATAATTAGATGCCACAAAAAGACAAGACAAAAACTAGCCCTTCTTAAAAAGGGAAAAAAAAAATGTGAAGAAAACTGGCCCTTGGATCCAAAAACAAAGAAAGCCCGATTGATCAAATCACGTCGAATACATTTCCGAATTAATGATGGATAGCAAAAATATCCGAAAACAAAGAAAGCTCGATTGATCTAATCACGTGGAAAAACGGGCCCTTCTTAAAAATGGAAAAAAATATATATAAAGAAAACTGGCCCTTGGATCCGGAAACAAAGAAAGCTCTATTGATCTAATCACGTGGAATGCATTTCCTAATTAATGATTGATAGCAAAAATATCCGACAACAAAGAAAGCTCGATTGATCTAATCACGTGCAATACATTTCCTAATTAATGATTGATGTAAAAAAAAAAAAAAAAAGAAAAAAAGAAGAAGAAGAAGAAGATTGATAGCAATTGATCTAATCACATGGAATACATTTCCTAATTGTTGATTGATAGCAAAAATAGGGAAAAAAAAAAAAAAAAAACAGAAACACCATGAAAATGTAGGAAAATGTACTGGCCATTCCCAGATTTTTTTATTTCTATTTTTATAGGTATTACCGTATTAGGCACTAGAGTATCTCTGTACCCAGTAAGGATCCGATCAGGTCTGTGAAGCAAGGGCCTAGTTGCACCACTCGCCGTTGGGAAAACATTTTGTGTGCAACGCAACTGATCGTGGAGCTTGTCCAGATGCATTCAAAATCTTGGCGGATGGTGAGTGGCGCAACTCTGCCCTAAAGGAGGAGGAACCCATTATCTCTCAACCTCCGGAAAAAAAGACTTCAAATCTCAGAAGAAAAACAATTCAAAAATAAAGAAAGCAGGAAGTGGGATGAAGCCATAAAAGAAAGCAGGAAGTGGGATGAAGCCATATAGTCCCAAAAAAAAAAAAAAAAAAAAAAAAAAAAAAAAAAAAAAAAAAAGAAAGAGGGAAAAAAACATACAGTGCCCCCCCCCCCCAAAAAAAAAAAGGACAATTCAAAAAATAAAGAAAGCAGGAAGTGGGATGAAGCCATATAGTCCCCCCCAAAAAAGAGGAAGTGAGCTGAAGCAAACAGAGCCAGGGATACCTTTCTCGGCCTTTTGGCTAAGATCAAGTGTAGTATCTGTTCTGATCAGTTTAATATCTGATCCGTGGTCCATCGGACCACATTGAAAAAAAAAACAAAAAAAAAAACAAACAAACAAACAAACAAACAAACAAACAAACAAACAAACAAACAAACACAGAGCCAGGGCACAGAATCACTACAACCAAAAGATGAAGAAGGAATCCACTATACCAGTGGCCAAGCTCCCATTTGACTTGGTGGAGTGGGAGTGGCCGGGCGCCAAACCAATGAACATCTGGAACTACACAGTAAAAGGAGGGTACCGAACATCGCAACAAACCCTACCGATCAGTCAAACAATAGCGGACAGATGGAGGCGGGACTCACCGTTGGACCATAAACTATCACAATCATTCGACTGGTCCACATATGCAAGGATCAGCCCACAAACCACAGGGCGTTGCAGTGGCAGATCCTGCACCGCTGCCTCCCCACCCCTGACTGGTTGGTTTCCAGGACTACCTTGGAACAGCAAGGAAAGCTGTCTCACATATGCGCATATTGTGCTCACACGCCGGCCAGGGCGACCCTCGAACACTGTCTCCTGGCGTGCTCGATGGTAACCCAATTATGGCAATGGTGGGATGCGACATTTCACTCTTGCTGGATACCACATCCCCTGGGATATCGGCCTCCTGCTGCTTGAATCGCCACCTACTCGCTAACTGGTCACCATTTGCGTCTAACCTCTTTTCGTACATGAGGCTGCATCTCCTAACGCTGGCCTGGAGGGCCAGATGCTCTTTTGAACGAAAGGACCATCAATTTGGGTTGAGGCAGGCGCAACAGGCAGTGGAGGACCTGATTAGGTCCAAAACCCAGGAAGCGTGGAAGGCGATGAAGCG
>BFEA01000101.1:3046232-3061227 GCA_003427395.1 Chara braunii
CAGCCCTGATTTGCTGAGGTATACCATCAGTATCAGACCTGAACATAGCATTGAATGCAGAATTGTACCCAACCTGACAATAGCGTTAAAAAAAAAAAAAAAAATGAAGACGAAGAAGACGACGACGAAGAAGAAGAAGAAGAATCCAACAAGCCTCCATTCCATTTATAGGAAGCGGGTTGTATGGTTGCAGTGCACAGTCAGACTTCCATTAGAAACACTGATTATGTTTGCTTCCAAAATTGTCTTCCCAGATCACAAGGCGCACCCAACATGAACCTATACGAGCCATCTTTCCAGACCGATACAGTCACAATGAGGGACTCAATAAATGAATGTATACAAGCTATCCTTCCAGTCCGATACGGTCACGATGAGGACCGTTGTGCATTCGTGTTTGGGGGGAAAGACAGTAACATACGCAATGGGAATTTACAGTTCGGCAGAACCTATTGTCATAATAAAGTCGGGCAGCACTGCGGAGTTACCGTGGTAAGCTAGGCTGGCATGTATCTGGTCACGATGGTGGTGATCACGTACATGGTAATAAACCATTTCTCGATTTATGGGTGTCATCCTTGCACAGGGGCCACTGTATCGTTCCAGGTTTAACGGATGTCCCAAAGGACAGATACATGGTAATCAGTAATTAGTAATTACTGATGTTGCTTGAATTCTACCACAGTAAGTCCTGGCCCCATTTGGGGGCAGCAGCCAGAACACACCACTCAAGACAGACTCTCCCTCCCTCCCGCCCTTGATGGTGTCACACACGCCCCTTCATCTCGCAATATGGCTTACCTCCAAGTCCAAGGATCCGCTCGCCATCTGTGACGACGACAACTTTGATGTCCTGATGGGGCCAGGCCTTGAGCATCTCCAAGATATGCCCGCGGTTCTCAGGCCTGATGTACATGCCCCTTGTGGTGAAAGGCAGCTTATGGTACTTTTGGCACGCTTCACCGACGGTAGGTGTGTACACATAGGGAAGCAACTCCTGAGCGTGGTGCATCAAGAGCTTGAAGAACCTCTCTGGCTGATTATCCTGCTCATATCCCACACCCACCCAATATTGCAAACAAATGCACCCACCATCCTCTTCGTCCTCCCCCCCTCCCATACACAAGACAGACACACACACACACACACACACACACACACACACACACACACACACACACACACACACACACAGGCACAAGCTCATGACGACACAGTGAGACAACACACACACACACACACACACAGACACACACACAGGCACGCATTCATCAAAAGCACAGAGAGACAACACACACACACACACAAGCACACACTCATCGAGACACACACACACACACACACACACACACACACACACACACACACACACGCCCAGAGAAACACAGAGGGAAAAACACACAGCCCCCAGAGAAAACACAGAGAGAAACACACATACACACACAGACCCCCAGAGACACAGACCCCAGGGACGCAGAAATACACACACACACACACACACACACACACACGCACGCACACACACACACACACACACACACACACACACACACACACACAAAGCACCAGAGACACAGAGAAATGCACACCCACACACAGAAATGCACACGCACACAGACAGAAGAACTCTCACACACACACGCACACACATACAGACAGAAACAGTAAGCACACAAGAAGACCAAGGGTGAGATGGCCACTCTGTGGACCAGATGAAAGGTGATTGAGCGTCGAACACAGCTCCATGGAGTATGGGTTACGCCTGACGCAGAGCATCACAGAGTGCCATTAGAGATTCCAGTGTTGAGCGCACTCTAACCAATGAAACAGATGAAGGGGCACAACAACCGCATGCAGATGGCATCTAGGAGCAAATGGGAGGGAGAAGGTTCCGGATGAGGGCATTCAGAAAACGCAAAGCAAACGGCATCAGATGCCATCACAACTATCCACGACGCCTGCAGACTGGGTCCCAGAAAAAAAAATGCCAACACCTGACAGGGACGGACGCTGCCTGCAGCTGTGGAGGGTAAACATTATTGGGGTCCTGCTGGCCTTTTCATGGGCGTGTGGTATCTCTCCCACGAATATGCCCAGAACCCAAAATAACCACAACACACACCTGAAAAAAAAAAAAAAAAAAAAAAAAAAAAGATAACAAAGAGTAGAGAGAGAAAAAAACGAAAACAAGAGCTCTGTGGCTGGAAAAAAAAAAAAAGAGCTCTGTGGCTAAATCGCAATACAGAAGTTCCCTATCCATAACCCAAGTGCATGCAACGGAAGGGGAGAACGGATTTGGTCAAATTTGCTGTTCATGTTCATGGCATCAATGTCACAGAGTCACAATGGCTTTGGGGTTGAATTTCAACGCGAAATGTGTGCAGTCGCTGCAGTGCCACGAAAGAACTAAGTCTTCTGTAGGACGGATGCATTCACACGTGAAAGTGGACCAGGTGCAGGTTGTCATTTTCCATTGCACTATCACCCAGAATGGTAATTAAAACAAAGACAATATCTGGCAAAAAAAAAAAAAAAAAAAAAAAAAAAGCAGCAATACCTGCAAATGTCTCACGTACAGATACCGGTCGAGGTCAGTTGGTTGTTTCCTCATTGCGACCAGCTCCTCCACGTCCTTTTCCACAATCACAGGCGCTGCCATCTCCTTGATCTCTGTGTGAGGCACCCTGGCACACAAATTTCAATTGCAAAATTAAAAATTTGCAAACATTATCCATGATGAATTTAGTCCATGTTGCAAACATTATCCACGATGAATTTAGTCCATTTTGCAATCATTATCCATCACAGATTAAATGAAGCTCAACGAGTCAAACATGTACCAACTTAAAGCTGCGCAGCTGATATTATAACTACAAACATTGGTACACTCGGCTGCACACGCCGTCGTGTCTGTCACAGTCACACTGCAATACACAGTCACACTGCAATGACTTGGTATCTGAATCCAACGCATGTCACAGTGCCGTGTAGAGGACTGTCCCTCTGTTCCTGACTGCAGGCACCCTCCGCATCCGGCCACGCTATGTCCATTTTGCAGCCATGTGCACTGTACTGTATATGTCCGTTTTGCGGCCATGTGCACTGTACTGAAATGCACGGTCTCTTGTGGTGACCGTACTTCATGTTGGCCTGCAATCGGGGTGCCATTTGTCGAGAGTGTATGTTACGGTGGGCATGCACAATAGCAGCGTTCGTGGCGATTGTTGTACTGAGACTGTGGGCCTCGCTGCACTACTCTTGACATGCAGAAAAGACAAAAATCATGGCCGTGTATCTTTCCTTGTTCTAGTGGAAGATTCACTCTCGTTTTGCACATTTCGAGAGTAGTGCAGCGAGGCTCAACCCAATACAGCATACAGGCCTAATTGCTGTATCTAGACTTAAAGTTGCCCCAAATACAGCTATAATGAACGTACTACGTTCACCCACCTCATCCTTACAGTGTACATCCTCTCTGTCGGCAAGGACAGACCAATTCTTGAGCCTGTTATTATCCTCTCTTTTGCCTGAGGAGAATCTCTATGACTATTATTAGTCGACCGGAACAAGTTTAAGATTTTAGTTGAGAGGGGTCCCATAAAAACTCATTTTGAGAAGTGGGCAAAACCAGGCCATTTCTCTAGAAATCTGTCTAACAGACTTAATACAACTACTTGGATTTGGAACCTTCAAGCTGATGCGCACGATTTTGACAGCCATACTAGTGACTTGGAAGATATTTCTCGCAAGGTTTTTAGTGCTCACTTTGGCCACATCTTCATTGCACACTCCTTACTTCGCCTTACTTTCCCTTTGTACTGCTCCGTTTGTCTTCTCTCCAATCTTTCTTCCGAGTTTATCCCCTCCTTTACTCAAGGCAACACAACACCGAGGGTTTAGGGTTTTAAATCTAGACAGAAACGGGATATTAAGTAAGGGTTCAGACTCTTCAGAGTGTTTAGAAACCTGCAAGACAGCACATGCGATCCAGACCGCTCTTGCACGACACATCAACTCGACAGCTCCACAGCTGAGAGGAGCAGAACAGGGCCCAGGCATTTTCGAAACAGCCAGGCAATATAAGTAGCACAGGCTAACTTAGGCCTCAGGGGTGAGGTCCCCAGAATGGTTGGTAGGAGCCAGAACCAGGAGGTTCTGCCGGGCAGCTCTGTTTGACTATATATGGTCACAAACAGAACTGCCCGGTAAACCGTAGGCAGAGAGAGAGAAGAGGACAACAAACGAGGGGGCTGTGACAAACTGTTTCGTCGGAGTTTCACCGACTCATCAGGAGGCTGAACCCTCAACAGTATATATATATATATAGATATATAGATATATATATAGATAGATATATAGATTCAGCCTCCTGATGAGTCGGTGAAACTCCGACGAAACAGTTTGTCACAGCCCCTCGTTTGTTGTCCTCTTCTCTCTCTCTGCCTACCGTTTTCCGGGCAGTTCTGTTTGTGACCATATATATCCCCAGAATCACAGAAAGAAGCACGTCTAATTATGACTTCTCATCGCAATCTTTTATCTCCAGCGACAGGCGATCCAGAGAGAATTGTTCATGGAACCACTATAGAAATCATTTGTTTTCCTATTTGACGATATATATATCGTCACAAACAGAACTGCCCGGTAATATATATATATATCGTCAAAGGTAAACCGTAGGCAGAGAGGGAGAAGAGGAAGACAAACGACGGGCTGTGACAAACTGTTTCGTCGGAGTTTCATGTACTCGTCAGGAGTCTGACCCCTCGACAGTCTGCAGAATCCCCTACCTAACTGATTACACTGTAAGTGATAATCCACCTTAACCCCGGTCGGTTGTGGTTAAGCATCAACAACTGCCCAGACAACTGATACCCCTCTGAGGTGGTGGGGACCACCAACCACTGCCCTCAAGGTACCTGCATATATAGGCAAACAGAGCTGCCTTCATGTTTGTCTTGTTTTTTTTTTTTTTTTTGAAAACAGGTCCTTATGGTCCTGGCTCCGTATCCATTCTGGGGAGCGTCAGTCCGGTTCCTTACCGTCGGCAAGTCAAGAATGAAATACATGGTGAACACCCTCACGCTTCCTTCCGTCTGGCCGAAGGAACCCTGACCAGCATTGATTGCTCCTTGTCAGGAGGATTGACTGTCAGCTTGCCCTTCCTCTTTTCTTGCGTTGTGTCACTTCTTCCACACCATTCTGTTATCCACCACTGTGGCGATCTTTCCCTGTATGAGCCAGTCTCTTATGAATTTTCGTCTCTTTGAGGCTGTCCTTTCTGGTCTGCCTTTCGCCGTCTGGAGCGAATCTCTGTTTCCACCATTCTCAGCAGTTAGACCCACATTTCCTCTCTTGGCATCTCTGTTCCTTCGATCGTCTTGGAGCATCTCCTCTTCCAGATTACCCAAAGCGCCAACTTTCTGAGAAGGTGGAACCATACATCCTTGCCTCCTCTGAGATTGTTAGTGTCCTTAGAAAGGAGCAGGATGTTCAGGGGGGTTAGGGCCGGGGGGGGTGCTGAGAACAGAGTGGTCCATAGGCTGCGCACTTTATTCCAGATCCATGTTGCCTCTGTGCAGTACAAGAGGCAGTGGAGTGTGTCCTCCACAGCGTTGTCCGTGCACAGTCTGCAGATCTTGGTGCTGTCGGGGTCTGTGTGTTTTCTTCTCTTGTGGAGCCACTGATTGGTTGGCAGGGAGGCGTGAGCTAAGAGCCATTGCATGCTTCGAATCCTGGCCGGTCTAATGGTTAGGAATTTGGTCCACGGGATGGTTATGGGGGTCGAGGGGTCCAGACTCAGTATGGTCCTTCATTTATCTTTTAGTCTGGGGTCTGGGTCTGTGGTCTGTAGGCCTAGATCATAGCCGAATTTGACGTCGTATTCTGTTATTGTTCTCGTCCTCCCTGTGTTTCCCTGTTTCCATATCCATTCTTTCGGGTCGAATTCTAGCTCTGAGATGCAGAGATCTGAGATGCAGAGATCCGGTCGGAAGATTATACAGGGTTTGGATTTTAAAACCCTAACTTTTCTCAATCGGAAAGTCGCTCTGGGGGTCGTTGATCTGAACTTCCATTTTATGTGTGCTGTGTTTCGCTACCGGGTAGGGATGGAATCTGGATAGGTAGTCGGGTGGGTCTGTTCTAGCAACAAACCTGTATGCGCTGGTGGGCTGAGCTTGGGAGACTAGTATGCCCCAGTCCCCGGACTTCCACGAGAATTCCTCCCTTAGGAGGGGGAGCCATTGTGTTGGGATGCTATTTTGGATCAGTGTTAGGTTATCGAAGAGGGCGTGGCAGCCTTTTAATGTGGTGCGTAGTTCCTGATCCGTGGTCCACCGTCCTTGATCCTCGTTCCAGATGTGCTTGACCTGCCAAACTCCTTTTTCTACCCACGACAACCATCTTTGGTCTCGAGAACGTAGGGTCCAGGATGTTCCGCTGGGGTCGGTGATCCAAGGGTTGCAGAAAAGCGGTTGTCTCAGGACTTCCTTCTCTGTTGCTTGGTGCCCCATGTTTGTTCGACATCATTTTGCGCCATGCTTTAATGGGGCTCCAATATTTGCTGACTGCGTGCGTTGGGTTTGTGACGGGCTGTGCAGGCATGTACTGTGTGGGGTTTCTTCTGCGTGGTCTGCCGGATTTGATTGTCCATTCTTTTGCCATAATCCAAAACAGACCGTTCATATTTCTAGGGGAGTTGATGGGAGCTAAATTTTTGATGCTGTCTGGCACCATTTGGGTCCACGGGAGGGATTGCCTTGTGCTGCTTCTGGCCGACACTGGGGAGGATCTACTCGACTTTTTTAACGAAAGTATGCACAAAGGAGGCCTAGGCAAGGAGCTGAGCACCAGCATAGTCTCACTCCTTTACAAAAAGGGAGACAAAGAAGACTTGAAAAACTACAAACCTATTTCCCTGCTAACCACTCCATACAAAATCCTAGCCAAGGCGCTTGCAAACAAAATCACCAAACTAACGAATAGCTGCTTCCACATCGATCAAGCAGGCTTCATCCCAGGTCGTTATATATTAGACAATGTGATGACCCTGAATGAAGCAGCAAAAAAAATCATGGAGAAACGAATGAAGGCAGCAATCCTGTTCTTCGACTTCGACAAAGCCTACGACCAAGTTAACTGGGATTTTCTACACGCATGCATGGAAAAAATGGGGGTAGGCCCGAACTTTAGAAGTTGGGTTAGAATTTTGTACGCAGATGCAACAGGAAGAGTCCAGGTCAATAGAATCCTATCAGAAACCTACCCAATCTCACGGTCAGTCAGACAAGGCAACCCACTGGCTCCTCCCATTTTTCTTTTCATAATGGAAGCCATAGCCTCATTTCTCCGCAAAGACCCATCCATCGACCGCCTCACAAAACGGAACTTCAATCCGTTACACGACTTCACCCTACCCACTACACTCATGTTTGCTGACGACCTTACGGTACTCATTAGAGCTAATAACAGCTCATTCCAATCACTGGTAAGGGCAATGGAAGCCTTCAGACTGGCTTCAGAAATGAGGGTCAATTGGAACAAAACCGAAGGCTGGTGGTTAGCAGACGGCACCCCTCCCCAACCGCCGGACACAATCACACCCATGAATTGGACCACGGGAGAACAAGCACTACGGTTCTTGGGCATCATGGTTAACAAAGAAGGGGTGTGGCCGGGAATGGGCCAGAATCTGATAGCAAGAGCAATCACCCGCCTGGCCCTGTGCAAAAATGCGCAGGCCTCACTAATCAGACGGGCACTTCTTATCAACACAGCGATCTTCTCTACACTGTGGTACATGGCATCAATCTGGTCCCCCCCCGACGACGACCTCAAGGAGCTCAAGAACAGGGTGAGGTTCTACCTGTGGACAGGTGACCCAAACAGAACCACCTGCATCAACAAGGTTGCATGGAACCACATCACCAGGAAGCCACAAGAAGGGGGCCTTGGAATAATCGACCCAAAACAGGAATCCATAGCTCTGCAGATGAAATGGATAATCAAGATTCTCACAAGGCAATCCCTCCCGTGGACCCAAATGGCGCTAGACAGCATCAGAAGTTTGTCTTGTTTTTTTTATTTTTAAATTTTGCCATTTTTTTTGCAAATTGCGCTCTTTTAGTTCATAGTTATGTGACAATATATATAACCATCAAACAGAGCTGACAGGTAAACCGTAGGCAGAGAGGGAAGAATAGGACAGCAAACAAGCGGCTGTTAAAAACTGTTCAGTAATAACTTCCATCGGAGTTTCACCAACTCATCAGGAGGCTACCCCATTGCATAAGGTGAAACCCCCTTTTTCGTACCCCCCCCGCCCCCCTCCTCCCCGCAATGCCAGTTGAGACTTGGAAGTTGGAACACAGGATGTTGAGACAGTGATATTTCCAAGAGCCATAATAAACCGAAGTCATGAATTGAACCTAGAATAGGCGCCACATACAGATACAGTCTAGGTGGGAGAGGGAGGGGAGAGAGGAAGGGGAGAGAGGACGGAAGTGAAGAATTGATTTCATTTTTCAAATCATCAGCTATGAGCTTGAAGAGGATGAAGTATACAGGGAAGGGAGTCATCGAGGTAGGCTCCCCCATACAGATGTATCTAGTCAGGAATTCCAACAAGAAACAGTCATGAGGGGAGAGAGCCTGAGAGAGAAACTGAGAAAGATGCATAGTCAGGAATTCACACCGGGAACAGAAACAAAAGGGTAGATTTGGAATAAATAAATAAACCAGGAATTCACGCAGGCAATGGGAGCAAAAAGGGTAGATTCTGGGGTACATTCGACAGGGTGTGATTTGTTAAGTGTGTGAGGGCATAAGGGTACTAAGCAGAGATCGCTGGCAGCCTGGGTGTGATGCACATGGGGGATGGTTCAACGCATAGAAGGGTGGCAAGGGGAGGGTCTTCATCAGAAAAATGATGTGCCTGTGGAATGAGAGTGTGGACTTGGGCACTTTTTGTATTTAATCAATTTTAATGTTTAGTATTTGTAGTAAAGAATAAGAAAGTAGTTGTCGTGGGGGTGGGGTTTGGGTTGGGGACTTTTTTTTTTTCTTTTTTTTTGAAGTCCGTGCCTGGCAGCGAACGTTTCTTGCTTGGGTCTCAAAGAGAATCGGAATGCGCCGTACAAGTTTGTCTCAGACACAGAAGCAGAAGCAGAAGCAGAAGCAAAACCTACCTGCATTCTTATAAGTAATATAGGAAACTCTATACCGCCTGCCGGCCGACTACGAAGGGTGTATGTCATTTGTCTAGCATCCAGCCTCTACAACAACCTGGACTTGCAACACAAAAAAAAAAAAAAAAAAAAAAAAAAGGAAAGGAAAAAAAGAAAGAGAAAGAAGAAGACGACGAAGAAGAAAAATAACAAAGACAAAGAAAGAGAAGAAGAAAAATACAACCTGCATGTCATAGTGATGTACAGAAGCAAAACCCTGCATGTCGTTCCAATGATCTCCAAGTAGTGTCTCTACACCCACGAAATCTAACCCACCGTGATAGTGAATGTATACAAGCTATCTTTCCAGATGGGTTCAGTCATAACAAAGGGGAAAATAAAAAGACCTGCATGTTGTAGCGATGCCCAGCTTCTGAAACAAAACCCTGCATGCGGTCCCAATGATCTCCGAGCCGAGTAGCGTCTCTACCCCCACCAAATCTAATGCACCCTGACAATGCTTGTATACAAGCTATAGTTCCACTGGAATACAGTCAGAACGAGGGTGCATTGTGTTTTTTTTTTTTTTTTTTTTTTTTGGGTTGGGGAGGATGGGGGGAGGGAGGAGGAAGACGGTAGTAGAGTGTCTACCTACCTTCCTGGCAGCGGCTGGAACATGGCTTGTTTGGCATGCGCGATCCAATCGCTGACCTTGCTTGCTTCCGCACTCTCAGCAAGCCCGGCATTGACTATAAACTCGGCGGTTTTGCCAATCAATATCGCCACAAAGTTCTTCAGCAATCAAAAAAAAGTCGAATGCCAAAATTTTATCAAAAAGCCCGACCGACGACACGAGAAAAACACAGAGCCAGAGACAAAGAAACAGTTCACCAGACAACACGCAAAAAAATACAGCGACAGAGACACAGACAGGAACAGAGACAGAGAGTCAGAGACAAAGAGACGGGAATGGTAAAAATAAAAATAAAAATAAATTAAAATTTAAAATTTAAAATTTTTGAAAATAAAAAATTAAAATTAAAATTATTAAATTATATTTTTTTAATTAATAATTGAGTTAATGGGAAATCGGGAATTGACCACTTCAGTAACTTTTCAGTTGTTCCACCCATCCAACCAGTTTTGCAACGATTTGAGCCCTCAGCAGTGCTGGGAAAGGCCTCGCCCAAAGGTGGGCCAGCCAAGGCGTGCCAAGGCCTGGGTACAGGACAGTGTGATCACGCTAAAGGGGCCGTTGGAATCTATATGCGGGCATGAATCTTCGCATATCAGCCCTTCTTGGGCTCACCCCACATCTCGGCTGAGGCCCCGTACAGACCTGTGCCCACCCTAAGTGAAGGCGGGCCATAATCACGAGAGGCCTACCTTTGCCAAATGTTGCATATGGGGTAATATCAGACAGTTGCAGCACGCCAGTTGGTTACAGGGTGAAGTGAGCCTCCCCCTGGCTTCTTCCGGAAGCAGCAGCTCGGGAAGCGGCTGAGCCCAGGGCACTTACAAGTTGAGGCCGTGGGCACGTGAGCCACCAGAGGCCGGCACATCACAGAACGGGAGCGGGCCAATCAGAATGCAGCATTGTCGTCACATCTCAGCCACGAGCCAATGGGACCGCAGCAAACATGTGGAGGCCCATGGACTGCCTGGACGTGCCCAACTGTAACGGGCCCAGGCCCATAACTGCAACTAGGCCCAGGCCCGTAACTGCAACTGTGGGGCCTGTGCACAGACATCGAGGACCAACTGGAAGCTACTGGAAACTCGCCCAGCCAGGCCCAGAGGTCGACAAGCAGAGCTCACTTTCCATATAGGATAGGAAAGTGAGCGTGGCAGCCAGAGGGATTCTGGCCTACCGTCTTCCCCCGAACATAACGCACCCTACAAATGAATGAATACAAGCTATATTTCCGGCCAGATACAGCCAAAATAAGGGTGCATTGTGTTTGGGGGAAGACGGTAGGCAGGCAATGCGGCCACGCTGCTGCATTGCAACTCCGTGATCTGCACGAAGCTGCTGGCTGGGTCGCGCACACGGGCACCAGGGTGTGAGGTGCACTGCTGAGCAGTGGCCGCACAGCAGCCATAGCCGAGCTTCTGGGCGCAGGTCTGGATGGCAATGGTGGTCTTTGGGCATCTGGGATGCACCACCCTGTGGGGAAGTCGAGGGGCGACGAGGGGAGGAGCGAGAACGTACCTGTGTATGCTGGCGGTCTGCATTGGTGTTGACGTCATGTATATTGGTCTTCGTCGTCGAAGTGAGCCTGCTGCTCGAATGTAGATAGGCTAGACAGGATGAGTAGAGTAGGCTGGGCGCTGGGGGCCAGACAGTAGGAGCGACATTGAATACTGCGTTGGTGTGGCCTGAGGGCTTCGACATTGGCTCACCAGTTCATTCGTTCACTCTATTTGGATGAAATCTTGGTGCATTTGAGCTCTCTTCTTGGTACGTGACTATCTGGACATCTGCGTGATTTTGCAACTTGGATTTCTGTTTATCGCTGTCGCTCATGTGTCACTTGCAGTTTGCTTGTGGGGAACTATTCAATTAACAAATTAATTAATTCTCACAAGCTGTCAAGCTCAACTCCTTTTTTTTTTTCCTCTTTTTTTTTTTCAAAAGCGCATTGGCCTTGAGAAATCATCATTCTTCTTTTTTTTTTCTTCCCTGTTTCAAAAGGACGATGGCCTCGAGATATCATCATTGAGCTGACCGGTCCTCAGTAACTCAGAATTGTTTCATTCGATATCATTATATATTTCTGTATTCATGTACTTCCATGGGAATTCAACTCACATCTGTATTTCAATTTCCAACAGTTCTCAATGGGTGGGAACTCCGTTCGTTGTGGAAGTTTTTTGCCCTCAGATTTGTCCCCGCTCCCATTCACACGTTCCTAAACTTTCATAAATTTTGAAATTTGAAATTGATTAATGCCAAGGCCGGGGTTGTGATAAAAAATAAATACATAAATACATAAATAATTTAAAATAAATAAATAAATAATTTAAAATAAATAATAAATATTTAAAATAAATGAATAAATAATTTTAAAATAAATAAATAAATAATTTAAATAAGTAAATAAATAAATAAATATTGATAAATTGATTTGTGCCCCATTCTAGTTCATTGTATTCATGTAGTTCCAGGGGGAATTGGAACAGAATTCGACTCCCGTTGACCAGGTTCGAACCTGTCACCTGTCTATTTTAAATTTCTTGAACTTAATAAATTGAAATTTGAAATTGATTATAAATTGAAATTTGAAATTGATTCATGTCCCCTTCTATTTCCATTGTATTCATCTAATTCCATGGGGAATTCGAACACAGATCGTGACTCGCGATGACAGGACTCGAGCCTATGACCTCTCTGTTTTTTAACTTTCATAATAAATTGAAATTTGAAATTTCAATTCGATTCATGCCCCCTTCTAGTTCATTGTATTTTCATGTAGTTCCACAGGGAACTTGAATTGGAAAAGATTTTGACTCAAGGTGACCGGGTCCGAAGTTCAAGCCTGTGACTGCAGGACTGTATTTCAACAGCTCATTGGTGGCCCGTTGGTGTCACAATATTTTTTAAACTCAGATTCATTGAATTTCATTTCCATTCCCCATTAACTTAATTAATGAACTTAGTTAATTGAAATTGATTCGTGCACCTGAGAAATCCTGAAACTGATACAAGTATATGAGCTTTTTGTGTTAAAAAAAAAAAAAAAAAAAAAAAAAAAAAAAAAAAAAAAACAGTGAAATTCAGTGAACTTGAATAAATATCAACGTCTCAAGTTGGGTAATGTCAAAAACTCGGGTGACCATCTTTGGGTAAAATGTTGTCCAGATACATAAAATCGCTGTTGAATGTCAGAACCCCGACCAGAGTGAGGAGAGGGGGAGGAGGGAGGTTGGGAAAGCAGGGTTGAGGAGGGGCGGGGGAATTCCAAACAAACAGGAGCAGAAATTCCGTATCTAACTTGCAAGCCACCAATCTAGCAAAGCGAGTTCAGAGGTCTCTCATTCAAAGAATCAATTTCAAATTTTGAAATTCCTTCCCAATTTTGAAATTCCTTCCTAAGGCTTACCTTAATTTCAGTGAATAAGGGGAAGAGCATGCCCTGCTCCAGCTTGTCGTGAGGGCTGAGCTCCGCAAGCACTTCGGCAGTCTCCATGAACACCTCATCTGTTATATACTTGCAGTTCGTCAGCAGCGCGGCCATTCCGATTGGTCCAAAAACGTGTGAAGAATCGAGCAGAAAAGCGAAAACATCATCACAATTATGATGACATGCTCGCTGAGTTAAGGTTTCAACCCCATGAAAGACCTCACACAAAGAGAGAGAGAGAAACCGTGAGAGAGAGAGAGAGAAACCAAGAGACAGAGCGAGAGAAACCGCGCGCGTGCGTGTGTGTGTGTGTGTGTGTGTGTGTGTGTGTGTGTGTGTGAGAGAGAGAGAGAGAGAGAGAGAGAGAGAGAGAGAGAGGATGCCAGCGATGGTAGTGCGAACGAGGCAACAACAGTTACGATGGTAGCACACACATGGTGTACCATCTCTCAAAACAGGAGGGCCGTGCACATGGGGGTTCGCACACTACTTCGGGAAATTGTGAACGTCAGAGGGTAACCGTAGAGCGCAGTCATCACCGTCATAGTCACACAAACCTGCTGCTGGAAATTCCTGCAATGGGAGACTACTGACCACCAGCTACGTTCTAGTGTTCAGAACACTTCCAGTGTTCAGAAGACTAAGTTCTTGTACTCTGAACACATTTTCTAGTGTTCAAAAAACGATCCTCCATATGTTCCAGTGTTGAGAACACTTACACAACGTTCTAATCTGACTGTTGAACTGTTCAAAAATGATCTCCAAGTAGAAACAGAGTCGCCTACAAGTAGAAACTGGCTAGTCTACAAGTAGAGCAATCATGGCAGAAAGTATGCCCAAATAGGAAAGTCAGCGATCATGATGATACTTTCCACAGTCCGAATGCAAAGATAGAAAGAATATCCTTATTATGTTAATGTCAATTGAGTTAATGTCACTTGCTGTCAATTTGAACTTTTTAAAAATCGGACAAAAGGTCCCAAAGATAATGGGACCAGAGCACTGTTTCCATTTTTGTTTTTTCAACTTTTTTGTATAAATTATGGGAAAGTTGAATTTGTACCCCACTTTAAGATGGGAAATTGGGAATACCGGCTATATACCCACTCCCAGCACCAACTTGCATCTATACCCAAAAAACGGCCTGTGGAAATTGTTTGCATGCCCAAGACCGAGGTGGACCCAAGTTCGTACCTCAAAATCGAGGTTATAACCAACTACAGGACAATTATTAATTATGCTCATACCCGGCAGCGGTGGGCCAACGGTCTACTTGGAAGGCATGAGCGCAATTTCGTGCTCCGAATCCCAGGGCACGTTGGGCTCGGTACGCCTACAATTTCACACAGGGAAAAGCTGGGTACCATGCGAAGTTGAAGAACAGCCTCTGGGTATAGATGCAAGTTCGGGGTGGGACTGGGTATAGCAGGTATTCCCATCTTTAAGTGGGGTACAGATGCAATTTTCCCTTAATTAGTAAAATAAAATGCTAAACAGAAATCGTTCTTCAAAGCAGGTTATTCCAGTTGGGCCCAAAATGGGTCAAAATTTTTATTTTTATTTTTTTGAAATCATGGTTGGACTGCGCTCGCCAAGATCTCCCTGAATCCGCAAAGAAAACTTTGATCAGAGAACTTTTTCTTTCGGTTGGGGGGGGGTATTTTCAGCGGCAGCACCAGAAGATGAAGAAGAAGGAAAAAAAAA
>BFEA01000101.1:3072808-3082808 GCA_003427395.1 Chara braunii
AAAAAAAAAAAAAAAAAAAAAAAAAAAACTCAACAACTCAACGCGCACTAGAATCAAGCGGCCCCAGGGGCTGAGAGATCCTGCAGTTCAGAGATCCTGCAGTTGAGAGATCTTGCAGTTCAGAGCCTCAGTATCCAAGCGAAGCTGGGTTATGCTCCCAGTATTTCTTCTTCTTTTTTTTTTTTTTTTCTGAGAAGTTCGACGCTGGAGCCGTTTTCCAGCAGGTGAAGCTCCCCACCAATGTACAGGGCCGGGGTCCGATTAGCAAAGAGGATCGGATCGAATGCCTGAATGTGGACGTGTTTTACGCAGAGATGCAGAAAAGCAGTTCAATCTCGATTTCCTGCACGTCTCGACAAACACGTCCAGATTCAGGCATTCGATCCGATCCTCTTTGCTAGTGGGACCATGCCCCAGGGCCCAGGAGTCATCTAAGAAGCCTCGAGCCCGTCGGAACTCTTATCACCGCGGGACCGGAGGTCTTCACAAGATGTTGTAGTAAGAAAAAGAAAATAAAAATAATAATAAATAATAATAATTGCACCTCTCAAATTCTCAAGAAGTCAACGCAAAAAAACCGAAAAAAAAATCGACATGACCATAATTGACTCGAGACAATCAGAACAAACGCTCAAGGGGTAACGGAGGGGGCTAAAAAAAAGAAACGAAAAGAAAAAATAGAACAAACGAGAAGTGCTAAACACCACCAAAAATCCTTATGACGGTCTCGATAAAAACAAGAAACACCCGATTAAAAAAAAAAGAAACAACCGATAAAGAGGAAAAACAATGGGGGGGGGGGAGGGAGGATTTATCATCGCTGACAACAACAATGCGAAAGTCCGGAGGTAGCACCCAAAAAGGAAATTTTGAAAGTTTAAACTACAACGGAGGATGGCAGAGGATGGACGAAGTCACACTAGCAAAGAGGATTGGAGTCGGCTCCTGAATCTAGCCGTTTTGTAAGCACAGATGCAGAAAAGCAGTTCAATCTCGACTTTCTGCACCTCTGCACGAAGCCGTCCAGATGAGAAGTGGTTCAGTCTCGACTTTCTCTGCACCTTTGCACAAAGCCGTCCAGATTCAGGCGTGCAAGCCAATCCTCTTTGCTAGTGGGACCTCGTCCAGATTGGCCGAGAAGCCGTCGATCGCCTGCGATCCTGCGACGGACGGTGGCAATACATTCCTCCCCCCAAATAGAACGCACGGTCATTCTAGCTGTATTTGGGGCACGTTCCCGTCTAGACACATCGACAATGACCCGGCGTTCTATTCGGGTTAAGACGGTGGTATCAATTAAGGGGACCAAACAGAAATGGCGGCGAAAGGGCGCGATCTACTGCGTGATCGGTGATTCCCAAAAAGAAGGGTAAAGAAAAACAGAAAAAAAAAAAAACTGACCGACCGATGGGCGACATTTTCTGCAGTTCACCACCAGCTGGCCTTCCCCACTCGAGTGTTAAACCACTGAACTGTCGACATACAGACACACCAGAGGTTTTTTTTTTTTTTTTTTTTGAAACATCAAATTTATTATCAAACAATGCATGAGCAGAGGGCGGGACCTCACAATTCAACCCCGAGTTATCCCGGCAGCATCAGCCGGCTTAGCTTTTTTTTTTTTCTTTTAAGTCCTAATTCCTAATCCTACTGTCTAGTACCTTTGACCAGCTTGAAGCTGCTAAAAATTACCTAATGGTTGCTACTTCTTCTCTCAGAACACAACTGCATACTCTGCCATCTCTACAATCACTATCCCACCACTTGTAGCTTTTTACGAGAGCCACTGGGACTCGAGGCCAATTTCCGCAAGCCAACACAATCAAGCTCCTAACCTCGGACCTAATGCGGTCCTAATGTGGTCCTAGATGCACTACATCGTACTCCTAGTAACAAGGGAACAGTCAAAGCTGAGTCAACCCCTGAGGGGTCGTTCTCTCAATCTGCATCTTTCAGCAACCACGAAGGAAACTGAAAAGCGCCATCAAAAAAAAAAAAAAAATCGAAAAAAAAAACAATCNGCCATCAAAAAAAAAAAAAAAATCGAAAAAAAAAAAAAAAAAAAAAAAAAAAAAAAAAAAAAAAAAAAAAAAAAAAAAAAAAAAAAAAAATCGAAAAAAAAAAAAAAAAAAAAAAAAAGCGCCATCAGGTTTGAAGAGGACCAGCTGTGCATTATTCAAACTCCAAAGTTCTAGAGAACCACCCTGCTGATCGGCCACGAGTTCTCCTTCGAGTTCGTCTCCTCCAGTCAGCAATAATGGTATGTCTAATTTCCGCCTTCACTTCATTGGTTATGGGCCTTATGGCATTCAGCGAAAGACGGGAGTTCCTGAACACCTGATCATTACGGTCGGCCCAGATGGACAGACCAGAGTTCGAACTCCACCGAGAGCAGACGACTACAATACTACAACTCTGAACTACCAAGGGCCTGATCTGAACTACCAAGGGCCTGATCTGAACTACCAAGGGCCGATCAGGTCGATTAATGATATATCTCAAGGTTGTTGCCTTCTGTTTCAAAAAAACAAAAATAAAAACAAAAACAAAAAAAAAGAACGACAACAACAACTCAGTTGCTAAACCACTGAACTGTTGAAATACAGACAGACCAGAGTTCGAACTCCACAAAGAGCGGACGACTACAATACTACAGCTCTGAACTACCAAGGGAGGCTGATCAATGATATCTCAACGTTGATGCCCTCTGTTTACCAAAACAACAACAACAACAACAACACGATGATATCTAAACGTTGATGCCCTCTGTTTACCAAAACAACAACAACAACGACAACAACAACAACAACAACAACTTCAGTCTAGACTGATGGCAATTTCCTAATAAAGTAAGTAGGAGAAGCAGGCAGCTATCTATGGCGAGCGGACATCGACCCGAACGAATGTTAGGCAGCCCCGATCCCTACAGAGATCACACACAGGCGATCCATAGAACAGCAATCAGGTCGCCTGATTTGAAATCAGACATCAAACAGCAAATTACTATCAGGTATCAGGTCAGGCGATCTGGTGTCTGCTAAGGATGGTCTCGAACCCTCGTCGCTTCATCCGATTTCAAAATCATCAACGTGCGTAAAAAAAAAAAAAAAAGTTGAATTGTGAGGTCCCCGGCCTCGTCCCAATGGATTCTGTAACAAAATTTCAAGCTTCCCAAAAAAAGAAAAAAGAAAAAGGCTCGAAACAAACTGACCTAGCACTGTTGGTACACCCCCTGAACTGAATTGTTGAAATACAGACTTGAGTTTGAATTCTGCAAAAAGGCAGAATGAGTAAAATACTACACCACGATTCTGAATTACCTATAAGGGGTCAGATATTTCTTTTTTTTCTTTTTTTTTGCAAAGAAAACCATGCAAGGCCGTCTTTTTCCGTTTTTTCAAAAAAACAAAAAGGGTCTCGAACCTTCGTCGCTTCATCAAACATCGAATCATGAAATCTGCTGTGCAAAGGTCTGAGACCCGAACCTTCGTCGATCAGAGGGGAGCTGTGGGCCACTAGCAATCAAGTTAATCAAGTTCACACGACGACACCGAGGCCAGTGCCGCAGTCCAAAAGCGCAGGCAATGAGCGATCCGTGAGCGCGGTAATTCAAAGGCGGCGCCTTTTTTTTTAACCATGGTTAGCCATACATATGGAGGTTAGTGAACTGCTCCACCTTCTTGTTAACCATAGCCGCAGTCGAAAAGCGCGGGCAATGAGCGATCCATGAGCGCGGTAAATCAAAGGCGCTTTTTTTTTTTCCTAAGACTTCACCGTAGTAACCCAAATGGAGCTTAGTGAACTCCACCACCTTGTTAACCATGGTAACTAGTCCATGCCCCATTGATAAACGGCCAACGTTGCACCTTTCTACCCTCGGTAATTAATCTGTCAACCATAGCCGCAGTCGAAAAGCGCGCGCAATGAGCGATCCATGAGCGCGGCAATGAGCGATCCATGAGCGCGGCAATGAGCGATCCATGAGCGCGGTAAATCAAAGGCACTTTTTTTTTTCCCAAGACTTCACCGTGGTAACCCAAATGAAGCTTAGTGAACTCCGCCACCTTGTTAACCATGGTAACTAGTCCATGCCCAATGGATAAACGGCCAACGCTGCACCTTTCTAACCTCGGTAATTAATCTAGATCATCGATCGATTAATGAGCGGCGGTGAGTGAAAGACGCCACCCGTAAAAAAAAAAAAAAAAAAAAAAAAAAGAAGCCACCCAGCCATGGTAACTAATGCCATGCCCCACTGATAAACGGCCAGAGCGGCGTTTTCAACCTCTGTAATTAATCTATATCATCAACCGGTTAATGAGCGGCGTTGAGTGCACGGCGCCACCTAACCCTGATCATCGATAGCGATCCAATTAACTGACTCAAGAGTTAAATCGATCCAGGAGAGCCGCTAGTACAGTAAGAAGCGCAAACGAACCATCAATATTATCGACATAAGGCGATAACCATGCATAGCATTTTATGGAGATATTAAGGCGACACCCAACGGGCCTAGCTCATTTATTACACCAATGAACAGTTTAAATACAGACCCAAGTTGAGATACAGACCCAAGTTCGAATCTAGATGATGGTGGAACTAGTTCGTTCCATTAACTTCCGACTAACCTGGGGCCGGTCAGTTTCATGATGATATCTCAAGGCCGTCGTTCTTATAGGGAAAAAAAAAAAAAAAAAAAAAAAAGCATTGGATATCATCGAGATAAGACGGCGGCAATGGATATCATCGAGATAAGGCGACACCACTGGATATCATCGAAAAAAGGCGGCGGCAATGGATATCATTGAGATAAGGCGACAAAGCACGGATATTGTCGAGATAAGGCGACAAAGCACGGATATTGTCGAGATAAGGCGACAAAGCACGGATATTGTCGAGATCAGGCGACAAAGCACGGATATTGTCGAGATCAGGCCTTGGGTTAATTATACCTATATATTGTCACAAGAATATCAGAGCGCAAATGCGATAAAAGAAAAAAAAAAAAAGTTATCTGAAAGAAAAACAGGAAAAAATGAATTCAGTTTTTAATCTTCTTCCTTACAACTCCCCCTGTTCAGAACCTCTTGCGTACAAGACCGCCCACGTGGATGTAGGTTGAGCGGCGGCTGCCCCCACCCCCGTGTGTCATATCGACCCACTTGCACACAGCCGAAGTGGCAAGGAGGCAAAGAAGAGAGGAAAGGAACAGCCAAATGCAACAAAACAGGGGGCAATAAGCAACAGCACAAAAAACGGATCCTTGATGACAAGTCCCACATGCAAGCACCGCCCCAGTCCTACACAGGCCAAACGATGGGACAAGACCACCCAGGACAAAACACTCTTGTCTGCCAAAACAGAAATCCCAGATTACATATCTATTTATTTTTTATGTTTTATATATATATATATAGGAGGTGATGAACAGGTGGGGCTTTCCTTTCTTTCCCTTGTTTTGCTTTTTTCCGCCTTGCGCTCCGATTCACAGTGTGACAATATATCGTCACAAACAGAACTGCCCGGTAAACCGTAGGCAGAGAGAGAGAAGAGGACAACAAACGAGTATATATCGTCACAAACAGAACTGCCCGGTAAACCGTAGGCAGAGAAAGCAAATATATATATATTGTCACATGATATCAGAGCGCCTAAGCGAAAAAACCAAAAAACCAAAAAAATCTTAAATTCGTTTTTAATCTTAGAATATATATATATATATTTTTAGCGCCCATTCAGCGGATGGCCTTGTATATATAAGCAACGTGATCGATCGACATTGTAATCCATCGGGCGGTTAATAAACAGTAATTAAAATAAACAAGAGACAACCATGGAGATTATCGAGATACAAAAGCGACAAAACCAGGGATATTATCGAGATCGGGATACAAGCTGATTACAGCCATGTATGGGACACGACCGATGGACATTGGCATACAGGTCTAACCATTGGTCGGATCGGACGGTTAGGGGTAGAGGATGAAAAAGAAAATTAAATTGGGAAGTTGTCACAGTAAACAAAAAGAACAGAAAAAAGAGAAAGGGACAACCATGGATATTATCGAGATAAAAAGGCCACAACCATGGATATTACCGAGATCTGGCTTTGGGCTAATTATAGCCATGTATGGGACATCCATGGATACCATTGGTTGGATCGGACGGTTAATAAAGCGGATAGGGGATGAAAATAAAATTACATTGGAAGTTATCGCAATAACACCCCTCCTCCCCCCCAAAAAAAAAAAAAAAAAAAAAAACAAGGGACAACCATGGATATTATCGAGATAAAAATGCGGCAAAACCATCGATATTATCGAGATCTGCCAGGCTTATTATAGCGAAAAGCAAGGGGCGCCTAAGTATTTGATCGATCGACAGTCCAATACACAGGAAGGCTATCGAGTGCACTGGTTGAACCGGCAGTTAATACAGTAAAACGGCTACGGTCTTCCCCCGAATACAACGCACGGTCATTATAGCTGTATTTGAGGTATCTTTCAGTCTAGATACAGCTATAATGACCGTACGTTGTATTCGGGGGAAGACTGTAGATGGTTAGATCGACAGTTAAACGACGGTTAACGATGACAATACATTCGATATATGTGGGGGACTGTCACAGAAAACAACGGGATCATAACGCCTGTAGACTAAATCGGGCTGCAGAGTTCTAGTGTATGGATGAATGGACGGATAAGGCTATTCGAAGCCCATTACCCCACAGACGTTAACAGTGACGTTCTAGTGACGGAGAGAGGAGGTCGTTCTAGTGTATGGATGGATGGATGGATGTTATAGTTCTAACGAAGGAGGAGGAGGAGAAGGTCGAGGAGTGGCTCACGGCATTCGAGGCAATTTATATATTTATTGCGTCCATTTGTTGGATCCGACGATCGATCTATGAAGCATTCTAATGAACGGAGGAGTGGACGGAAAAGAACTGATCGATCCACGAAGAGGCGTTCTAATGGATCCCATCGATTTATTATAGGCGTTCTAGTGGATTGAAGAGTGGATGAAAAAGATCGATCTACGGAGCGGCGTTCTAGTGGAACGAAGACTGGATGGAAAAAATCAAATCGATATACGGAGCGGCGTTCTAGTGGATCGAAGACTGGATGGAAAAAATCGATATATACGGAGCGGCGTTCTAGTGCATCGAGTAGTGGATGGAACTGATCGCTCTACGAAGCGGCGTTCTAATGGGTCCGAAGATCGATCTATTACAGGCGTTCTAGTCGATCGAAGAGTGGATTGAAAAGATCGATCTAGTAAGCGGCGTTCTAGCGGATTGAGTGAATGAAACTGACCGATCTACGAAGTGGCGTTCTAGTGGATCGAGAAGTGGATGGCACTGATCGATCTACGAAGCGGCGTTCTAGTGGATCCGACGATCGATCTATATAGCGTTCTATGGATCGAGGCGTGGATGGAACTGATCGATCTACGGATCGTTCTAGTGGATCTAGGAGCGGATGGAACTAATCGATGTACAAAGCAGCGTTCTAGTGGATCGAGGAGAGCTCAAGGAGTTGTCGGCAATTCCCAGTTTTCTAATCGGATCGATCGATTGATCCATCCATGTAGCGATCTAGTGGATCGAGGAGTGTGACCTGATCGATGGTGCTCCAGTGGAAAAAAAACGATCTAGTGCTCGAGAGTTGCAGCAGAAACAACGACTCTATAGAAGTCTCACGTGCTAGAACCGGAAAAAAACAGTTCCAGTGTTCTAGTGCTCGAACCAGAAAACAGTTCTAGTGCTCGAACCAGAAAACAGTTCTAGTGCTCGAACCAGAAAACAGTTCTAGTGTTTCAGTGCTAGAAGCGGAGAAGAGTAAGGGTCGTGCTCAGTAACGATAAGAGTTCCAACCTCGCGCGCAAGTGATTCAATGAAGGGACAACCATCGGTGATGAAAACTAGAGCCAAATCGATCTACCACCAGAGAGAGAGAAATCGATCTACCACACACAGACAGACGGAGAGAGAGAGAGAGAGAGAGAGAGAGAGAGAGAGAGAGAGAGAGAGAGAGAGAGAGAGAATCATGCTCAATAAAGATAGAAGTGGCAACCTCACTCACAGGTGATACAATGAAGTGACAATCATCGGTGGTATACACTGGAACAAGGTCGATCTAACCCCCAAAAAAAAAAGAGAGAGAGAGAGAGAGAGAGAGAGAGAGAGAGAGAGAGAGAGAGAGAGAGAGAGCAGCTATGGTGAGACGAGTCCCCGAAGAGCAGATGACCGCAAAGTCGGTTACTTGATTTGCAAAGCTCGCAAAGCTCGCAGGGCAGTGATCGGTTATGGAGGGGAGTTTCGAGGTCGAGGTCGGTCGGGATCGGGGTCGAGGTCGAAGTCGAGATCGAGGGAGTACAGCGTTCCTTACCGATGCGATGAGACTCGTTCGTTTGTCCTCCTCCTCCTCCTCCTCCTCCTGCTGCTGCAGCTGCTTTCTTCCTCCCGTCTTCTCTCCCTTCCTCGCTCTTCGCCCCTCCTTTCCTTCCTTCCTTCCTTCCGTCCTTCCTTTCTTGCTTCCTTCTTTTCTTACTTGATGTGAAATGCTGATGGCATTGAGTCCGTGTACCCTGGAGGATCGTACATATATATGTACGCTGAAGCCTGAACAACCGGTAGCCCCGAGTTATAAATAAAATTGAAAAGAAAAAACAGAAAAACTATCGCTGAGCTGGTAAGTAAAAATAAATAAAGATAAAAATAAAAAAAAGTTTGGACCTGACAATCTAATCAATAGAGAGCCATTAATGAATGCCTGGACTGTTCGTGACACTGACAGCAAAAAAAAAAAAAAAAAAAAAAAAGCGTCCGGATCTGGACACGTCTCTGGAAAAGCGTTACGGAATTTGCGCCCATGCCTCTGCGCCTGTCATCGCAGAACCTCTTTTTTTTTTTCTTTTTTTTTTCTTTTTTTTTTTTTTGGAGAAAATTCAACATTTCATTCCAAATGAGGGACAGGGGCCCTGCGGGAAAACACCCCACAAATCAACACATGCTCCGGCCATTACCCAGCTATATCGGTGATAACCGGGCCATAAGTGTTTTTTTTTTTTCCTTTGTTTGACTTGGGAAAAAGAGGCTCCTCCACCGAGTCAGCAGCAAACAGGCAGTAGCAAGGGCGAGGCCCCAGTACCAAAGTGGAATGGATTGAACTTCTGAATCTGGATGTATTTGTGGAAAGGTGCAGAAAGGCGAGATTGAAATGCTTTTCTGCATCTCTGCTTAAAACGCGTTCAGATTCAGGAGCTTCATCCAATCTTTTTTGCTAGTGGTACCTCGGCCCAGGAGTCCACCACAGCAGAAGTGACCTCGCCATTACCGTAGATTAGCACATACTGTTCCCCTCCTTTCTCCTCCGATCCCCTTTTTGTCTTTTTCAGTCTCTGTTCTACCCCGCCCGCCCGCTCGCCCGCCACACCACTCGCGAAATGCGCAAAATGGGGATGAACTTCCCGCTTAGAGCACAGGCGTTGCAAGGGGGAGGTTGAGGGTTGCACTCTGGGCCTCCCCACACCACTATCGAATCTCGAAAAAATTCGAGGGCTGTCAGAACTTTTCGAGAGGGCGGTCGAGAGAAAAATGGCCCTTGGCCACATACCACACTCCATTTTCGAGAGAAAAATGGCCCTTGGCCACATACCACACTCCATATTTTTCCTCCCCAACGTGGATGCTCTCCGCGGCCCCATTTGGTAGTGCTGTGTGGCGGAACCAACTCTCGAACTGGAAGCATGTCCGGTACCTTCGGCCTCTGGAAGCAGGTGCATTTTCGAGAGTTGCTTTCGAGATTGCGCTGTTCTCTATCGTCGTCCAAACGATGGTGGAGCCATCAGAAAAATGGCCTGACAGCTCTCGAAATAGACCACGAACTCGTGCCCCGATGGGCGGTATCACGAAAACCCCGAAGCTGCAGGCTGGGCTCAAACATCGGCCCTTGAAAACCGGCGTTCTGACAGCTCTCGAAGAGATCCGAGGGGTTTG
>BFEA01000101.1:3096286-3119147 GCA_003427395.1 Chara braunii
TCTCCCTTTTTCCATCTCTCTTCGATCCTCCTATCCTTCATCTCTCTTCGACCTTTCTCCCTCCCTCTCTCTTCTCTCTCTTTGTCCGTTTGTTACATGCCCAGATGGGCGATGTTYATATAAACCACGGAWCCGSAATGCGATGAACCGGTCTRAATGGACAATGCAGCGCAATGAGATCTCAACAAGCAGTTTACATTCTGATGCATACAKGATGGTGTCTTATACAAGTCCTGATCTGACTGGGACTGACCTCCTCCAYGTGGTACAGSATAGTGCAGCAGAATACTRGAATACTAAAGACTAATCCTAATCAATGTTACGATGCAGACCAAACACTCATCATTCTCCTCATGCGGCGTGAAGGGAGCCTGGTGCCATACACAGGCAGAGGTGCCAGGTCCATTTCGTGCACAGACGAAGAGGAGAGGATCAGATGGMGAGGAGGAAGGGAGAGATGGGAAGGTCGTCAACACTAAATCCTGTTGCAAGTCCCAAATAATCCTCGTCCTATGTCTGAATCCCAGTGTCTAGTCTGGATCTAATGTCGTCAAGTCTCGAGTCACCATTCACTCCTCTCTCTTCCTCTCTCTCTTCCTCTCTCTCCCTCTCTCCGTTTCGAGCCAGATACCAACCTGGGTTGTTGGCGCATGCTGCAGGTACCTCGAAGACGAAGCTGGAACAACGGCGCTTACAGGTAAGTACCTCTGGCCTCCACCCAATCTCTTTCTCTCTCTCACATCTCTCTCCCACACTTACACACACACACACACACACAACCGAGCGATGACACTTGGTCCGTTGATCACGCCCAGTCAACACTCGTGCTCTCTGTTACTCCCTCTTTTCTCTCCCCCTCTCGATAGCCACACAGAGCGATGGCGATTCTCTCTCCTTTCTCACGCTTTCTCTCATCTTTCTCTCACTCTTTCCCTCATCTCTTTTCTCACTCCCCCTTTCTCTCTACTCCCTCCTTCCTCTCTTTCTTTCATGCGCACCTACACACCCTGTTGCCTTTTCGCTAATGTTGATCTTCATGTAAAGCCCAAGATAGTGCAGCAGACTACTTAGATACCAATGATCCGAACAGTCAATACCGCAATGTAGCCCCACCGTACCCTTATCATGCTCGTACAGAACGAATGTGTCAGTCTCTGCCATGTACAGTCCAAGAGGAGGAGTTAGATGAGAAAGGGGAAAGAAGGGTATGTCGTCAATACCAAGTCCCGTTATAAGCCCCTAATATCCCCCTTGCAACGTCTGAATCCCAATGTCGAGTCCGGATCCTAGTCGTCAAGTCCTGAGTCACAACTCTCTCATAGTTTGCGGACGCATTGTAGTCAGGTAGCGAGAGGATGAGAGGGAGATGCTAACCTTCTCTCCTTTCTCCCTCCATCCTCCTCCTCCATCTTTTCCCTCCTTCTCAATCTCCCCTTCTTTCACTATGCGTGTGCGTGTTGCATGCGGTAAGGTGCAGACCAGAACAGGAACCGATCTTGCATGCAAGTACCAGGTAGCATGGGCGACTTAGATACCATTGATCCGCACAGTCAAGATTGCAATGTAGCTTCGTCATACAACGTCATTGTCCCCTACGGAAGAAGGGCCTGGCGTTCGTACGCGATGAGGCGTCGACCCTTGCCATACAACGGACGAAGAAGGTTAGTAGAAGAAGCGGGAAAGATAGGAGAGGGTGAAGGAGAGATGGTGGGCTTAGAAGAGGAAAAAAAGAACTYTCTTTCTCTCTGTCTCTCTCACATGCACACACACACACTCGCCCATACGTAGTGCGTGTATATACTCATGCTTTATTGGTAGATTCATTCGTTTTCCTATTATTTTATTTGTTCATTTATTCTATTTATTTATTTATTCTCCGAGGTAAGCCGCATGGTTGTAGGCCTACCTCCTTCCTTCTT
This sequence comes from Chara braunii, assembly GCA_003427395.1. Classification (NCBI taxonomy): domain Eukaryota; kingdom Viridiplantae; phylum Streptophyta; class Charophyceae; order Charales; family Characeae; genus Chara; species Chara braunii. The sequence goes on from BFEA01000101.1 coordinate 3,098,206, forward strand.
GCCGTCGTCCGAGTCGTCGCTTGTCGTCGTCGTCCGCCCGGTCCGTCAAGCTTTCACCCCTCGAATTCTTCTCCTTTTTCCRCCTCCCTTCTTTCTTCTCTCTCTCTTTCTCCTCTTGTCTCCTTCCTTCCTTTGCCTTCCATCGCTATCCGCTCCTCGTTTGCCTAGAGCAAGCGGGCGACTTACGACTCGCTCGTTGTGTCTGCGAACGCTAGCGCCCCCTCTGATCGCAATCGTGCTCGTCTTCCCGCTTGGTGCCCCTCTTTCCTCTCGCACTAGTATTCGCGTTTGCATGCTGCTTGCGCGCTAGTGCTCGCTGCTGCCCGTGCTCTCGCCTCCTTCCTTTTTCCTCAGATAGTATCCCTCTTTTCTTGATCTCGTAGTTGTCGGCCCTCAGTGAAAACCCGACCTGGCCAGATCAGTCGGCTACTTGTCCGATGAATCTTGCCCTAGTATAGGGCGGGGTTCATTTGAGCACCCTCGGGCAGATAGGCCGTTGAGAAAAAGGTAACAAGCGTAAAACAAGGAAAATAAGAATAATAAAATTAAAATAAAGGAACCGAACTAATAAAATCTAACGAAAATCAGCCTACAGTTCCCCTTACCTTACCAAGTGTACGACACTTGGTTCCAACCAACGTTCTAACCTTACTAACTTTTGTACGTGAGGTCGCAGGTTCAAGTCCCGACCGACCGCGACTTGGTAAAAAATTGAGTCGGAGTCCTTGTCAAAAAGGGAGCCAGTCTCAGCGGTAAGTAGGTTTCGATCCCTGTATCCTCTGGTTAGTTGACAACCCCTAAACCTACTAAGCTAGCTACCACTTCGAATAGAAGGGGAGCAACTCAGTATGTAAATAGTAGTGGCTCAATCTTGCCAGTGGTCTGAACCCTTTCTTGAGTATATGAGGGAGTGTGTAGTTTCACCGGTCTGTATGCCAACCTGAATGCTTGTTGGTTTGTGTGTGCTTACGCATGCCAGACTGCATGCCTGTCGGCTTGGGCGTGTGTGTGACCCGCAAGGGCACTTAGTTACCCAGAAGGCCCGTAGGCCCGGTACTTAGCCGTGGCCGCGCCATTTGGCGGTCGCGGCGGAGACACATTTTAACGGCAGGTAGGCCGGTTCCTTGCTATGACCGCGACACTCGAGGGTCGCGGCGGGGAAACATTCTAGCGGCGGGCAGACCGGTGCTTGGCTATGGCTGCGACATTCGAGGGTCGCGACAAGAAAACCCAAGTGGCGGGAAAGAGATCCGCTATACCTTGAGCGGGACGGACAATATTCAAGTAGTAAGTAGGTCGGTGTCACACCTCAATGAGGTAGATTGCGGCGGTTACTCAACTCGGAGGCCGAGTTGGGGGAAACAAAAGCCGAAAATTTTTAGAATACCTGGTACCTGAAGACAGACAGGTACTAGACTAAGAATCAGTGCTTGTCGCAGATCTTCCTAACACACCATTAACCCAACTGACCCCTCGACCTTTTCTGTCAAGGAGTATTACTACTGATCCTAATTACCACGGCGCGCGTTATAATAATGCGCGCACTCTCTTAACGAAATTTTCTCACCGATTTTTGCCCCGACCTCAGTGGCCGAGGAACTCACTTCCAATGTCACGCCAAGCGTGCACACCCTTTTTATTCCAGACTGGCTACGTCATGGTAGCCGACGCGGCCACCGTGTCGAATGCATAGACATGGCAAAATACCCTTGTAAGGGTATTTTGTCCGACAGTATCCCAGACCTTATTAAGCGACGTCCCCGTCGCTCGGAGAACTATATGCAAACAAACAGAAGGATTTCGACAAGCAAATTCGTCAAATCCGAACCCTGGGGTGAGATGTGGATTAGGATTGACGTTGTCACCTCACTTTTCATTACTACTGCCGGGATTTTAACCCGGGTCTCCCACATTATAACATGACTGACTTGAAGTGGGGATACTAGATCTATACTACAGTATATGAAATAGTTAAGTATGACAACGCACCTTTTCTCTCCCCACACCCTTAGACTTTGGATCCAGGTATTTGTTGGTTGTTTTCGGGGCTGGTGTTCGAGTACGAACTCATCCCGTCAAACACGGGTCTTAACCGAGACCTCGGTTGTTCAACTCTTTGACATTGCTTGTCCAAAGTTGCCTGTTGTCCTGTCCGAAGCCTAATATAGGAGGACAACGGTCTTCATCTTGACCCACCACAGTCCTGCTGATCAGGCCGGAGCTGCGGCCCACCGCGTTGTTGCTTATCGGTGGTTACCCTCGTTGGTTGCGCAACGATGGGTCAGTCATCCTATCTTTAAAATTTACTAATCTCGACCCCTTCGACATCCACCTGAATAGATCCTTTCATTGGGGTGGTCACCCCTCTAGTATCTCTTCGATGCCATAGTCGAAGGGTCGGCTGTCTGGTTATGCTAGGTCAGCAGCCTACGCTGGGAGTTACGTCCCAACGATGCCAATTTTCCACCATAGGCTTGGTAATTTTATGCCCTCAGGTTAACCCTTGAGGTGGATGAACGATGCCTTTAAAATAAACCAAATAAATGAGAATTTTTAATAAATCGAGCATTCGTCAGACTGCCACTCAGGGTTGCGCCTTCCAAGTCTTTGATCATAAGCTCGGTGAGGCACGCACCTCGGGGTCATTTTGTATACATATATATATATATATATATATATATATATATATATATAGATGTATATATGTGAAACCATTATTTTTATATATATAACCATTATTTTTAAGATAAACTTTTATTGACTCTTTGCTTGTCTGAAACCAACAAAACAATTATCCACTCAAACCCATTTCGTAAAACACAATGTTTTACCTCATGAGAGGTATTTGCTCATACCATAGCATGACATTTCCAAATTATGCACATAGATCAATCTGGCATTAGATCACTCAATCTTCTGCCATCTTTCATACATTCACCGACCTACCCGTCCCTTTACCACTTTTCCAGACCTCAGAGGATCTTCAAACAGTGATAGACGAAGGGAGGTACTCACTCATAGAAGAGACTTGACAATCATAGACACGGGGATGCACACAATGTGAAGCGTTTTGAGGTCACCAGCTCATCTGCCCCTGATCTCATACATATAAGTATAAAATACAAGCATGATACAAGTGTCATTTGTGACTCACCCACTCATCCTCATCTATTTCCCCTTTAAATGTTCATGCACCCCGTCCTACTAGGTCATAACCTCTCCTACTTACTCATACATCCATTCTTTCTCAGTTCATATCTCTGATACCTTCTATCCTCAAAAGTCAATTGCCAACCCCAGCATCCTATGCAGTGTCACTCTGCCACCTTCATGTGTCCTAGGGATCACCTGTCCATTCCGGGCTACCAGCCTTCCTCTTAAGTCAAGCCTGACCATCCCTCTCCTAATATACTCAGCCAATACAGTACAACTATCCCTGAAATGACCCTTTTCCATACAGAAGAAACATCCTTGTTGGTCCTTGTTATGTCTGGCTCTTTTGGCCAGTGGTCTACTCGAGGTTTCTGCCTGACTTTCTGCTCCTTCAGATGCCTCCAAGCCAGGCTGCTCACTCCTTTTTATCCCCTTCTGTTGAGGCTCATTCAGTCTCTCATCTTTGTCTTCCTTCGGGGCTGAAGGTACATCAACTATGGGTCCTCCTTGTGGCTCTCTGCTGGATGGTCCTTCTCCTCTAGCCTCAGTCAGCTCGTCCAACTTCCCTCTTCCTTCCTGAGACAGAGGGGCTCTCTCTTCTCCTTCTGCCAGTCTGACCTCAAGTCCCTTCTCCCCCTGCCTTTCCACCACTTTCGTGGTTTCACCTTTCTTCTCCTGATCGCTTAATTTGAGCTCTTCCATTCCCTTCAATATTTCACCCACCTTTTCTCCCAATCTTGTCCCAACTTCTCTCTCTCAGAGATCTCATTGTCCAGGTCCTGCCCTTGCATGCTGACTTCAGAGCATATACCTTCCACCTTTTTCTCCACCCTTCCCCTCTCAGCTATTTCATTCTCCAACTCTTTTCCTTTCATGGTCAGGGAGGCCTTCAAAGTGCTCACTTGTTTCTCCAATTCTTCCCTTCCCTTCTTCAGCTCCTCCACTTCCTTCTTCATTCCTTCCACTTCTCCTACCAACTGCGTCACCTGAGCATCCCTCTCTTCTTCCTTCTTTCTTAACCTGCTCATCTCCTTCAAGAGTCCAGGGATGTAATCCAAGAACCCTTGAGTGAAGAGTTCATTGCTGCCCTTGAGTTTTGCCTGGAGTCCCTTTCCTACTGTGTCTAGGTCTTCCCCAACTTCTTTTGCTCCACCTTCTCCTTCCATCTTCCCCATCTTCCTGGCAATCTCAGCATAATCTTCAAAGAGTCTGGTGCATTTCTCATCCAACAATTTGTGCAGATCCATCATCTTTTGCAAGTTATCTGAGTGACTTGAACTCACCACCAGCTCTGAGAGGAGCATCCTCTCAAATCTGACATCCCATGCAGAGTTCACAGGCAGGTCGTCATACTGCAGCATCCTGATCACATAATCCCTCCATCCTTTCCTCTTCCTACACTTTTGAGCCTTTTCCTCCTTACTTACCTGCCCTTCCTCCACCTCTTCTCTCAACTGGGACGACTCTCCATACTCTACCATTTTCTTTCCCACTTCAACTTCCACTTCCTTGACCCTTCTCAACTTCCCCTCCTTTTCACCCTTCTCTCCTTCCTTCACCTCTCTGTCTCCAATCGACCCTTTTCCATCAGTCCTCTCAACTCTTGGAGCTTGCCTCTTTCCTGGATCTTCTTCCCTTCTCCCATTCCTTTTGCTCCTCCTTCCTCCTCAGTCCCTTTCTCCTGTACCCCTTTCCTTCCAATTTCGACTGGTCCAGTGCTTTTCTCCCTTAGTGCCACATTTGCCCCCTTGCTCTCTTTCCTTCTTCCTGCTTCCACCTCCTCTTCCCGTTCATCTCCTTCTGCCTGGTCAGATCCCCTGTTGTTGCTCTTGGGGGCGACCCTCGCCTTGTTCTTCAGTCTTCTCAGAGGCACATCATCCTCTTCTTCATCCTCAGCCTCCTTTCCCTGCAGCTCATTCATCTCCCTTCCAATCCACAACCCCTTTTCCTGCAATCTTTCCTTCCTTGTCTGATCCTGTCTCGCCTGGGTGTATGCAATCCCCAATTCTGCTGCTATCCTCTTCCAGGTTCGACTTCCTTCCACGATCCCTCTTACTTCCTCCTTCTAACTTCTTTCTGTTCTTGCAATCAACTGCTTCTTTTTCTCTTCTTCACTCCACTCCCCCTTCTCTGCGGCCAACTGCAAACTGTCGATGAAGTCCTCCAGATTTGTTCCATCAAATTTCAAGTCGTCCTCAACATCATCCCTTGGGTAGGTCCCCATTTCCTTCCACAACCTCACCTTGCAAGCCCTCCACCTTGCACATCCTGCTGCCGCTCCTTCAATCTTTCTCTTGTATACTCCTGTTCCAGTCACGTTTGCGAGTTTTTCCTTGTCTCCCCACTCTCTTCTGAACCCGTACTCCTCAAAATCTCGTAAGAACACTCGCAGGTTATCCCCAGCCCCGTAAACGGGCAACACCTCCATGCTCCTTGAGATTTTCTGATCTCTCCTCTGGCCGCCCTTTCTCAAGGTAGGTCCAGAGGGCCCTGCCATCGCTCCTCTCTACGCCATGGCCTCTCCTTTCCAAGGGTCACGCCTGCACATAGAGAAAGAGCAAATGACAGGTACAAGGGTCAGATCATCATTAAGGCAACATTTCTTGTTAAACACAAGTTTGACAATGCCTTCCTCTATCAAGCACCTACATACACGCACATATATATATATATACACACATGCATATATATATATACATATATACATACATTAGCGTATACACACTTATCCCCACTTATACCCCTTTGCATCCATGTATGTACACATACACATATATATATATATATATATATATATATATATATATATATATATGCATGTATGCATCCATATATGTATGAGCATAATCTTGGGCAATTGGGTACATACCTGCATAGAAATTGATACACATATGCATGCCTAAACACCTTCCTAATTTATCCAAGCTTTCTGTATTGTAGTTGAGCTTACCTCTTCTCTGACTCGGAACTTCTTCAGTCTAGATCCTGAGACCCAATCTTTCCTTGGAGTCCCATCCATTTCTTCTAGCTCATATGCCCCGTGAAATTCCTGTTTCCTGACCTTGAATGGTCCTAGCCACCGTTTGTCCAATTCCCACGACCACTGCATTTCCAGAGAGGAATCGTAGAGTAGTACTGTCTCGCCAACTTGTAGAAGCTCGAGTCTTACTCTAGGTAGTTTGTCCCACCTTTCCTTATCCTTCCCTCTGCTGTCTACAACGTTCATGGCCGCTTCTCGCACCCTTTCTTCAGTGGCGCTGATCTGCCTTGCCCTTAGGTCTAACAGTTCCTTCAAAGTCAAGTTGTTCTCCAGGTTCTGCCTGCGCCAAGTTTTCAGGAAGCTTTCAATAGGAAATGTGGGGTGACGCCCATACCAGAGTGTCGCAGGTGCATACCTGGTCGTCCTTTTTACGGTGATGTTCTCCACAAAGAATACTGTTCTTAGGAACTTTGGCCAGAGGTTCGGCTTCCCACTGGTCCATTTGGCCAATAAGTTAGTAATAGTGCTATGACCTCTCTCAACTAGTGCATTCGCTTGTCGATGTGCCCGAGTCGTATAATTACCTGTGACCCCCAATTCCTTGAGCAGCTCCTTCACTTCCCCACACGTGAACTCAGACCCCCTGTCCATCGTAAACTCCAACACGAACGGATACCGGAGATAATATTCTTTAATACAGTCTGTCAGCGTTGTCCTGGTCTTAATCCTGATTGCTCTGCCATCAACGAATCCAGTAAGGTTGTCCCTTGGGTCAAATATATAGTTATAGCCTCCAAGAACTAGTGGCATAGCCAGTAGATCCAGGTGAAGAACCGCCCCTACTTCCTTGATATACCTAGGATGCAGAGGTTCCTTGTACCTGATAGGCGATCGGATTTGACAGGGCACACACGATTCGCAGTATTTTCGCTTCATCTCAAACATCTCTTCCCAGTAGTAGAGCTCCATCGCCTTTTTGTAGGTAGCCGCGAAACTCCGATGTCCTCCATCTATCCCATCATGCAAGGCGGCTACTACGTCAATCTGGCGATTCCTCCCATATACGACAAGTCGCGACGGCCCCCTCTTATCTCTGATGAATAAGTGGTGACCTCTTACCACATAGTGGTCTCTCATCCTGAGAGTCTTTTCACTCACTTCTCTCTCTCTTTTATCTCCTGAGAGGAGCAACCCTATTTCTAAATAGAATCCTTCATACTCCTCTTCCCTGAATTCCTCTGAAATCTCCTCTTGTTCGAACTCTCCTTCCTTCTCTTCATCGAACTCGTAATCATCTCCAATAACTATCTCGTCGGCCTTCATTATTCCTCTTTCATCATTCGCTTGGACTTGTAACAGCGAATTTGTCAGGTAGTATATTCTTCCCATCATGGCTACCTGTTCGTTAGTCTGTTGGACTCCTGCTTCGATCGTTCGTGGCTCATCCATTACCCTATAATTCTCTGCCAGAGCCAACTCCATCATCCATTCCTTATTTCTCTCGCCCCAAGAGTCCTCCTCCTCTAATGGTGTGAGTATCAGGGAAGGTTCTCTCATAAATTCGGGAGGCGGATGCCACATTGGATTCCCTCTCCTCATTTTCTTACTCTCGACGAACATGAACCAACAATTCACGTGAGTTCGCATGTCTTCCCCTTCGTTCAAAAACCCGTCTACTGGAGACGTTTTTTCATTGGATTCTTCCTGATTTCCCCACTCAATTCTGCTCATGCCATCCGCCCTGTTTTTGTTCCCAGGAATCCATTCTAACTGGAAGTCGAACATCCAGATATAGGTGAGCCATCTGGCTATGGTTGGATCTGAGGGCGAGAAATTCTTGAGCGAGTACACAAGTGCCGTAGGATCGATCCTGAGTACAAACCTCCTCCCAAAGAGGTAATGCCTAAAGATCCTTAGGCAATGCAGGACCGTCAAGGCTTCTCTTTTGAACTGCGAGTAGTTCCTTTCTGTTGAGTTGAGTGTTCGTCTTTCAAACCTCAGCGGCCTCTCCTTTCCTTCACTGTCTGCCTGGATCAGGACGCCTCCTAGGGCGGTTGGTCCAGCGTCAGTTTCAACTATGAAGGGCTTTTCCATAGTCGCATCAAAGTCCGGTACCCCTAGTACCAGACCTCTCTCTCTGAACTCCTTCTTCAATTGTTCCACCACTTCCTCTTGATGGTTTCCTCATTCTCATTCCTGATCCTTCCGGACTAGCTTCCTTAGATGCTCAGTTTTACTAGCAAACCTTTCTATGAATCTTCTCCAGAACCCACGGTACCAAGGAAGCTTCAAACTTCACCCAAATTTCTGAAAGGAGTGGGTCATTCCAGAATTTTATTGGTCTTCTTCTTATCAGGGCGCCGACCATGCTCGTTGCAAATGTATCATAGAATGGTTACCTCCTTTACGCAATGTCTCGACTTCACTCCACTGGCGGTGAGGTTGTACTCTTCTAGTAGAGATAAAACTTCTCTTAACCCTTGAACATGTTCCCATACAAACCTTCTCACCCCTGGAGCCACCTCTGACTCATCCTTCTCAATCGGACCCTTAACTGCAAGATCATCTATGTACGGCTCGGTGATCTGAGGACTGATTGGTTGCATAACCCTGATCATACTCCGTTGCACCATGACCACAACATTGGTCCATCCTTGCGGCGCAACATTCATATAGACCAATCCCCTTGGCGTGTGCATCGCCGTGATGGGACGGTCTGTCGGATAGACTGAAAACTGATCGTATCCAGAGTAGAGGTTGATGAGGGACACAATCGACCTTCCTGCACAAGCTTCTGATAACTGGTCAGCGTTGGGCAAACCTCCTGCATCCCTTACAATTACCGCGTTCAGTCGTTGGAGGTCTTACACCCATCTGAGAACTCCATTTGGTTTTACAAAGCAGAACCATGGAGACGCGTACGGTCCACTGGAATACCCTGCAACATCCATATGGATTTTCCCATCTAGGTACTCTACCACCCTTCTGCAATCCTCGGGGTTGGGGTACTTAGCCCCTCGGACATTCCATGGCTCGTGGGGTACAGTATGAATGCGGATCATTTCGATCTTTTCCACATCCAGCCTCCCACGTTGATCATCGTTGAAGGCATATGCCCCATGTTTTTCACGTATCAGCTCCTTCACCAATTCCTCCTCTTGCCTTGTCAGAAAACCAGGTTCCCCTATTATCAGTTCTTTCTCAGTCTCATCGTTGATACGACAAGGCCCGTGCTGGATACCTTCCCTCATTCGCTGTATCAGTTCTCTTTCCTGATCATAATACACCCCTTCTTCCTGACTCACTAGAACTGGCACAGGGTGACTCTTTTTATCTACCGTCTTGTACCTCCTTTTGGAGCCCTGCTTGAGCCCATCCCTAAAAAATGCTGACCTGCAGCTTGAGCATTCGGCGCATGCGGCACTATTATCTGAGAAGAAGGAGGTGGTCGGTAGACAAAATCAACCCTTCCTCCTTTCGGATTGTCCTGGATTCTTTCAGCGAGTGCCCTAATGGCATCCGCGTCAGCCATCCTATAGGCCGATACCAGTTCTACTGCGTCACTGATATTTGTTAGACTTAACACAAGTCATTTGGCTTCTTCATCATCTGACTCCTCTTCTTCTTCTTCCCATTCCAGTTCTCTCCTCCTACTCTCAGATTCCTGGAACGTGTAGGATCCGGCATTGAGACTGTTTTTCGAGCTGTGTGGGCCTGTGTTCCTAGAGATGATAACCTCGAAGTTCCCATAGGCAGGATCGCACAAGATGACGAACATAGTGTCGTCATGCTTGTTCATAATGAGCAATTCAGATCTACACAGGAACGACCTTCCCAGCAATATTGGAAGGTCCAAGCTGGGCATGACGTAGAAGCACGTACATACCTTGACTCTTCCTATTTCTATGACCACATTCGATGCAACTCCCGTGTACCCGGTCTTGCCGCTGACTCCGTTGAGGAATCCGCAATCATTCTTATCCACCTCGAACCCGAGCTTTACCGCGGTTTCTCCGTTTATAATATTCATTTCTGCCCCGGTGTTAACCATCCTTGGACACATCTTTCCCTTTATCATAACATCAATGGACCCTATTCCTACGAATTTTCAATCCATTTTGCTCCCCGCCACGCTCCAGTTGGCCTCTTTGGGAATTAAATCCCCCGTTCGGAGTGAGGCCACTCTCCGTCGTGATAGCCTTGCTTTCACCATTTCTCTTAACGTAGGAGCCGAAGCTAGGATTTCTTTCAGATTTAGCAGCTCATTGTGCCCCTCCAGCAGTTCATTCACCAAGCCTTCCAGATCCACCCCTTCTTCGATCGAGGTTTGATACTTTCTCTTCTTGCTTGGTCCTGTATCTCCTTTTGATCTTCCTTCCTTAGCTTCGTTTTTCCTTCTCTTAGCCCTTATCTCAGCCTGCCTTTCTTCTTCCTCCCTAATCTTCTCATCCTCATCTTCATCACCCTCTACCGTGATAGGTGGTTCTTCTTCCGCTGGTTAGGAAGCCTGAGCTTGTTCCTTTTGAGGATTCCCTCCTGCGGGTCTTCTTGTAGCGAATGAAATCGTTCCTCTTATACTTCTCTGACTTCCACTGTTCCTTGCGGCCATATTGGCTCTCAACATTCTCGGGTTGGGTTCATTTGGCCCATCTCCCGATCCCCCGCGCCCCATGGTAAATACTTTTGGGCATCCAGCCCCTTCTCTTCCTGCTTTTTCACATATCCCTTGAAGCCTCAGATGTAGCCTTTGCATTTTGTCTACAAAGTCTTCCATCCTATCGAACGTATCTCTAATGTTAGTCCTAACGTCTTCCTCCTCCGTTTCTTCTTCTACAAGCGGCACGTTTCCTTTTTCTTCTCTAATCCCCATACTACTCACTTTCTCTTCCAAGTTAGTTATGTCTTCCACCTGCACTACTGGTTCTTCCCTTTCCTGCCAAATTCGGAACATCCCTGTTGCGTTGGGACCAAGCGTGGCCACACGAAGAGCCTCTTCCCTTGTGCCCCCTGGAATCTCAGGATCAATCACCCTACCATTTTGGTCAAACACCTCGCCTTCCATGTTTGATGTTACGAGTCCTTCACGCTCGTCAAACTTCCTAACATAACATCGTTTTACCGTATGCCCTTTCATCGTGCAGTAGGTACAGACGCATTCACTGTAATCAATCCACCCCCTGCCATATCCTTGTCTGTTTCATTGTCCGTTTCCTCTACCATACCCCCTTCCATAGCTTTGGTCGTATCCACGACCATACCCTTGTTGGTATTCCTACCCGACTGGATTTGCACCCCCTTGGGGCTGCCCCCACCTCCTCTGTTATCTGCTCCTCGTTCCCCTGGTCCCTGATTTCTACCACCATTCCTACCTCTTCCACGTCCTTGTCCTTGTCCTTGGAACCTGTTCTGGTTTTGGCCACCTTTGCGACTAGATCCTGCTTCGCTCTGCCCTGTTAGTTGAAGTTGTCCCGTGTTTTGGTCTCCTCCAAAATTCTAATTCTGGGTAACATGGGATATGAACCCTGCGTAGGCCATGACCCTACCGGGAAATACCCAGGCCATGCTCCCATAGGCGGACCCACGAGCCATTGACCATATTGCGCTGTGCTTGTTGACGACTCCTGTCCATACTAGACTATCGCTTGTTGAGTTACTTGTCCTTTTCCCGACCCTTGTCCTCCGATAGCGATATTTTTAGCCTTTCTCTGACACTTGGTCAGTTTGCCCGTTCCTTCTGGTCCTCCATTTTCTGCTTCTTCCTCTCCATCTTCCTCTTCCTTTCTTCTCTTTCCTGACGGCTGTGTCACTGTTAACACTTTCGATGGTGTTACTCTTTCCCTAAGCTCTTTTATCTCATTTGCCATATTGCTCAACACTCCTCCAAGTACACTATCTGTTCCTTGGATCGTCCCTACTGCCTTTCTTTTCTTTCGTTCGACCTTGATTTGGTGATGGAACACTTGGTCCATGTCTCCCGCCGCGATGTTCTTTTTTATGGTTTCCCAAGTTGTCTTTCTCCCGGCGACTCCCCCTCGAGTTAGTTCCATCGCCTCATACCCAGAGAATTTTCCTAGGAAAATGACGCACTGCATCTCTTCAGACAGTCCAGGGACCCTCTCGGCTGTCTTTTCGAACGTGTTGACGAATGCCCTGATCGTGGTTAAGTCATCTCTGTTCATGTTATAGAGATGGTCAATTGTGAGCAGACCATCTCCCAGCTTAAATGTTTTTTGCATACCCCTTTTAAACTAAGCCCAATTATTGTTGGACTTCCTCACTACCTCTTCCACGTCAGAGGTGCATTCCCACCATACATACTCAAAAAACTGGGCGAACTTCTCGGCCGGTGTCAATTGGTTGAAGATTTGCTCAAGCAGTTCTAACCAATGAGTGACCCTATCCCCTTTGAAAGGGAATATGCCTATCCTCGGTAGGTTAGATCTCTTTATCGTTTTTTTCTCTAGCAACTTGACGATTTCTGCCGCGGTGATTGGTGACCCTCCGTTGGCGCTGGCATCGCCTATCTTTCCCCCTTTTCTTTCTTGGTTCCTGCTAGACCGTAGACCCTGTTAAAACACACAAAACGACCATTGATCCACCCTCTCCGTGACTATCTTGACGTATTTTTACTCTTGTCACTTGTTCTTACCCTATATATGACTTATCATACCCTTTTTTCTCAACCGAGTATTTCTTCCAGGGGTACCCAGTCCCCGTGCGAAAAGCTTCTAACCATACCAAATAAAGAAGGGATCTCGTCTATAAATTCTTCGATACATGCTTTCCGGCAAAGATTGCGCCAGTGGGTCGAGAGATCCTCAAAATGATAGATGCGTAGGTACGTGTTTACTATGCATAATACGTTATAGAAATCCCTACTCTTTAGTTTCGGTCCCATCTCTAAGTATAGACGGTAAACAACTTCCGATGCCTCGAATTCGAAGCCTATCTCTGGAACTGATTGGGCTGCGAGTACTGCTCGTTCTACATTCTCAATCCCCCAGAATGCTTCATCAATTATGAAGCTCGGAAGCGTGGTTTTAATGTACCTTGTTGGATACACGAATTCAGCGACCTACTTTGCTTCGATTGATTTTATAACTTCTCCTTCTTCTCCCCAATACATTCTCCTTGAAAATGCCTCAAGGGCCAATCCGGCTATCAATACGTACTTAGAGATGGGGCGGTTTTCCCCTATCGCAAGATCGATCGCGTGTGCTCTCCAGAGAAGGGCCGGTAAGTAAAGTGTCACTTTTACTATCGTTTGCCTTTCCCTCGTGGTCCACCCGGTTTCTATCCAAAGGAGGGCTTTTTATCCTATCGGTATCCCGCACCATGAATCCATTTCCTCATCCATATTTATTGTCCTCTTCGGCAGTGTCATTTTGACTCCTCCTTCTTTTGGCTCTGGCAGGTTGATCAGGAAGCTCCGATCAACAAACCATATTAAAGGAGCCATCCTGGTATACGTGTTACAACCGCCAAAGAAAGGACCTTTCTCTTCTTAGTAACTACTCAATTTCCCTATTTCTTAACAATTTTCTATCCCAGTCTCCCTTGAGCACCCCTTCCTATTTGATCGAGGATCCTCTGCCCCAGTTCCTCCCAGTAGACATGCCTATTTCCCCAATTGTGCTGACGTGCATATGAGTTGACCCTTGATAGTACGTCTTCAGGATCCCTTCCTTCAATCAAGTGTCTTATCTCTAGGTATATGTAGTATACCATCAGAGGGGTAGACGCGTGATATTCTCTCTCAGGTATTGCCATTGCGGCTTCCGCAGCCCTTTCCACTCGGGTCCTCCCTCTAAAGGTTGCATCTACGATGAACATAGGAAGGGTCCCTCTTAGATATGCTGCTAGCGAAAGAAAATCGTTAGCCTTTCTTACCCTCACAGTTCCTATCATTCCTTCAAACCCATTCAAACTTGCATCTCTTCTCTTAGACTCGAGCGAGTATTCTGCTATCCACAATAGTCTGGAAAAAGATCGATCAGTTCCTAAGACTAAATTTATTATGATAGTTTGCAATTTCTCCGAAGAAAGATACAAGGTAACCCTTTCTACTGTGCGATTTTCGCCTCTAACCCATCCTGACTCGATCCAAATGAAGGTTTGTTCCTCTACAAAATCCCCGCAACAATACCCCGTCTCTTCGTTCTCCTCATGACGACTTGGCAAATTTATCATCAGGCCACGCCTCATTTGCACGGGCTCTTTGATCGTGATTTGATATCGGGCAGAAGCCATCTCTTTTCTGGTCGGCACAATCCACCTACTACACAACACAATCCAACCCACATCTCTTTTATTTTAGCTAGCAGACTTATAATCCCAAGATCTAACTAGTTTCCCTTTGTATCCCATCATCTACTTCGATCCTTTTGAACCTTTATATAATCCTTTTGTACAACAAGTATGTTATTAACCCACAGATCTCTATTTGACATAGTAGAAACATTAAAAGCGATATGCACATCCTCCTATCAGGAGACGCAGACTGCGCAACTACAAGAGGATCAGACACGCTGTCAGGCGGCCACAAGTAGTGGGCCGCCTGAAAGTGGCAGTCTTGGAACTTAGACACAAGGACAAGTCCGTGCAATGACGGTATTCTGGTTTGACCAGGCAGCAAAATTAGGGGGACCCAGAGCACCCCTAAGATTGGAGGTGTCGACCGGTGAGACTAGCCCTCAGAATTGGCGAGAGAGACTACCTCTTCTACCGCGCTGACGACTATCTTATTTCCGCCGCTCCGAACTTGTTTTCGAAACAACTGGCCGCAGAACGGTGATATGAGAATAGGCCTAGGCGTGGTCCCTTTTATGCTGCGCAATTGGCACGGAAATGAAGCCTCGGGTTTCATTAATTTTAATATTAAAATAAAAAATGAGAAAAATAATTAAAAATGATAAAAAGGAAGAAAACCAACGATTATTAAATAATCGACTGAATTTTGATCAGATTATTTGCGATCGGATTTACCCCCGGATTATTCGTTTACTCTAAATCTAACGATTTTCTCTAATTCCCGGTAATCGGGATCGTTTGCGTGGGTTACCTGACTTAGCCTCGCTGCAACCTGTGTGATACGAGTCGGTGTGGGTTTGATGATCAACGCAGTATCGTTACTGGGATTATTTTGAGATGGATCGTGTGGCTCTACTATACTTTGTGCGGTTGTTGGTTTGGTTCGGGCCCGACAGTCAGGCTTGGGGCAGGTTCGGGACTATTATGACATGGCTGCACGGTCCGGCGTTGACACGATACAGCGGACTGGCATTAGTTTTCAGGTTCGGGACAGACTCGACACCGGTATGGTAACGGTTCAGCTGGTGCAGTTCAGGTTGGTAATTTTCAGGTCCGGCACCAGTATGGTAAAGGCTCAGCTGCTACAGTCCAGATTAGTGATTTCCAGGCTCGGCATTGGTAGGGAATCGGTGCAGGCTGTTGCAGTTCGGGAATGACATTTCAGAACCCGGTTTGGCACGAGTAGCAGCGGARTCGGTGCTGTCGTTCGGGTATGGCCACAGGTCCTGCGAGTCACCTTTTACGGCGATTAACCAAATGGCACCACACGTAGCTAGTGACACTGAATCATGGTTGTGGCCTTAGGGCTGGTGGTATGAAATCCCGGTGCTGAAACTGGATCATTGGTACCGCTGGCCCTGATTGCTGGTGTTGTTGGACTCCCATGGTATTGTCGCTGTTGCGGAGCTGTGGGCCTGGATTCCCAGGTACCCTCGGCCCTGAGGCTCACGCCCAGGGGCCGCAATCCGCATATAGCCAGATCAGTTGGCAAGAAAGGGGGATTTTTTTTTCCAGCGTGCACGGCGTGCACGGCGGTCAACTCCCTTGGCTGGGCGCAGAACGCTCGTTTGGAGGCGGAGAACGGTTCACCAGAGGGCGGGCATGATGTACCCGGCGCTCAGACACTCAGTTCGTGGTGGTAAGTGGACGGAGATGCGTGGCCCGTGTGGGGGAGGGTACCGGCGTACCAGGCGTATCTGACGCTCCGTCCGCACGTGTGAGGGCATCCTGAAGAGGATGCAAGCTCTTGAAGAAGACAAAACTGTTGGAGTGACCAGCACCCGCTGTTGAAGTGATCAACACTCACATTCTAGAGAGAGACAGGTGTGATCAGTGTTGGTGTGACCAGTCACTTATACTGATGAGACAATTAATGGCCCCCAGGGCGGACATGATCTAGCCGCTCGCGCTGAAGGGAGAACCAGAAATATTCGCTGTTCGTGGGAACAACCGCTCTCACTGATGATGCAATCAGCCATATTCGCGGTTCGTGCGAACAGCCACTCGCTCTAACGAGGCGATCAGTCATACGGGCCAGAAGTGAATTCAGTCATAGCAGTGGTTGCTGNTAACGAGGCGATCAGTCATACGGGCCAGAAGTGAATTCAGTCATAGCAGTGGTTGCTGAACTGGGCACACTCAACGGATGCAGATTCAATCATAACAGCAGTTGCTAGGCCGGTCACACTTGGCAGATGGCAGATTCATCCACCTGGTTATTGAACCACCGACAATAGACAGGGGTAAACTCGGTCATGGCACTGGTTGTTGAGGGCACAAAAAGGGAATTCGCGTCCTCCATTCGAAAGGGTAACTTCTACAGCCAAGTATGTTTGCAAGTGAACGGGTGTGAGTCCGCAGGTACGAGCGCTGAGGGTAGGGCTAGAGTGAGCGAGTAAGTTAGCGGGTACGAGAGAGTGTAGATTTGAAGCAAGGGACATATACAGGGGAAAATACTGAAAGAGGACTGTGCTATTCTGTTTGAGCGGGTGAAAAGCTCAGTATTGACTTGATAAATTTCGAAAGGAACACTCCTGACTGATGAGCAGGAATTAATAAAAGGGAGCCACTGAGATTCGAGCACTCCTGAGATCTGATTCAGTTAATTTTGGGGAAAACCCTTCATTTTTCTTTATTCTTATTTTTATTTATTTTCGCATGACAATGCGACATGAGGACGAATTCAGATCAGACCACATATTCTCAAGGGGGACTTGACAACGCACTTTTTGACTGTACGGATCCCGTTTTTGTGATCAAATGGGCATAACGCTAGGGGACAGCACGGTAGTAACTCCCCTTAATGCGCGGTAGCTCTGCAGGCTTTGGGGAACGGGGCGAGGGCAAGAGAAAGTGAGAAAGATGAAGAGTACGCAGAGTGAGAGAGAGAGAGACTGCGCCGTGAGAGGGAGGAAGAGTGGGCAGTGAGTAAGAGAGAGAGGGACCAAGGGGGAGAACATAATATGAACTTGCTTTTCGCTAAAATTTGATATTGCATTGAGCAGCCTCTCAAGCAATTCCCTGTTTCGCTGAGATCTGAGACCAGATTGTGCGGCTTGCCAAACATATCACTGAAATTTGAGCCAGGCCCTGAATTGTGTGGCCGTTCAAGCACATCTTTGTTTCACAAAAATCCGAGGTTGAATTGTATGAGTACTTGAACAGATCCCTGTTACATTGAAATTCGACATCGAGTCGTGAGGGTACTCGAGTATCGCCGCTGGTTGGCCTGATGACCTACCGAATCAGATTACTGGTTCGCCCCTGCTATCTGAAATTCAGACCATTCGGTCAGATCAGCTGCGTTTTCTGAACCGGGTTTAATAACAGTTGCACGAAGCTGGCTGGTCGTATGGAGTGGTGTAAGGTGTGAGCTAAACAGCAAGAACCATAGGTTGGTGAGTGCTTGATTAGGGGTATTGCCCATCTGTTGCAAGAAAGGGGAAAACGCACTTCAGTTTTGAGTCAGACCCAACCCAACTACAGGTGCTTTTGCGTGTCGCGTCTCCTGCCAGACATTGATTAATTAGTGCAGATCTGCAGTTGGAGTGAATCACTATCGGTTCAGTGCATGATAATAGTTGGAACCATTCATCACGTTCCGTATATCCCGGTGCTGCTGCTGGGCAAGCAATCGCAACACAACTCTGGACTCTCTCCATTGGAAAATTCAAGATCTGACAGTTTAAAGCGTCCCGCCGTTGAGTTCATTTCGATTCCGTCATTGGGGGATAGACCGCGAGCAAAGGTGGCCCTAAGTGAAGGCTATGAGAAAAGAGCTCGTATGAAATGAATATGCTAATCATACCCCGGATCACCGGACGGAGCGCAAAACTCGAAATTACCACCGTCGCTTCGCTCGAACTTTCGGATTGAAAGAACGTTTCTCCTATCTATATGTGACAAATTGCTCGAGTATTGTTACTGAGTAAGTTTTCTATAGGGCCACTGCTGACTACAGTCCTACAGATCTGAGATTGGTGGGGAAGACCATGTGGACTGTTTTCAATCTCGATCGCAGATCTGTAGGTCAGATCTGAATCTTTGGTTTTAGATCTCCTTTCTCGATTTGGTCGACGTGCCGACGAGGGGCTTCGAGTCCAGGTTCGAAAGTGGCCACGGCAGGTAGCTCAAACACCAACACCGTCACCCTACCGATCGTTGAGAACCTCGAAAGTGGGCGCGGCGAGTGACAGGCGCCGTTGCCCCTGGCTTCAGCGAACGGTTGGCGACCCCTCCCCGGGTTTCCTAACAACGCTTGGTGCCCCGCGGGGCCCCTGTTGGTGAGGCGGGGAAAGGATAGCCAACTGTCGTTCTTGAGATAGTGGATAAGGGCCAGGATGTGGACGACTAGGCGTCCCGAAGCGTGGTGGAGATTCTCCATAACACCTTGCATACCTAAATGAATAATAAGCCATTTTGTTTGGGTCTGGGGTATGCATGCGCCTCTTCTCCCTATACCTTCTTGCCCTCAATCCATCATCTTTCTCCTCGTCATCTTCATTCCAATCTCCCCTTTCCCTGGTCAAGTCCACAGGCCTTTCAGGCGCCTTTCCTTGTCTGCCGCCTCTTCCTCTACCAGTTCCGGTCCCACGACCCTTAGGTGCCATATTCGCTAACTCTTATTTACTCACTGATTTAGTTGGAGCAATTACTCGTCACCAGCTATCCAAGTTACCTTATTCTACTTAGAGTTTTAGTTAATTACCGACCATTTAATAATTGTCGTTCTGCCAGGATCTTGCTTTACCCGAGTTCGTTCACTAAGGACCTCGGCTAGAAACGAGATCCCCGGCAACGGTGCCACATGTCACGCGTGGCAGTCCCACACCCAGACGCAAAGTGAATTTTTGTGTCGGACCTCACGGTCGAGTCACGCAGGAGTCTTTTTGTCACCTTTAACGAAACACCACTCCGACCGTGCGCGCGTGCTATACCTCTCGCGACTCCCTACGACAGGTTAGGGATCCCGCGAGGTACAACATTACCTCCACCTGCGGGAGCTGTCACCATCCCTTAGGCGGGCGTATCCCTGCTGAGCTACTGACCCACGTACGAGGGTTTTTACATGCAATCGCAGAGGTAGGCCAGTCGAGGGCGTTTTCTCGATCGCCGTAGCATAGGCATACGCGCGGTAGAACGCCTTAAGATTGACCCGTATGTCGAGCCCCGATGTGCTAACTCTCCGGACCGACTATCTAATCAGGTCGACTTCTCGGACAGTCTTCCACGCTTAACTAACTATGACAATGATTCTATGTTTCCTCTGTTGATCTTATGAGAAGCCAGAGTCAAGTCCCTTTGTAATCTCCCATTCTCTCAAGTTCTCAAACTGACTTCTATACAATAACTTCCTAAGCTCAGACCAACTATGATCTTAGTCACAGATATACATTTATATGTATATAAGTATGTTTGTAAATCAGGGGAGYCGTATGAGCGGTGGACCTCACTTTCACAATTGTCGTGTTGCGTCGTCYCAAATGATCCCAATTCAGAAGACAGCASAAATGTCCRACACCTRTGCAGATRCAAGACACAACATACRCGCATACAGATGCAGACACAAAATGCGCTACGAGCGTCAACCTGTAACYCATTCATAGCAAGCCACTCACGCCCCAAACCCTTGAAAACAACATTCCTTCCTAACCTTGACTCCATTCACCCCAGCCCCACACATTTTCGAAGACTCYTGAGTGTGATTTGGAYAAATTTAGGTRTAGATACARGAGGAMGATTTATCTGTTCCTTTCTTAGGTCTTGTCTTAGGTGTGGGTATCAAGCCATGTGGAAGTTGAGTYGGAGTTATAMYGACCTGTYATCCAATGATAACAAAATTTATAGTTCCCTTACGGATTTCTTYCGTWGTCCTCTCYAAGAGYGYTGAACCCTGTAGACACARCACAGTCCAAAAGAATCTTAMYGTCTTTTCTTCGACGTTGGGATCTAGAAGATCCCTTCTAGCCTTGTGACCCAGTATTTGGTGTTCACCGTCGACCTACTACCTAACTCCTATCCTCACGTCGCTTATCAAATCTGCTCGCCTGGTTGGTCTAGGTAATGAACAAAATTCATTCYCAGCCTCTTTGTCCATGGTTCTACCATGTTTCTTTTCTTTTAAATTAATTACGAKCYCCATGTCCSTAATGACTTCAAGCAATAYCATTCATTCAATTCAGAAAGGAAATCATATGATAGAGATCAATTCAGGATTTCAAAGGGTGATAAGTCTCTCTGAGTCAAGATCTCACTTATCCTTTCCTCACTGGAATCAGCGAGCTAGTAACGGGTCGAATTAGCTACATGGAGACAGACATCTGGCAGTGGATTGATCAGGATACATCCAAAACTTTGTTGGTATYTGGCGTGRARAGTATAAGTTATCATGGCGATGAGGCAGRCTTCATAGAGCCTCGCTCCTCTCGATCGCCTAGTATACTTATAATATGGCGATGAGGCAGGCTTCATAGAGCCTCGCTCCTCTCGATCGCCTAGT
>BFEA01000101.1:3141806-3146806 GCA_003427395.1 Chara braunii
ACACACACACACACACACACACACACATACGCACAATCAATCAATCAATCAATCAATCAATCAAATCTTTTTTTTGTTTGTTTATTTTGAAATTTTGCATCTGCTTTTTATTTTTGAACACCTCATTTCCCTTCAAAAAAACAGATTCATTATAAAAAAAAACACAGGTCAACTCGGGGACCATATATCTCATGATAAAAAATGGCAAAAAAAAATTCTTGCTTTTCTTTATATATATATATTTTTAATTTTGTTTAAATCGATTTTAGTTTTTGATTTTTTTTTAATCCTAAACAAAGTCGGATTCCAAAAAAAAATAAATAGGCGTGTAGGGTTTTCGAAGCCCTACACCCTTTTTTTTTTTTCTTTTTTTTTTTTAACGTATTTTTCGGGGTGAAAAAAAATAATTAAAAAAACAGGTCGCGGACTGGGCCTCATAGGCCGAGGCCGCGGCCGAGAATCTCGGCCGCAGCGGCCGAAATGCCCGTGGCCTAGGCCACGGGTGTCACATAGCAGTGGTCACGCTGGTTCTTGGTGGAATGCTTCTAACTAGTATTTCAGTTAGATTTTAAATGTCGTTTTTTTCTGTTTTTTTTTTTTTTTTTTTTCCTTAGATTCCCCTGCCAGGGCACATCCCATGACTTACTGAACAGCCCTCATTGAGGGCATCCTCACATTTGCACACAAACAAATCACAAATGTATCTAACTAATTTCAGAGCCAAATTCATGTTTCTTTTTTTTTTTTCCTTCTTTTAGATTGGTTCCTTTGTTTGTTTTTTCCTTGTTTTTCTTTTGGATTATGACAAACACCCAAACTGCGATGTGCTCACACAAGCAGTCGGACGAATGCATCCAACTGCATTCACGTCCCCAGAGTTGTTGTTTGTTTGTTTTTTTTGCTGTTTTTGTTTTCCAACTGGTCCCCCCAGCCTTGGCCCGTCCACCTACTGGTACTGCCAGGCTTGGCAGGCTCGACATACTAGTCACTGGAGGCTCGGACTTGATAGCTAGGCCAAGTACAGGTGGTGCGTTGAGAGATGTTTTGGATGTTTATTGTGAATTTTCAGAGGCTTCTATGAAATGGGATAAGTCGGTCTTTATCTTACCCCCCCCCCCGACTATAAGTTGTTTGTTGATTGGGGTTTGCGTGCCATCTAATAATTCAGAATGGTTTTTGGGCGTACAAGTGTCACTGTCTAATTGTGAAGAAGCGCAAGACGGCTTGTTGGTGGATAAGATTTCAGCAAGGGTAGCAAGTTTGGTTCATACACACAAACTGTCACTTTTTAAGAGAGCATTGGTTTTAACCTTAGCAGCATTTTCCCTAATGTGGTTCCCAATGACGCTGCACTATTTGTGAGACGATGCTTATTCAAAGTTCAGACGGGTGACATCCCGCTACTTATGGAAGCCAAAGGCCTTAGAGCTTCAAGGATTTATGGCCAAGGTGGCGTGGGAAGCTATTGCTCAACCGAGGTCAGAAGGGGGACTAGGAATCCTGGATCCTCGCCAACAAAATATGGCCTTACTAAGTAAGTGGATTTTATCGGTCATTTTAGAAACTCGGGATAAATTTTGGATCAAATTTGCGGAGTATCTGCTAGGCAAGGAGTGGTCCCTGACGAACACCAAAAATGTTAGGCATTGCCTGATGACGCTGTCCTTTGGCAACAAACGACCCAAGTCCAGGGTTTGGTCTGCTATCTTACAAGCGTGGAGACGTTTTCTGCTCAGGCCACTTAGAGAGCCAAAAAACAGACAAGAAGTCTTAAATCAATTCCTATTCGATAACCCATACATTGTGGATATGGGAGGATCCTCTCCAGGTGCTAGCACAGAGAAAGGAAATTTTGGGAAACAGTGGTCCAGGATGGAACGGGGGGTTATCCAAATGAAGGATGTATGGGACCAGGATCAGTCGGGCTGGATATCCTTGCCAGAGTTAAAATTCAAATTACCAAGACTTTGCAACATGAAGGTAAACCTTACTCTCCTCCAGGCAGCAATCCCCCACTACTGAAAAAACCTATTGGACGACCAAGCAGCGCACATCAGTGGGACGTGCGTCGCCAGTTTGCTGCGCACCTGTTTGCATGCATGTAAAGTGTGGAAGAGAGCGAGTCTGATTGCACACACACACACACACACACACACACACACACACACACACACACACACTTTCACACTCACTCACTCACTCAATCAATCAATCAAATCAATCAATCAATCAATTAATCAATCAATCAATCAATCAATCAATCAATCAATCAATCAATGAATCAAACCTTTTTTTTTTCTTTTTTTTTTTCAAATTTTGCATCTGCATTTTTTTTAAAACATCTCATTTCCCTGCAAAAAACAGAAATTCATTTGTAAAAAAAACACAGGTTTACTCGGGGACCATATATCTCATGATAAAAAATGACACAAAAAAAAATCTGCTTTTCTTTATATATATATATATATTTTTTTTTTTTAAATTGATTTTAGTTTTTAATTTTTTAAAAATYTTAAACAAAGTCGGATTCCAAAAAAAAAAAAATAGGAGTGCCTCATATTTKTTTTTTTTTTTTAATGTATTTTTAGRGGGGGGGGGGGGAAATATTGAAAAACCTGGTCGCGGACTGGGCCTCATCGGCCGCGGCCTAGGCTGCGGGTTTCACATAGCTTTTATCACAATAGTTATCAGAAATATGAGGGATAGGAACCGATTCATAGAGCATTGAGTTCAACCTCACTTTCATCTTCAATCTAGTTAGTTATTCCTTCTCATCATAAATAAATTTAATGACAATTTCTCATATCCAATTAAAGGTTTCATCATCACTCTAATTATCGTCATTCTTGACATAAAAATGAATGCATACACGCCACCTTCTAAAAAATGATCCATCACCACAAATATGGTTTCATTACTAGAGTGGTAAGCTCAATAATGTTCATATTGTTAGGGAAATATGGTGTTGATTGTAACCTGCGTAGCACACCGAACATGTTCGGAACTTTTACAAACGTCCGAATATGTTGGGGTGTTCGGCTGAACGCCTCCCGAACGTGTTCGGCCCAACATATTAAAAAAATAAAATAATAAAAAAATAGTTTTTAATTTTTACCTCGAGCTTGTTTACGAATTTCAGCATATCTCTGAGGCAAAAGTTGTTTGTATTATTATTTTACATAATATATATACTTTCTAATTTTTTTTCTGATAAGTTTTTTTTTTTTTTTAAATATTTTTATGTTAACGTTTGGAGAGTTTTGACACTCGTTCGCGTTCGGGTTCGAGTTCGGTGATTGAACCCGAACACAATGCTACACAGATTGTAACCTTAGAAAATTCATTTAATGCATCTCTCACGGACATTCCTGATAAAGGAGTTCCTTGCTTTTGAATTTTCTCTTGTCATTTCCAATTCTCAAGGATTTTAATGTCTCATAGGGCAAATTACCTTTAATTATGTCTGTTCATTTCAATCAATTATTGTTAATTTCATTTTTCAAGTCCAAGATATCATCCCACATGCCAAAAGATTAGAAACAATTTCAAACAAATAGTAATTGCGGTTTACATGACAATCAGGATTTAATGAAGATAAACTTATCGACATGAAAATTAAAAGATTGTCAATAGTTTTCATGTCGTAATCAAAACTTAAAGGCATGTGTTGACCCTGACTTATTCTAAACACGAATTTTTTTTATATACCCGACAACGACACCATTTTTGTCACACTTTTTCCTAGTAAGGCCACTTCTGGCGACTGGGAAGGCAACAGGTTGTCACATAATATTTTTCATGATTCTTTTAATAATTAATAATTACCTAAAAAAAATTATTCCCTTTTGAGTGCGTCCGACTTCGAGCAAGACCTGTCAATTACGGTCTATGTCGGTCCCAATACTTAGGAACCTTCAATTAATTTGGTTCAGAACTGCAATAATTATACAAATAATAAAATCAAAATAAAATGCATCTCATGCATATCATGATTATCAATAAAGAAATTTGATAATTGTGACAAGATCGGCAAAGAACACAACATCAAGCAAAGCCAATGAGGAGACAAGATTGATTGACTCAAGACAAAGACAAGATAAATGAGGGAATGTGAGAACTCATAATAATCTCAAGAGTACAAGGTGAAAAACATGATCATCGCTATAAGTCTTGGCTCCTACACCTCTCCTTCAGTCTCATCCTTGATCTCAATCGTTCTCAGCGTCTGATATCATGTCTCTGTATATGTTGAGGTGGCGATATGAGAATTAATTGTAACTTGAGACAAGCAACATATGAGAATGACCACTTGAAAACAAGGATCTTAATATTTATCCACGTAGAGTACTCCTCCAATGCTAAAGGAATATATGACCTTGAGATCCTTTTCCCTGAAACTTGTAGCACTGACATAGATATAAGGTTACCGTATTGCTTCCTTGATAGCTATCGGGTTGAGATTGGTCAGATATAATCAAATTTAAAACAACAAACCATCTCATTTACGAGTTAATTATCTAACATTGAGTCATCAACATCTATATCTATATATATATATTATATATATATATATATATTTAGTAAGTTTTTTTTGTTTGTCAAACATTTTCGAACAACCCATCGACCGGAAATGACCGAACTGTATTCATGAGAATGATAATCAGTGTTGATTCTTGATGATATCTCTGGCTTGTTTGACTGTCTCAAATGATGTAGTTGTGTTAATTGGCACGCTGTTTCGATCTTAATAATACATTATGTACTCGATAGCATTGTTTGACTACTCTCGATTGAATGCTTTGTTTCGGATGATATCTCTGGCTTGTTTGACTGTCTCATATTATGTCTCTTGATAGCGTTGAGTGTTTTCTTTCTCATCTCACTTTTATATGAAACTATGTAGTATATCTCACTGTTTTCCCACTTGTCTTATCTTTTTTGTTGTGTGTTGCATATCACCTACATGACATTCTTCTTTTTTATTTATTTTTCCCTTCAAT
>BFEA01000101.1:3151806-3166919 GCA_003427395.1 Chara braunii
CTCCCCCTCCTCTTCCTTGCCATTCCCTTCCCATGATTCGTTATCCTTGCCCACCACCACGAGCACGTGCTGCAAGTCCACCACGACAACCCCCCCACCCCCTTGCCTCAGCATTGCAATTCCTCTGTCGATCCTTTCCTTACGTTTTTTTTTCTTTTCAATCAATCAATCAATCAATCAATCAATCAATCAATCTATCGATCAATCAATCAATCGAATCAATCAATCAATCAATCAATCAATCAATCAATCAATCAATCAATCAATCAATCAATCAATCAATTAATCAATCAATCAATCAATTAGTTAGGCAAGCAAGCAAGCAATCGATCGATTGCAGATTGCTTGCTTGCTTGCTTGACTAATTGATTGATTGATTGATTGATTGATTGATTAATTGATTGATTGATTGATTGATTGATTGATTGATTGATTGATTGATTGATTGATTCAATTGATTGATTGATTGATTGATTGATTAACTGATTGATTGATTAAAGAAAAAAAAAATGGTCTTGAGATGAAAGGAGCTATGACATCCCCACTCCTCCTCCTCCTCCTCTTCCTCCTCCTCCTCCTGCTGCTCCTACTCCTCATGTCCCTTTTCATTCCCCTTAGACGACTTTCTAACCTTACCCACCTCTGCAGCCACGTCAAGGTGCTGCAACTCTGCCACGACAAGCCCCCAAACCTTCTCGCCTTAGCATTGCAGTTCCCTCGTCAATCCTCTTCTTCGTAGACGAGAAGGAAGAAAACATGCCAAAGGGGAGGATGCATAAGAAGGGAGGGGGAAAAGGACGAGGAAGACAAGAAAGGAGGGGAAAAAGAAGGGTGACAATGAGAAGGAAGAGGAGAAGGAGGAGGAGGAGGAGGAAGAAAAAAAAGAGGAGGACGAGCAGAAAGTAGACTTGGAGAACGATAAAGAACAAGGGGGAGGAGAAGAACCAAGACAAACAATGGGAAAAAGGAGGACGATGACGAGTACAAGGACGAAGAAGAGGAAGAAGAAAAAGAAAAGGAGAAAAAAGAGGAGGAGAAAAAAAAATTGGAGAGGAGAACGAGGAAGAAGAGAGGAGGAAGAGGTACAAGACGAGAAGGACGAGGAGGACGACGAGAAGGAGGACAAAGAGATGGAGGGGGTAGAGGGAGGTGATGGTGGAAGATGGAGGACAATGGGGTCACCTTCCTGGTAGTGTTTGCGATGGCGGCGTGGGGAGACCTCCTACTGACACTGGCGTCTTCGACATGAGCAAAGTTCGAAAGCGGTCGTTGAAATCACTCGCCAGGTGATAGGCGGACCCGCACCAATTTTGAATTTTAACATGGCCTAATATGGGTCACAGATCTGTGAAATTGGACGTCGAAGGTAGTACCCTTTTGTTTTCGAAATTTGAAGACTACCGACCCGAAGTTAAATGTGTGTGGACCTTGGTCCAATAGGCCTGAACCTCCCCGACACGCCTCGAACTCCAAAATGACGAAATGCTGCCACCCAATATTTTTTTTCTGCAGCGGACAAGTGGTCATGGACGGACATCTCGCATAGTTTTCCGATCGGGCGACTGGAACAACCTCAGGGGTCTTGGACGTCCGCCTGGGTACGTCAGATAAAAAGGAAATTCAGGCTGAAAAAATGTCACCTCTTTGTGGAAGGTAAGAATGACCTACCTTTACTAAGGATCGTCTGTTGTAAAGATAATTTATGCCCCGCATAAGGGAATTGCATGAGACCACAATGCAATTGAGGTGACCTATAACAAAATTATCAAACTCTACTTTTGACCTCGTATGAGAGACTTGACCTACAAACTGTATAAGTCATGTGTCCTATGCCAGAAGAGGTTAACCTCGAGGATGGTTGAACCACTATTTCCTACTATCCTCGTAGAGCTTAAGAGGCGAGTCCACTTAAATCTCATCACCATGCCCTTAGGCAAAGGAGGGATGAAATATATCTTGAATATGAGAGATAACCTGTCCAAATATGTAGAGGTGAAGGCTATGAAAAAGAAAACAACAGATCAAGTTGGTGATTGGATAAAAATATATATATCTTAGATATCCTTTCATCAGAAAATTCGTCTAAGACAAGGGTTCAAAGTTCAGGAATGAGATGGTAAGAAAAATCATTCTCAGATTGGGAGTCAGGATTCGTTTTGTTACAACTTATCATCCTCAGGCTAACGCACCAGTTGAGAGAGGTCATTGGACTTTGAAGGATTTCATAGCAAAGCGGTGTGAAGGGGACCTTCATCAATTTCCAAAGATGTCGAGAGTCGTAGCCTATGCTGACAACATTGTTGTCAAAAAAACTAAAATATTTGCACCTATTACTTTAAGGTATAAATGATATACTACGATGCTGATTAAAAGTATTATAAGAACCTGGTTAAGTGAAAAAAGAGAGAAAGAATACGTAGCCTCAGAGCTTCTACATATGAGAATAAAACAAATACTTGAAGTTCAAACGACAATACTAAGATGCAACGTAAAAAATGGTTGCGAGCAGATTGTGAACTCAAGAGAGGTGGAACAATAACATATATATATATATATATATATATATATATATATATATATATAAAGAGAAACTAAGGAGTGGTGATGTTGTTCTCCAATTTGACAATCATCTTGAAACACAATGGCCTAACTATTTGGAGCCCAGATGACTTGACCTTTACAAAATTACAGGCGAGGTTGAAGGTTAGGTCATCGGGATTTCTAAGATGGATGAATCAAGAGTGCATGACATGGTGTCAAGATCCAGACTTCAAAAATTTATTTTCAGGAATCCAGACTTGATTCCTACTGTGGTTTAAAGGAAAAGAAAGGAGACCAACTATCCAGCAGCGGAACAGTTCCACAGAACTGAGAGGAGAACAACAAGACGAAAAGGCAGCAAGAGTGAACTTTCAGTAGACCCCAATCATTCTTGCATTAGCTATTTAGTATATTATTTTCAACATGTTAATTTTGAAACGAGAAACTAAGATAAAACATTATGACAATTCACATTCGTTTCTGCATGTGAGTTAATTTTCTTATGTCTGTAAATATTAGAACTAATGAAGATTCAAGTGTCACTGATATAGAGTCATTCTTCGTCCATGAGTGTCAAATTCCTAGGGTATAAAGAGTAATTGTGAGGTGCAGTTACGGTAGGAAGTGATGAGAAGTCTCTTTCCTAAGTTATCTTTTTTATGGTAGGTTACAAGTTTGTCTTAATAAAATATAGGGACATCATGTTCTTTACTATGGTAGTTGTTGTTGTAACTTTGTAGATCTTGATACCATAGAGCTATTGGTGATGCTATACGCATATAATGCATTTATTTGTATCTTTGTCACTATGCCCACGAGTTACTCGAGCAAGGACTCTGGTACTTGTCAAAAACACTCAACCATCTGAGTTGTTGTAGTACATACCTTGATACGCTCACATGTGAAGTAGGTCTAGTTAAGATAAAAGTCATGAGGGACTGCTAAAGTTAGTCGCTATCATGTATCTTGACTGCCTAATACGTTGTAAGGAAACAGACTCGTATCGTCAACGATTTAAATAGAAACCACAATCGGTAATCAATGTTTGCATTTTGGGTATTTCTAAGCGATTATGTTTTGAACTGCGTAAGGGAATGACTATTTGTTATAACCAAATGAGATAAGAATGAGGGTGATTTTAGACCTTCCGTTAGCAGAGAGAAATGAATGTATGAAATTTTAAGCATTCTTATGCTTAAAAAATTTAAAAGTCCGGCTTAGAGAGTTTAGAGGTGTTTTAGGCCGCATGCGTAACTTGGTCTTTACTGTGGTAACTGCTGTTATAACTTTGTGGATCCTCGTACCATAGAGTGTTTGGCGACACTATGTGCATTTAATGCATTTATTTGTATTTGTGTCATTATGCCCATTACTTACTTAAGTACGGAATATAGTACCTATCAAAGTCGCTCGACTACATGAGTTGTTGCATTACATTCCTTGATACGCACACATTAGGAGTAGGTCATGTTAAGATGAGAACCTTGAAAGATTGTTGAAACCAATTGTTGCAGAGGGTTTTAAAAGTCCTTTGAGACCGAATTCAGGTACAAGATATGTTAAAATTTTTGGCAAGACGAAACATAAAATAAATATCATATTGTTTCTCTACGACTTAGTAAGTGAAACTGTAAGAGAGAGATATAAATATTATCCGTGCATCCTTGTAACTGTTACTTATTTCTCTACCTTCTTAATATCATACTCTCATCGTTGTTATTTCTCTTTTACTAAAAGTTTGAAGAGGACAACTTGTACAATTTATTTATTTGCGAAAGACTTTCTCACGTGCTCTACAACTATCCCTCGTAACATGTTTTTACTCAGGATTTTAAAATTTGCCTAGGAAGTGTTTTAAACTGTTCTTACTGTAACATTTTTTTTCTACACGCTTTTAATCTGTCAGTATTACAGTGACTTCCAATAGACCAGGGTCATATATATTTTTGTTAATGCATCTCGTCGGTTTTCAAACGATACTTTAACTTCATGTAAAGGCTTATTGTGACGCATCTGCTTTAGATGATGCGACACGTCGACCCATAACAATTTTATAAACTTTATTTATACCATTCCAACCAGAAACCTATGAGCTATAAAAAGCAAACACTTGACTCATTCACACGATTTTATTGTTGTTCACTCGATTTCCGTACATAATAATACGACCACTCGTATCACACTACTATCGCTTTTACTTTGTTCTCATTCTAGAACTGGTTGCTGGTGGGGTAACGCTGTCCGTACAAAAACCATGACAAGGGTGTCTTCCATGTATTTTAAATGTCGGACGCTATCTGACTTTTTCTTAGTTTAAGAGACTTTATGGGATGCACGTCTGATAAAAGTTATTCGGACCAAGCTTACGACCGAGAGACTGAAGTTTTCGAAAGGATGGTAAGAACCGGTGGTGCAACCAACCGCTTACCGCATTGGTAAGGCCGCTGAGAGGCACAAATGTTGGAAATGTTAGTTTCAAGCCTATTCTACCAAAAATAGAGGTGCGCGAATGTTAGGCCGCGCGATTCAAAACCTAAGAGGTTAACAAGGACCATTGCGCCAGGGTGGGTGATCGCAGCCCGACAAGGGAGATTTGTTCTCGAATCACAATATATATATGTATATAATGCCATCAATCGAGGTTTATGACAGTGGAGGCAACCAACCTGCCCTAAGGCTAGGTTCCGCCTCGTCGAGTATAGACGGCTAACCACGGGGTTGGGCGAGGCAGGTTGGGCCTCTTGGGCCGTAGGGAGGGACCTGCTAGGGCAACACTTCTTCAAGTAGAAGTTTTGCGGCTCTAACTCCTGTACTAGGAGCTCGCCTTGTAGGTTACCATATTAAATTATCACCCGATGGATACCAGGATCGAATCCGATATGTCCCCTTTATCGGCTAGCTCCATTTTGACGCCACCGTGGACAACGGGAGGCGCAGTGGCGCGGCCAATCTCGGTCACGAGATCTTCGAGATCGCATGGTCGAGGGCTGCAGCGTGGTTGCATAGCCCTGTACAAGGATGACACGGATAAATCAGGGAATGGTCCCAATCGTTTTTTTCTTTTTTTCGAGTCAGCGGGATTTGAACTTGGGTCTGTAATTTAACAACTTGTGGATTTATCACGAGCTGGGTGTTGGCTAAAGCAACGGAAAAAGAAAAAAGAAAAAATCTATATATATCATCATATATATATATATATATATATGAATAAAAACTTTTTTTTATCCCCATTGGGGATCGAACCCGGATTTGTGTGCCAACAGTTTGTGGGTTTTCCACGACTGGCAAAGGAAGGGTCAAAGGGAAACGCGCCATTTGGCGTGTGGTAGGGAAGCTAGGAGTTGTAACTCCCAATAGTTCGTCAGACACCCGTTTATGACGTTAGTTGTTTTTTTATAGAAACTTGTTTTTCTTTTTCCCTTTCTTTTTGGTGCTCTCTTCCACGTTTCTTGCAAAGACGAGGTGGCAGGGAAGTTTTTTTTTTTTTTTTTTTTTTTTTTAACTTTTTTTCGTTGTTTTTCCTCCCGTTTTTTGGGAGGCCACAAGGTTGAGGAGTGGCGTGTGAGCCAGGCTGCGCCTGATAGCTTTTGGATTCAAGCTCTGGTCTGTGTCTCAACCGACATGGAGCCTTGGGGCACCACAATTGTGTCGTGCCTCATTAGCAGGACCAAGAGGGGAGAATAAAACGTTTTTTTTTTTCCCTTTTTTTTTTTTTTTCCCCCCCTAAAAACGAGGTTGCGTACGAGCATCTCTAAGGGGAGAATGTTTGTGTGGCCTTGGGATTTGAACGCAGGGCTCATGGCTTAAAAACATGAGTTTGCCCTGCCTCAGGCAGCGCTTAAGGGGGGGGAAATAGGATCATTATTTTTTTTTTGTTCCTTTCTCTCCTATTTTTGGGTGTACCTAAACACTGTCGGGGCTAGGTTCTCAAGTATACTGTGCTCCTATGCGGAGTTTCGTTTTCTACGAAGTTTGGGTAACCTTGAGCACAACGTGTTTGGGGCCCATCTCATGGACGATGTTTTCGTGGCAATCTTGCATGGGGGTAAAAGACATGTACATGTGGACCGGATTCAAAAGAGTTTTGAAGACTGCTACCCTGATAATTTGACGCTTGAAAGAACTGACGATGATGGAGGAGCGTGGGATTTTTTGGGTACAAAGATGAACGTGGATACGGTGTACCCATATTTCCAATGCGTTCAGTCATAAAAAAACGAACAGTCTTTGTGGGACGAGGAACGCCTTCAGTTCAAGAACGGACAGGATTTCACGTCCTGGGGTTGCAAGGAACAAAAGAGTGCGGTGGTTGCTAGTTGCTTGCATAGAATCGACCGCAACACGAATGAGCGTTCAGCTATCTCCATGCGTGTTTTAAGTCTGCAGTGGGAACTGCGTATCAAGGCTTTCCCAGGGAACTTTTTGAAACGGGTACTCAAACAATTTTCGCGGGGAAGGGACGAGATTTGGACATGGACTTACGAATGGTTGTATGGCGATGCTTGCTCAGTTCGGATTTAGTAGTGCAGTGACTTTTGCTCTTTTGCCTTGTTTTTTTCGTTTTTCTTTGGTTTCGATCGCTTCAGATTTGATTTGATTCGCCTTGTTTGGATTTGTATTGACTGGAGTGGATCGATTTGGTTTGGCCTTTTGTACGATATGTGTGTACTGCCTTTCGTTTTGTTCAACTTTTACTGTCAGTTTTGATTTTTCACTGCCAAGTCTGGTTCAACCCTGACAAGAGGGCAGAAAGCACGTCTCAGAAATGTCGTGCTGTTTTCGGATAGTTGACAAATTACGAGTGGTCAGGGCTGTTATTCGGACAGGATTGTTTTTCTTTTTCTTGTTTTTAGGCTAAGTTTGTGCAGGGTTTTGAACTTGGGATGTTTGGAATGCAGTTTAGACACAGTGGGCGGTAAGACTGTGGGACCCATAGGAACCTGCTGTTAGGAATAGGCTGCTGGTATTTTTGGTTCCTTTCCTTTGTTTTGTCGTTTCGTACGTGTGGATGTACTTGGACGGGTTTTTTGACCCTGGGAAGCGTGACCTAGTATGCCGTAAGGCAGCGGGACACCTATATTAGTAATGATTGTTACCGCCTTCGGTCTTTTCGGGTCCTACGTCGGTGAACCCGCGTCTGTTTCCGGAGATGGTAGCGGGCTGTACTGCGGAGGTGGGAAAGTGGGATGCAGGATATTGTCGAGGGAGAAGTTAGGTGGTTTCCCCCTGAGGAGGACAACGTGGCGGCTGTCGAAACCGGTCGGGGTGCCATACCCACGGCGGTGTATTATCATTTACGTATGACTGTACGTCAGTACACAGTACATGTGAGGTGTATGAGTGTATTTTGGTACATAATACTTTTGATATCCTTCGTCAACTTGTGTGACTCTATCCCAACAGTGTGACTTTGTCTTCATGTCTGACGTGTGATATCTCTTTCAACAATCTCAAGTAGTTTGCTGCACCTTGAGCAACAAACCAGCTAGGGGCTGACCCTGAATGTGGCCCGGCTTAGGAGAAGGTGCATTATTGAGGATAGGCCTTAACAATAGCAGAATAACAAGAGAAGGGGCTGAGTACAACCTTCCCTTACTGTATTTACATCAGGAAAAAAAACAAGTCCTTTACCTAATGGATGAACCTGACCTGTGTAGGGTAGGTAGGTATTTGATAGAGAGCAAATACCGCATCTGCTCAGGGGAGAGGTTGTGGAGAGTGAAAAGGAGATACTGGGCGAGATGGTGGTTCGCATGTAAATGGGAGATGCTATTGGAATAGAAGGTGGTCTGCATGCTAGAGTGAGGGGGAGGTGTTGCCCAACTCCATGGTGGTCTGCAAAGTGGAGTGGGGGGGAAGTGCTGCCCAACTCCATGGTGGTCTGCAAAGTGGAGTGGGGGGGAAAGTGCTGCCGAATTGCATGGTGGTCGGCAAGTGAAGTAAGGGTGAAGTGTTGTCAAAATTTTCAATGATTTGCAAGATGTGGAGGTAAGAAAGAAAGTGGCTATGGTGAATGTGTAGGTGATCAACAAGCTGGTGGAAGAGAGAAATAAGAACTTCAAGGGAGAAGTACACAGGCGTATACTATTTGGAGGGGGGGAAATACAGTTATGTTGTATTTAAGAGAAGAGGGAAAAGAGGAAGTACTTGGCCAACCATCGTTATCCAAGTTGAAGGGCGGTGAAAGGAGCTTGTGTGAAGGTTAGAGAGGTTGGTGACAACCATAGCCGTGGCTTGAAAGCCATAGCCAAGGACTTGCAAGTGTGCGCCACCGACGAAGTGGGAAGTGAAAGGGATGAGTCGAGGGTGAAAGTGGTGGTGGGAGAAGGATACTCCACGACCATAGTCGAGTATTTGACAAACATAGCCAAACATCGGTGGCCATAGCAATAAGCTTGGTGGCCAAATACTTGCGGTGTCGGCAGCCATAGCCAAAAGGGCAGAGTTATGGATTGTTGTGCGGTGAGGTGGAAAAAACTTACTATTGCAATGGGAGTTGCAACGTAATAACTGTTGGAGGTGGTCGGCGTCCGTAGGTGTGGATTCGACAGACATAATCAGTGAGCTTGGTGGCCATAACCGGTGAGCTTGGCGGCCATAGTCGGAGGAGGAAGGCGATATTTTTGGGGATCACAGCGAAGGGAGTTGTTGAGATTGTTTTGAGCTTCACTTAGTACTCAAGGTTCGTGGAAATTCAGGTTCTTTCTTCTCCCTTCATCTCGTTTGCTGTCACACCTTGCATCGCTTTTACTCTGTTCTTATTCTAGCACTGCTTGTCGGTGGCATAACGCAAGTGCTTACATAACTGCATCTGCCATAGTTTCAGTTCACGCCAAATTCTTGCATGTGCTACTGTATTAGCGTAATACCATTAAGTTCCTTTAACTTGCCACCTAAGGAACGCGGATCAGGTACCGGAAGGGGAAGAGAAGGACGATAAGGGAAGGTTCCTGAGAGACCTAATGATTTAAGCTGCCATTCCCCGTAACATTAAAAACATCGGGGGACTGCGCCATTTCATGAGGGGTACCGGTAGCATGAAGTGGAAAACCGGGTGAATGGCAAAAACGGAGTTTACATAAAAACAATGGAAATGCGC
The DNA here is from genome assembly GCA_003427395.1 of Chara braunii. Lineage (NCBI taxonomy): Eukaryota > Viridiplantae > Streptophyta > Charophyceae > Charales > Characeae > Chara > Chara braunii. The sequence goes on from BFEA01000101.1 coordinate 3,161,447, forward strand.
CGAATTGGTGCAGCGATTATTTAACAGTCAAGATGATTTTATTTATTTATTCTGATATTTTTCCTTGACAGATCAAGACCTAATCTATGGGCCCTCCAATTTTCAGAGTTTCTGAAGAATTCTTTTGAGCACGAAAAACCGCAAAAGTTGCGACTTTCAAATGGTGGGATTGGCCCCTTCGGTGACGAACGGTCGTCGCCCCTTCGTAGAACCCGACCCTAACTTACAGGGCCAAGGGTTTTCGGTTGTCGGGGGGAGTGACAGTTTAACAAAAGGAAGAGAAGAGCTGAAAGAGGAGGAAGAAGAAAAGGAAGAGAAATAAAAGGGAACGAGGTTGCACCATTGCCAGGGCGCTGCAAAGCTCTCTCGCACGCGACTTCGCCCTGCCCTGTCGGTGGAGTTCGGCGTTGCCGTTGCCGAACTCCGACGCCCAACGGCCGCAACCCATGCGCCATCGCCCGCCCACGTCAGGTGAGTTTGCTTCCCTGCGTCTTCCACCTCCTCCTCCTCCTCCTCCTCCTCCTCCTCCTCTTCCTCCTCTTCTTCCTCCTATTCTTCCTCCTCGTCCTCCTCCTCCTTCTCCTCCTCCTCCTCAACGGGTCGCACTACCTACTCCATCGACCCGTTCCCCGTCGCGCTTACCCTACCCCGCCATCCCAATCCTCATCACCTACATCTCAGTCCTCCGTCTCCACCCCCGTTTCCGCCCCCACTACGCAACCCCTCGACCCCCTCCCTCCCATTCTTCTTCACGGGATGTCGATCCTCGCCATATCGAGATCCCACCTCACCCCGTAACCCCAACTATTGCCCTCTCTCTAGCCCGTTCACGTTGATCGGCCCGCCTGCCTCTGCTTCCTCTAGTCGCGCAACTCCGGCGGTTCTAATCCCGCTCCCGCTTTCTACTTCCGCTGCCCCCGCACATGATTCTTCCCCCCACCACATCACTTCCATCCCCATATCCCATCCCCGCTTCCGCCTCACCACCGATTTCATCCGCTCAATCGTCTCCCCGCTTCTTCCCGCTTCTCCGTTTGGCTCCCCCCACCCAGCGCGCGGATTTTCCCGCCAATTTCCCCCCACACCAACTCTGATCTCCATCCCCCCCTCCCTTCGATCACCACCCGATCCCGACCTTCCCCTCTCCGATCCGACCTCCGCTCTTCATCCCCCCCCAACCAGTTTTTCCCACCTAGATCCGCTCTTCCCCACCAATTATGATCCCTCTTCCCCATTCGCGATAGCTGTTAGAGCGTGTACAACTGCAAGAGCATGGTCTATCGATCCTTCTGCGTTTGGGACTTGAAGCTAAGTCCCGTGAAGACAGCTACCAGCGGGATAACCGGAGTGTGCTAGTTAGGCGTTCATAGCGACATTGTTTTTTTATCCTTCCACGTCGCTTTTCCTATCAATGTCGCGCAGAATTCACCAATTGTTGATTAAGATCCTATCAAGTAATCAATCAATCAATCAATCAATCAATCAATCAATCAATCAATCAATCAATCAATCGACGCAATCAATCAATCAATCAATCAATCAATCAATCAATCAATCAATCAATCAGTCGGGATCCCGTCGAATCGATTGGTTCGACACCTCCCTCACCCTATCTGATTTTTTTTTCGTTTTTGCTCGGAGCAGCCTGAATTTTTTTTGGGGGGTTCCCCTAGTGGTGCGCAGCCCCCCCCCCCGTTTTTTTTTTTCGGTTTTTTTTTGGCAAAAAACCAGTTGTCCGATTTTCTGGACAACTCCCCCCTGACTGTCTCCCGGAGACGTCCGGGGGAGACGCTTCGGATCGGACAGCTGGCAGCCTAGGAAAAAAGTCTGAAAAAATCTGCAAAAACTATGAGAAATTTCCTTCTAAGTTGCACGAAGGTTGGTTAGAAAATTCTGAACTATTTAGAAAATTACTACGACAATCTTTAGAGAAAAAGGGGTTACCCACAATAAAGATCGCCATCACAAAGGTCCTACAAATGTTCAAAACCCTCAGAATCCCTAGCAAACCCTTCTAAAACTCTCCAACACTGTCTTACTCCCTGTCGAGCTCTTCCACGCCTCACACCTCCATCCTGTTGGGTAACAGGGCAACACCCTGGTACCAGCCAGCGTCGTTCTGGCATCGAACAACAGCAGATCACTGAGTACAACAGCAATGGAGCCTCCTAGAATGAGTTACTAGGAGTCCCAAGAATCACAAATCATTCGTAAGACCACCACTGACAACCATGAACAACTAACAAGCCTTAGATCATAGGAACGTTCAGATCGAAAACAAAACACCTGCCCTAATGCTTTCAGCAGCCCAACCCTATCTGCCTCCCCCCTATGTCCCGATACTCAATCTTTGCCAGCCTCACACCCCCAACTGCTAGGTTACAGAGTGGCACGACCCACCCCAGAAACCCCCCATCTGCTAGGCCACAGGGCAAAGCGATCCGCCCCGGCTCCGGCCAACATCGACTAAATACCAGCTCACCAATGGACGCTAGAGTGTCTTCCACCCTCGATAACTCCCCAGATATCTCTACCAGGTCTCATCCCCCCGTACAGCACGAGTTGCAAGGCAGCGCGACCAAGCCCCAACACCGACCAGCGTCATTCTGGCCTCGTCCATTCGCAAACCATGGGGACCAAGGACATCAACAAACAGGAGTCCAACCCCCTCACCACCATAGCTGTAGTTCCTATCACCCAGCTCCTTCTGACCCCCTTTTTTTAAGGACTAATGGATAATTTTTCCATAGAACATCATTCAATGCCTACAGTTCCACAAGAAGAGGGGACGGGAGGGACAAACTACCCTCTTTCCCATGGAAACTCCAGCGCAAGTCTCAGTTGCATGTAAAGGACTCACAAGAACCAAGCGGACTACTCCTCTTCCCCCCAAGACGACCCTCTGTCTGTTCATTGCCTCCGTGAGAAGGCGGCCCCTCACCTCCCAGCCCCAGTGCAGAACAACCCCCTAAATACCGCTCTTGCTCCCTCAGTTGCATACAGTACCTCCTAAAGAATGGCCCCGCAAAGCCGAAGATCCCCCTTCCCTCATGTCCCACCCCCTCCAAGTGAAACAACCCTTGAGCTTCTCACCTGATATGAAACCTCTTGTCCTCTCTCCCCAACCGCCATAGCTGATCCGACCCAAAAATCAGCATAGCCCAGAAAGGGACAAACCCTCAAAACCGCCCCTACCCTCTCAAAGATCCGACACCCATCATGTATAACCCTCGCAGGGAGGGGCTCCAACCCTAATTCCATTCAGCACGTATGACCCCAAACCCCTCAGCATCACAAACTGAGACTCAATTTTGACTTGTTGCTTTAGAATCCCCAAACATAGAAAATCCAATCGCCGAAAGCGGATAGAAGCACATCAGTCTATATTCAGGACGCCCTAATCAGGAATGGGGGTGGCTGCTTATAGCAGGGTGTGAGGATGAGAGGGTTGCCTTGCTTGGAGGGGGCAAAAGGAAGGGGGAACTTCAGCCTGGGAGGCATACTCTAGGGGAAATTGTATGCCTTTTCGAGGGTTGAAGTGGTTGTTTATAGGCTGTTCCGAACTGGGGCCGGGAGGAGAGGGGATGGCCTCCCGGTGGGGGCAGTGTAGGAACAAGGGGTTTGTTTCTTGTGGGAATGAGTAACTCTGTTGGTCACACGGTGAGCTTACTATGTGTTGTGGAGTCCCGGGGGTATGTTTGAACCTGAATTTCCTATTTTGAAAATTTCGTAAACTGTTCAAAATCGATTTGGTAACCAGGAAGAAGGGGGGTAGGTTTTAGTAAGGTGGTGTTGGGTAGGAGGGATTGATGTTCGGGGTGGTAGGTCTATTAGAAGGGCAGGGTGGGGTGGCAATGGTCGGTGCTGGAGCATGTGCTCTGTAACCAAAGGGGACCATTGGAGCTATGCCGAGGGTGGAAGGCATAACCATCTTGTTCAACATAGCTGATGTCGGGGTAGTGACCTTGTAACTTGGGGCTGTGCAGCTAAGGAAAGTGTCGAGGGAGGAAGACACTTCCTGTCCGTCAGAACTAGTTCGGTCAGGTACTGGGACTTTTGAGGTTGTCATGTCACCCTAGTAAGGGGGGTATGAGATATAGGGAGTTCTGGTACGAGGACTGAAGGCCTGGGCATTAGTCTTCCCTCTGCGGTGCGGGGAAGGAGTGGATTGGGGGTTGTTTTCCTTTTCATGTCTTCTTGTTTTTTAGGTTCTTCAAAGCAAAAACCTTGTATTAGGTCGGTAGGTTAGTTGCTATCCAAAATTTTCTTAAACTTTTTCATAGTTCTCAGATTGTTCTTAGCCAATTGCCAGGTAATGGCCTTGGTATCTCAAATCATTTCTCGAATCATCTGTATAATTCTATATGCCCGGTTCCCAGCACGTGTTGCTCCCCACGAATATATTGAAGCTTTTTGTCCCCCCCCCCCCCCCCCAAAAAAAAAAAAAAAGGAATACTACTTAGAAAATTCAACAGATTATGTGAAACCATGCGAGATCATGTAAAAACATGCAATCGGATTAAAAACTTTGAACTCACAATCTTCCGAGATCAAAAAGTAGAATTATAGTATTAGGATTCACAAATAAGTATGTCCAAAATGAACTTTCGACCTAGATTCTCGAATCCCAGGATTCAGAAAACCGATCAGAAAAGTAACTAGAAGTTTAGTTGGCGGATTCACTTCTAAGACCATAGCAAACTCCGATTTACGAGCATCAAATTAAGAATATTACTAAGCCATATTTTATAGAGAAAAGTTCAAAAAAAATACTTAAAATTTAAATCGGAACTCAAATCAGAATTGGAGGGACCACAATTTACGGAGAGCATACAACAACAGATTCAGACAAATATAACAGCAAGATGGGAGGAAGTTAAAGGGCAAATCAAACACATCCATACTCGGAATGAAATAAAGCAAAAAATATAAAAATTCTGCAAAGAATGGCTCGGGGGGAAAATGGAGGGGAGGTTGGGGAAAGTGGAATGGAAAGGAGGAAAAGAGGGGCAGGGAGAGGTGCTGGACAATAAGCAGGTGACCAGAGACTACAAACTCCTCTTTAACGATTGGACAAAGATGGACGAGTCAATCCCACTGCAGCCAAGCGATCAATTCCCAGACTTCTTCCCTCCCCCTGCAAATAGTCTGGTAGGCAAGGCATGGTATGAGGGAGAGTGATGGAATTGATGGAATTGTGGAGGGATAAAAGAGTGAAACGACTTGGAGACAGGAAACTACAACGTAGCTAGACTGCTAGGGACTATGGATAGCAACAGGCGGCCCAAAAGAAGGGCTGAATAGGCAGATCTAGCTTGCTCAAAAGAAGATGATAGGACTAGATCTCAGAGCAGGTCCTATAGGATGTGCAGTTCTCTAATTACACTCTGTATATGGGACGCAGGACCAGTGCCGGACCCGTGAACGTGACCGGCCGTTCATTTGGTGAACGGGCCGACCACTAAAGAGTGGT
>BFEA01000101.1:3174025-3188236 GCA_003427395.1 Chara braunii
TGGCGACCGTCCTTAGGAGAAATGGAGTCGGGAGGACCCACCTTCGTCACAGGAGAAATCGATGTATTAAACATTATCCGAGCTTTAGACCATCGGGTTTCACTATCGATCGGTCATCTACTCTCGATCTCTGAGCAAGCCAATGAGCGAATGCTACAGCATTGCAAAGCAAACCGAAAGCGATTTGCCCTTGCCCGAACACCAAGTGCTAAAGCCAAGGGCCCCGAGCCGGAAGAAAACCCAACAAGCACTCCGGACTCAATACTGGTGGGATTAATTCAGAAAGACGATCACTTCTTACGGATTAAACCGTTTCAGTGGAAGTCCGTGGAATGTGATATTGAAATTTGGGGAATTCCTTACAACGCGATAATAGATTCAGGAGCAGCTGTGTTGGCTATCTCACTAAGAGTGGTCGAAAGGGCCGGTAGGAAAAACGACCTGATCATGCTCACCGAGAAAGATCAGCTCGTTTCGGCAGATGAGGAAAAGATTAAAACTGTGGGGAGAATGACCAATGTCGTCTTCTGATTAGGAAAAGTACACGCGCTTGGGGATGTTGTTGTACTAGATGTTAATACGTACAACGTTCTTTTTGGACTTCCTACTCTTGTGGCGTTACGAGCAAACCTGGATTTCGACTGGTGATCGATGGTCCTCCGAAATACAGGAGGAAAACCCTACGCGGTGCCCATGCGATTGACCCTTCGCACTACTATTAACGCGGTTCCGCGGGTTTCGCCGATGATGACAGGGACTCTCGGCATGATCTTCTAGGACGAACCTGCAGAAGTGGAGCCATCAACTGATGATGCGGAAAGCAGTGACGAAGATGATCCGAAAATCTTGAAATTGGTACGACAACACGTTTATTACCCCCCGCCCAAAACGATAGCGAGAACGATGCAACTGACCAGCCAAAAAATTCAAAGGACCAAGGTGATGATCTTAAGAGAGCCCCTCGTGCAGATTTCGAGGATGGTCGACTCTTTGGAACCCCCTCAAACTCTGTACGAAGGGGTCACCCCTCTCCTCGCCAGGTATAGCGATAAAAAGCATTATTGCGACATTACAGAACTACCTAGGTCTTTACTAACAATGGCTAAAGAAGTGAGATTGCTACACTTGGGGGCGGAAGCAAACTCTTTGGAACCCCCTGGGCGTTTTGAAGCAGAAACAGACGGGTTGGGGATAAAGATTGCAACCAAGGAAGTGCCATGGCAGGATGTTTGCGACGGGATTACCCTGGAAGGACACGTGGCAATCCGGAAAGAAGATGCCCAGATGATGGCCACGGTGTTCTCCTGGCGATCGGATCATTCATTCATCTGGGCCTCCACCCGACTTGACAAAACAGGCGAACACGAAACAGATTGACGTTCGGATCTGGAACCAACTTTTTGAACTGCACGTTCCATAATATGTGCCGGATGAAATCCACCAGATGATTGCGGATATTCTAACGGAATACCAAGGAGCAATTAGTGTGTCAGACACAGACATCGGATGGTCTTTAGTAATCCAACAGGAAATTCAGACAGGAAATCACAACCCGATTCATTGCAAACCTTATCGCTATTCCTTGATTGAACGCAAAAAGGCTCTCGAACGAATTCGGGAGTTCGAAGCCAGTTGTTGGATTGAACCCGCTACCGGACCTTGGTCCTTTCCCCGTAGTATTAGTGTCGAAGAAAAATGGGGCGATTCGCATTCGCATTGATTATCGCAAGCTGAATGAAATCACGATCAAGGATGTGTATCCCCTCCCCCGGATTGATGATTTGTTGGATGCGATTGGGTGCGCTAATTATTTCAGCAAGTTTGATATTCGGCATGGCTTCCATCATATTCTGGTAAGGGAAGAAGATCGACCGAAAACCGCCTTTGTGTTGTTTGAGGGCACGTGGCAGTGGGTTCGGTGTCCGATGGGGATTTGCAACGCGCCTGCCACATTTCAGCGAGCGATGAACATGATGTTCCAGAACTTCGTCAACAAGCCACGGCTGACGCAAAGGATGATCAACTTCTGCGTGATCGTGTACATGGACAACATCCTGGTCTACTCGGAAACCTATCACGGGCACGCGCAACACATCGAATGGACATTGGGTGCATTGAGAGACGTGGGGTTCAAAATTGCGCTTGAGAAGAGCAAATTTTTCCTCTCAAAAATTTCATTCTTGGGCTATGTCGTGACACGTGGAGGACTGCGGCCAGACTCGAGAAAAGTTGCGGCGGTAAAGGAAGCTCCGGTTCCCACGTCACTGACGCAGGTTCGAGCCTTCCTGGGACCAGCGTCGTATTACCGGCGCTTCATCGAGGGCTTTGCCGCGATTGCACGACCACTAACGAATCTGTTACGGAAGGACCAGCCCCTCAGTTGGGACGCGGAGTGCCAGCAGGCTTTTGCAACTCTCAAGGACGCTCTGGCAATGACCCCTATTTTGATTCGACCGGACCCCTCGAAATAGTTCATTCTCATCACAGACTGGCAACCGGAAGCTATTTTCGCTATTTTAGCACAGAAGGAGAACGATGGTCGCGAACACATCATCGAGTACGCGTCACGAACCGTACGAGATGAACGAAGAAACAACTCCGCACCTCAGGGTGAGTGCTATGCAGTAGTTTGGGGAATCCAACACTTCCATCCGTATCTCTACAGACAAAAGTTTCGCCTCGTAACGGATCACGAGCCTCTGCTRGCGCTGAAGAAACTCACCAACTACATGGGCATGATTGGCCGTTGGGCGGTGCGATTACAAGAATACGACTTCGATATCGTCCATCGAAARAYAGAGCGACACGACAACGTGGACGGGCTGACACGTCTGCACCGGCCTGCCAAGGTACCAAAGGGTGAGGAAATTACACCGTGGAAGGAGCCGGATTTGACCAACGAGCCGAAATACGGACAAGTGGCAGTTCTTCCACGTGGCAAGAAGTAAAACAACGGCGATGGGTGATGGAGGTAACCCCACTACCCCTCTCTCTCCCCCTTCCTCTTCGTCTCTCCTCTCGCTGCCCAATTTTGCTATTTTTGCGAAGCTATTTCCCGTGTATATTCGGTCCCCATGCGTCCTAACGGGGAGGGGTATGCGGATTGGATAGGTTGCAGACAGTGTGTTGCACGAGCCCATGGCTCGTGCATCCAATACAGAAGCGAAGTAGACCATGGTTGTGCCCCTTGTGCCGGACCGACAAGATTCCTTCCAAGGCTCGATTTTTGGATGCCACGTCAGAAGGATTGGAAAAGACCCGAAAGTTTAGAAGGGCCGAAGTATGGACAGATATTGCCTTAATTGCCATCCTAGTAAGTAACCCTCTTCAGGATTTCACCAAAGAAGATCGGAGGAGGGCCAACGAAAAGGCTCGGGATTATCGATGGGTAGAGGGTAAATTAGAAAAACGGAAAACGGACGGCAGTGGGATTTGGATGGTAGTGCCGCATCCGTTCATGCGGTATGACTGGGTTAAGACAACCCACAAAGAAATTGCGGCTCATTTTGCCGTACGAATCACGGAGTCCGCTATCGACAAAAATAAGTGGTATTGGTCCAATATCCGCGACGATGTGAAGTACATCGTCGCCAACTGTCAAGTCTGCGCCGCTGATAAAGCGCCGATTCAGCCGCCAAGATCGATAGTGCCCACGGTTGTTGAACGGCCATTTCAAAGAGTGAGGATGGACACTACCGACATAGTGGTGCCCCCTCACCCTAATAGTTGCGATCATCCAGTCCTACTGGTATTTGTCGACCATTTCTCGAAATGGATCGAAGCGTATCCTTGTCGCACGTGGCAAGCCACGGAAATCGCGCGATATGTCAACCGTTTCCTCGGGATGCATCAGGATACCGAGGAAATCCTAACCGACAATGGGGCTGAATTCAGGGGAGAAGTGTTAAGAAATCTGGTCCTACACGACGTCGCCATACAGAACACTGCACCTCACATGTCACACTCCAACGGGCTGGTTGAAAACGCTAACCGGGTGATAAAGACAGCGTTGAGACGAAACATCGCGGCACGGGATCCGAGACCTTGGCTCGATATTGTTGATCATATCCTGGCGGTCCATCGCGGAACGCCCCACGAATCGACGAGGCTAAGTCCCTTCCAATTAAGGACCAATAGTGTCGCTTGCATTTCGATACCGAGCCTCCCGAATGAGACCACATTAAACCGACGGCCCACCAGGGCCACGGCTCGGGACAAGGCCAAACGACACCTAGAGTTAATGGAACGGTCGCTGCCCAGGCTAGCTCGAAAGCGACAGAAAATGACCGAACTAGCCCAGGGCCGACAGGTCTGGAGCTACGAGGCCCGAAATGGGAATGCGGGTCCGCGGCCCCAGTACAAATTGGGGGACGTGGCGCGGGTGAGGAAATGTGCTCGCCAGGGTAAGCTAGCGCCACGATTCTTCGGGCGATATCGCGTGATCGAGCTCTGCCCCAACGGCGTGGACACCGTGCGCCTCGCCCCTGAAGTCTCTGACAGTCGATCAGCTCGTCCGATCACACGCCACGTGTCCTATCTTCGCCTCCTTCCCTCTTCTCCGTCTCCCTCTCCCTCGATCTCTCTTTCTGAGGAAGCCGTCGACGACGGCTCGGACTCTCCGCCATCTCCCTCCCTTTCTCGCTCCCTCTCTGCCCCCCCGTCACCATCGCCATCGCCATGAGTTTTTTGGAGGAGAGAGCCCTCAGCGAAGCAGCGCTTGCGCCCCGTGATCGATTGATGATCCGGCAGGTCTATCATCCCCACCTCAGTCCAGATCTTCGGCGGCTTGCGCACTTTTTCTGTACGGAAGTCGTGTACGCAGCGGCGGTGTTAAGAATCGAGGGCCGTCCCAACGCAGTGGTACTGGCCGAGGCAGTAGCAGTTCGTCAGCGAGCGGTGCCAGGTGTCGGCCTCATATCGGTCGTCATCAACTTCCGTGGCGATCTCTCCACGCTCCTCCCTTTACGACATTCGGCGGTGAGGACATCGCTGAGTGCATGGGCAAACGATCTGGTCGCCGAGTGGACCCAGCTTCTGGCTCATCCCGGGGAAACGATCGCGGCGACACGAGCAATCGAATACGACGGCCTTTGGATGTACCAGCGTGATCCGCCGGCGGTTCTCCCTATAGTTGTTCCCTTCCCTCGCCCCCAATGAGTCTCTCTCCGATCTTCGTATTCGATCTCCCCTCCACCTTCCCCACCTTTTGGCAGTCTGATATCCATCCTCGCCTTTCCTACTCTCTAACGACCCTTGCTGTCCCCGACATTCATCCCCCACACTGGGAACTGTGGCGCAAAGACTTTATCGAGCTTTCCCTGTGTTTGGTCGAAGTACGGCTGACGTGGACCGAGGGCGAAGCGCACCCGCCTTGCATAGATCGACTGGAGTTGCTGTTTATCCAGGCCTCGCGCACCAACGTGGAGGGAGAGCTCCTCGCGTTCCTATTCGGTACAGTACGGCATGACCATCAGGAACTTATCACGCAAGAGCTCACGATTCCGAAAGCGCAGCTGGCGGACGATCTGCCTCTCGACATCATCTCGCAGGACGACGAGCACCCGATTCCTCACATGCTTTCTCGCACGTTGACGCCGTATCTCCAGTGGTCGGCTTGTGTGGAGGGAGCCGCAGAGTGCATCCCGCCGTCACAACAACAGTATTTGGATCCCTGAACGGTTCGCAATCCTGCTTTCTTCAGGCATCCAACGACAGAACAACTTGCTGCCATTCGAGAGGAGGAAGAGGAGGAAGAAAGCACTGAGAGGGACGAAGGAGAAGACGAACGGGAAGAAAGTGGGGAAAGCGACAAAGTATTCGGGGAAGAAGACGAAACCCCCGAAGAAGGAAGCTATAGCGAGCATAGCGAGGGGGAGCCAAGCGAAGAAGAAGAAGAAGACGACGAAGGAGAAGAAGGGCACGAAGAAGAATCTGCTGGATCGGAGTGGGAAGCCATGCCGGAAGAAGCGCTGCGCACAGGAACAGAGGCAGAAGATCCTGAGGCAGCCCGTAAAAGAGAAGAGATCGCGGCCGGGAAGACGGAGTTAGAACTCGCAAGCGCGGCGAGTCTGTAGATCTGCGACGACCCGAAGCGAGATCCGGAGCCGCCCCGACCTGAAGATGGCGATCTCGCGGCCACGACTCCGGCCCCATCGGCACAGCGACGAAACCGATCCCCCTCCTCCCCAACCCGTCCCCAAGTTCGTCGACGTACCGATACGAGCGATCGGCCTTCGTCACCGATCACTCTCTCGCCGTCCCCTTGACTACCTCACCCTTCGCCAGCTCACCACCCCCGTCACGTTCCCCTTCAATCCGTTCCCCCGCAACACCTTCCACCACTTCTACGCCGCTCGCCTCGCTGTCGTAGTGCATCCCCATCCCTCCCTCCGGTGCGTCGTCCCGACCTTTTGCCTCCATATCTTGCTTCTCAGTGTCGCGTGGCGAGGCCACAATATGATTGAGGTCTACTGCGTGATAACAGGGACCATCCCCACATGCGAAGATCACGATCGTTTCCGCGCGGCGCTCTTCCGAACCTTTACCACCCTCTACCCCGACTATCTCGCGTCCCTCCCTCGCACTGGCAATCGATTCCCCCGTTTCCATCGCATTGTTCGTTACCAAGAACTCCCGGAGACTGTATCCGGAATGGAAAGTCTCCTGCCCACGCTGCCAATAAACCCTCCACCTCGCCATGCCACCATGCATCGACTTCCCTTCCCCCTCCCCGTTAATTACTAATGCAGCAGGTAATGGACGCGTGTCGCGGCGACGACACAAGAAAGATCCCGTCCTTGAATCGTCGAGAACCCAATCTGAGGAACTGGTAGAAGAGCAGAGTTGCCATGTTGGATGACGTCCACACGCAATCGAACGGTAAGTGGCATACAGAGAATTGCTCCGCGTGTCGATCGATTAGAGAAATCGACACGTGTCAACAAGCAAGCAGGAGCTTGCTAATATTGGAACCCCCTGGCCGTCACATATGTGACGAACCACTTTTTGTAACGCACGATTTTCTGCGCGGTTGCAACGAGGGGTCCTAAGTTGGGAAGATTGGGCCACTTCCGGGAAGTTGGGATCGGTGGAAAATTGCATTAGTATCCTTCCTTCTTCGTCTTTTTCGTCGCTTCTTAGGGGCAGGGTGTGTCCAGGGACGGCCGGTTGGGAGATTGGTCGGATGGATGTCTGGCGCGCCACCACGCACGCGACTAATAAATGTTGACGTCGCTTCTTTCGTTTCGGGTTCGATCTTTTGGGCGCGGACATCGCGCGGGAAATTGCTTCGTTCTTTTGAATTTTCTTTTGAATCTTTTTTCGAATTTTGTCGAGCCCCGATCGCTCTCGGAATTTTTGACCTTCTTTCTGGAATGAATGCTTTTTGCTTTTCAGCATTAGATAGGAATTCAGGAATTCAGTAATTAGGACTTTTTCTGCTGCGCTGCGCCTTTTGTCTACGCGCTTTTTCATGCGGCTGCAACGGTACTCTGATTAGTGGGCGCCCTTAATCGTGTGTGTAACTGCAATTTTGGGCGGGCGCCATTGTAACTGTATCTTTCTTCTTGCACTTCGTCTCTCCCGCTCTCCCTCTCTTTCTTTTGTTGTGGGCCGCGGCTTTCATGCTCGGATCGATGCGTGGAGTAGGGTTATGTCCCCCACGCCACGGCCGATCATGCAGAACGCAGGCGCTCCCTCCGTAATCCCCACTCTAAGTCCTGGTAATTCCGTGTTCTTCGTGCATGCATGCACGCTATAAATTTCGGCTGCGCGATTAGTCAGTCTCTTGACCCGTTGTTGGAAGCTCGGGGTTGCACGATCAGGAAGGGTCGGCACACGAGCGAAGTAAGAGGTGTGTAGAGTAGGAGTTGGGCGACCCGACGGGCTGGTGCCGAACGCGTGGGATGGACGTGGGCCACGACGGACTGTGGGCACGGGCAAATCCGACGGGTGCGGGAGGACTAAGCGGGGTGACAACTTCGTGGGTTGGTGTGTGACGACGGACTGTCCGCATCGGAGAGAGAGAGGAGGAGAGAGTTGAGGTTGATGAACGCGGATTTGCTGCTTCTTTGTCTCTTCCCCCTCCTCATCTGTGTACATACATTTTGATTGCGCCCCCGGGCGGTTTGCCTGTTCTTATATTTCGTTTCGGCTTTCTCAAATCTGGGCTTGTTTTTTTTTTTCTTACACTTGTCTTTGTTGTGTCCCTCCCGATTGCAATACGCGTATGATTATCGAATGTATGGATGTATGAATGTGTGGATGTTATGCCTGTTCCGAAGCAATTAGACGATCCGAAGTCTGGTCCTGCTAACGCCGTGCGAAGAACACGTGTAGACACAATTTGAGTTGCGCCCTTACACGTATTCCCGTGCGTCGATTCGCTCACCCAAAAAGGTTCGCGACGGAGCCGTCATCTCGTACAAGCACGCTGAGGCGCTCCTGAGGCTGCCTGCCCGGCACGTGCTTGCGCGCGGTGACGACATCCTGACCGAGCTGACCCATATACGATGACACCATGACACGATCTTGGAGCTCAGACTCATCCTACGACCCGGACTATTTCACCCCTATGATAAACGAGCTCATAAGGACGTGATACCCCTGTCATACGGAGAATCGGTTATGTCCGCGGGAATTTCACTGCGCCACCTCTAGCGACCCTTGGTGCTCCGATTTCCCTTCTCCCGACCACACCTACTACTTCACCCACCCGGGATTTGTTGTCATCACCACCAGTTTCCCTCCTTTTCGCCTTCTTCTCCCGTATCATCAACTCAGTGTTGTTCCGTGGCCGGCCATAGCCCCCTATTGGCCCGATACGTTTTGCGTGAACTGTCGACGTAGCGGCGAACAGAGAACTCCGGAATTCCGAAGGCCCAACCCAGGTACGCGGCGACCTGCGCCACGTGGCGGCCCCCGACGGCCTAACTTTTCGGGACCGCCTCCACCGCGGAGGGATTTCCCCGTAAACCGTCGCCCACAGTGGCCCGGCCCCTTTGGGCCTTGAGTCCCCTGCGCACGCACCCCTTTTTCGCCCAATTGCATTCATATCCTTAAGACTCCCCCACTTTCCCAAAAATCCTTGGCACACCCCTTTTTCGCACTTCCAGGCCCACATCCCACTTCCGATCAGGAAGTCGCGCTGGGCGTGAGGCTGGGTGTCACAACGCCCCGGGCCAAGTTCTGGTGGTTTAACAATCCTCAAAAAAGAATGACGGGTCCTGATACACGTGACTTGTGTCATCGGCCCAGCTTTACTGTGACAGGTCTAGTTTCTACCTTCCGGAATTCACTGGGCCGTTAATTTCTCCCTTTCGAAATTGACTGGGCCTTCAGTTTCACCCCCTCGGATTTAGCCGGTCTACCCTGGTAGTTTCGACCTCCGCCTTTACCCCACCCCCTGGGAATATTCCATTCCACGTCCCACTGAGGATGGCATATTCCTTCCTTCATCAAGCAGCCCCTTTCTTTGTTTTTTCTTTCATTTGGCAATTGCAAAATGGAATCCACATGCCAGCGCGGAGGGCAGAGGGGTGGCATATTCGTGCCGTTCCTCCACTTCTCATTTCTCATCATGGGGAAATACCGTAGGGTAGTGACCGGAACCTAGGGCCTCGCCACACCACTGTCGAAACGAAAAAAGTACGAGTGCATGTTCCCGCAATTAATCGCCAGATGCATCAATTACTATGAATAGTGACAGATGCATCTGATCACTTTCCGGGGAAGATGCGCTCGTACTTTTCTCGTTTCGACAGTGGTGTGGCAGAGGCCCCTAGTCCATGTGGCTCAATGATGCATACAATTAATTAACTGCTGGGTGTAAACAGACCAGCAGACCATGAGTTCGAACACCGGATAGGATTGTACTATTTTACTCATCTGCTCCCAGCGGAGTTCGGACTCAGGTGTATATTTCAGTGGTTGAGGGGTGTACCAACTGAGATATAGACCAGCAGATCATGAGTTCGAACACGGGATATGCCAGATGGGTGCAGACCATGAGTTCGATCACCGGATAGGATTGTAGTAAGTTTACTGAATCAGATTTGCTTCCAGCGGAGTTCGAACTCTGGCCTGTATTTCAGCAGTTGAGGGTGGGTGTAATGTACCCACTGAGCTGGACCAGCAGACCATAAGGTCGAACACCGGAGAGGCCGGATGGGTGCAATTATGTTAGCTATAATCAGTTTGATTGATGTCCGCGGCCCCGACGAGGTTCCACTTGCCTGGATATATATTTCCTCTTCTCTCTCTCTGCCTACGGTTTACCGGGCAGTTCTGTTTGTGAGAAGAGGACAACAAACGAGGGGCTGTGATAAACTGTTTCGTCGGAGTTTCACCGACTCATTCCTATATATATAGGTGTTTTGATTGCTTGTGATGGGGTGTGAACCGACAGTCTGTAGAGTTTTCCATCTGGTGTGGGTGAGTGATAGTCTCCTTTGACTTTAGCCACAGGTAGCTTGAGGGCAGTGGTTGGTGATCCCCACCACCTCAGAGGGGTATGAGTTGTCGGGCAGTCGTTGATGCTTAACCACAGCCGGGGTTACAGTGTAATCAGTTAGGGGACTCTGCAGACTGTAGAGGATTCAGCCTCCATGATGAGTCGGTGAAATTCCAACAAAACAGTTTGCCACAGACCCTCGGTTGTTGTCCTCTTCTCCCTCTCTGCCTACGGTTTACCGGGCAGCTCTGTTTGACTCTTGTGACGATATACGATATATATATATATATCGTCACAAACAGAACTACCCGGTAAAACCGTAGGCACAGAGAGAGAAGAGGACAACAAACGAGGGGCTGTGCAAACTGTTTCGTCGGAGTTTCACCGACTCATCAGGAGGCTGAACCCTATATATATATATATATTCTTATATATATATATTCTCAGTTGCCTGGATAGCTCGTAGCCTACCAATAGATCATGAAAAATCGACGGTGGAAAGTCGAAATTTATTTCGAGGGGGAAAAGAACAAAAATCGACGGCCAGATCGAAGAATCACTGCATACGCAAACTGCGAATTGTCTATTCTGGATGCATGCATCTGACTCCTGGGTATATGCGGCCGCAACACATCAGGAGCTGTGTCTGAATGTATACAAGCCATCTTTCCGGTTGGATGCAGTCATAAAGAGGGTGCGTTGTGCTCGGGGGACGACGGTAGTGTGATGTGAAGAGTATACTTTCAGGGAGATGGAAGGATCGGAGAGAGCAAGGTCCAACTTTCTGCGGCTTCTCGTTTCACACTCTTGGGGGCTACCGGTAGCTCCAACACAGTGACTAAAGACATGCTCAAACGACAGAAAACATGCCGGTGTATCTTTCCATGTCCTAGCCGAAGATTCATTCTCTTTTTTTTTTTCTTTTTCCTCTCTCTCTTTTAAAAACTAATCTATATTCTTCTCTCCATCTTGTTTGTATACATTTTCCTCATCTATCTCATCCTCTCGTTACTCTATGTACAGTACGGGGGAACACCCTGGACATTTGATGAGTGGGAGAGCGATGCCCTTGATCTTCAGAAAGACTCAGCCCTTGATTTTTTTTATTTTTTTTATTATTATTTTTTAATTAAGCAAGGCTCAACGGGGAGAAATGGATATAATATGGTTCAATTCCTGAAGTAAAAAAAAAGGAAAAAAAGGATACATGGGACTTCACCCCGGTGGCCAAGAGCCCCTACCGAATAACCCGAACACAGCACGCCCTGATCATTAGTGTACACAAGCTTTGGGTCGATGCAATCATTAGGAGGGTGCGTTGTGTTCGGGGGAGGATGGTGAGAGGAGGATGGAGGAAGGAGGATGGGTTCGTCTGTTAGCGCGCGCACGTGATATCCCGATCGCCGGATCTGAGAATCTCATGGCAATGAATGTATACAAGCGATGTTTCCAGTCAGATGCGGTCATGATGAGCGTCGCGTTGCGTTCGGTGGAAGATGGGTAGTGGAACTTGGTTGGGCCCGGGGGTAACTGGGACCTCGGCTCCGGCTTCTTTTCTTGTTTTTTTTTTTTTTTTTTTTTTCGGCCATTCCGTGCTGCGAAGCGGATGTGGGGGTTGGAGGGGGGGGSGGGGAAAAGATTTTTTTTTTTTTTTTTTGGGGGGGAAAAAAGGAAAAAAAGTGGATGGGTGGGCCCTTGCATTGGTGTCAATTTGTCACGACATTGTGAATTCTCTGCGCAAGGATGAGTCAGACTCACAAAGTATCGGATTCGACCCTCTTACCTGTTGATTGATTGTCAATGAGCAAAACATCTTAGAAATTTGTGTGATTGTTTTTGATAATATAGAATCAATCGATACATTGGAATAGGATTAAATTCTTTTTTTTTTTTTTTTTGAGGATTAAATTCTAAGTATTAACATAGATGAGGCTTTGCAACTAGAGTTCTGCACGGGATGGGCTGAAGACAGGCGTCTTCACTGTGGGAGGTCCGTGGTTGGGGATGGGACTGGCCGGAAGTACCTCTCCCAGCCTGGATTGGCTACGGAATTCATGTGAGGGACGCCCGGCCCGTTTCCCCGTTTTATAATAAATTATTTTCTTTTTTTTTCTTAAAAAACAAAAAAAACACCTTACCTGTTGATGTTGATTGATTGAGCAAGATGTCTCGCGGGAGCAAGTTTTTGACTAAGCTCTGGACGTGATTGCGGTCGTGTTCATCCAGGTCTGGCTCTAATTGCAGTCAGATACATTGAGGAAAGTGCTACTGTGAGTTTGCCCTGAGATGTATGGCCTCACTGAGACAGAAACAGAGACAGAAAAGACAAAATTGTAAGAAAGAAAAAACAAGAAAGAAAAACGACTACATCACAGACATAGGTTCTCTCAGCACTAGGTAGTCACTGAATTTGTGAACGGGATAAAAAAAAAAAAAAAAAAAAAAAAAAAGTGACCTGGCCAGTGCACCGAATTTGTGAAATGGCGAGTGTATGCTCCACCACACAGACTCTAAATGCATTTGGACTCTTTGTGGGGCGGATGCATTCCAAATGTTGGACTCATCCGTCCGGTGGAACTGGTTATGTTGTTTGAAAAAAAAAGAAAAAAGTTGGACTCGTCCCAATGCACCTGGACGAGAAACCGTCCGGATGCAGGTAGAGTGTTGTGTAGTGGAGCGAAGCCCTCTATGTACACGGGCCATTATTTTTCCTTTGTCTTTCTGACTGTTCACGACACGGGCCATCCTTTGTCTTTCTGACTGTTCACGACTAGTGGAGCGAGGCGAATTCACATCCACATTCACATCAACCCACTACTCACCAAATGCACAAAAGACAAAAATTATGCCTGTGTATCTCTCCATGTTCTTGCGGAAGATTCGTTCTCATTTTGCACATTTGGTGAGTGGAGCGAGGCCAATTCACATTTCACATCAAAGGCTCTTTATTGCTGAGATGGCAGGGAAATTTCACGTCCTGTTCTCCCACACACACATTCATGCCAGCGCCATGACAGCCAGCATGCCTCTCTCGACAATTTTTTATCAATGTTATCTATTATATGACGATATATATCTATATATATACATATATCGTCACAAACAGAACTGCCCGGTAAACCGTAGGCAGAGAGAGAGAAGAGGACAACAAACGAGGGGCTGTGACAAACTGTTTCGTCGGAGACCCTCAACAGTCTGGAGAATCCCCTCCCTGATTACACTGTAAATGATAATCGACCTTAACCAAAATCAAAGTAGACTATGGGCCTGGCCACACCACTCTCGAATCTCGAAAATATTCGAGAGCTGTCAGGATTTTTCGAGAGGCCGGTTTTCGAGAGAAAATGGCCCTTCGCCACATAGCACACTAGACCGGCCTCTCGAAATGGACGAACTCGGACGGTGTTACATCTTCGACTCACACGGGTCCTACTGGACCCGACTTAGGGCCGGAGGGACACACCAGGGCCTAAAGGCCCGACCTTTTGGGGTTACAGGCCCTAAAGGCCTGATTTTGGACCAGCACCCATCGGGTACCAAACGACACTTTGTTTGGGCCTGGCGGCGCTCTTGAAGCTGCCGCCCGCCGATTGAGGCTGAACCGTCCATCTGGACGGTCCAGGGTCTGGCCTGGCCTCGCAGCATTGAGGCCAGACCATTGCCTACCGGTATAAGTACCGGTATCCGCCTCAGTTGAGGGATCGGCCTACCGGAACTCTACCGGCACGGCATGGTCAGTACCAGCGTACTGTTTGGATGCG
>BFEA01000101.1:3278376-3302949 GCA_003427395.1 Chara braunii
CCCCCCACCCCCACACACACCCGTGATGGGCAAAGACCCTACCAATACCTGCAGGGGGGAGCAAGCCAACTATCACAGTTCGGTTGGCACTAAGGGTGCCCAGGCAGTCAGTGAGGATTGAGCCCACGACCTACTGAATGCTACTTCCGTGCCTAACCAACTGAGATAGGCCGCTTGCTCTGTATGTACCTTTGAGCCACAGCAGGTACCTGAGCTAGGCAGCTTGCTCCATATGTACCTTTTTAAGGCAGGTATCTGCGTTCTCTCCTGCAGAAAAACATAGCCTTGGGGGTTGGCGCCTCAGCTTTCCTGCAGAAAAACGTAGGCTTGGGAGTTGGCGCCACGGCCTGACGTGAATAGGGGTCTGATCCCACCACTACACTACAGCCCAACTCCACTGTACTTTTGAGATCCCACTCGTTTCCGAGTTCGGCACAGATGCCGAAATATTTTCCCCGCATTTTTTGCATATGTGAGGGCGCAAACGGAAGTACTACAACTTTTTTTTTTTTTTTTTTTTTTTGAACAATCCAACTTCAATTCATTATAACAGGAAACCGAGGCCGGGGACCTCACAAATCAACCCGGAAACTACTGGCAGCATCAGCCAGCTTAGCTTACAGGCTCTTGCCTGGGAAACCTTCTGCTCTATGCTTTCCGAAAACTTGTCAATTTAATCAGACTTTGTGCCTGTGCTACCGGATTCATTGCATTGTTGCTTATCGACATCATGAGATTGCATATCGAGAAAAATTCCGCTTAAAATCTTTAAATCAAAGCTGCTAGCTTCTCATTCTAACTACTAACTACTAACTACATCTGGAACTAACTCAGCCCAGAGGACAGCGTCCAATCCTACTGACACTCACCTAATGGACTACTTTGACCCTACTACACCGAGTGCCCTGGTGGAGGGGCCACGGACCTGTGCTGACCCTTATCTCCTTTCTAGCCTACCTCCCTTCCTTGAAGATGATCCCTCGCAGGCAACTTGTTGAGAACTCAGTCTGAGAAAATCAGGCCCTCCCTCGCGTGAACCGATACCAACTGGTTACTCTTCGCCCAGGCGTTCCCGAACCAGCGGAGTTGGCTTCTGTTCCCTTTCCCTGCTTTCGCTTTGCGCCTCCAGTCCGCCCGAATGGCCTGTTTCAGTCCCTGTTTGATGTGCCCCTTGACCTCCACATCTGAGAAGGGACGTCTGTCGAATATCAACCTATTTCTGTCCCTCCAAATTGTCTCGCAGATCAGGCCACGAACCACATGAACGACATACCCCCAGCCACGGTGACCTTCTACGTGCAATGGGAGGAATCCCAGAAGTACCCATTTTTCCGTCCACTCCACTCCCGTCCCTCCACACGCTTTCCAATGGTGTTCCCACCAGACCCAGATGCGTTTGGAGGCTGGGCATTCCCACCACAGATGTCTGGTGGATTCGAATGGCCACCTACATCTTGTGCATGCGAGGCTCACCTCTACACCCCTACTCAGCAACCAAACTGCTGAGGGGGAGACCAGCAGGGAGAGCAACCAAAGAATGCTGACCTGCTTGTCGTTCGGGAGATTGGATAGACTCTTCCATAGCCTCTCGAATTCAGCATCTGTGCCCATCAGATCTTCCTCCCATATCGCCTGCCAACGTGTAATGGCCACTTGCGCTGGGGACTTCAACTTTTGCGTTAGCTGCCGATACCCCTGAGCGACCGCGTATTCACCAATACTCAGAGTTGTCTCACCGCCCGGTTCTGCCGACCAACTCCATGCTAACGGGTCCACACATAGCTGGTTGAGTGGAAGTTTTCCAACCCATGTGAGGTCGTGGGCCGAGGGTCTTTTGCCACTCACTTCCAGAACTCTTGCTTGTGCTGGGTTGTTCCAGCTGAATACTGTGTCTTGCTCCACCAGAGTTAGGACGTTCGCAGGGCCTTCGCAGCGCCAGCGTTCGATATGCCTGAAACCGCTGGGAAGAATTTCTCTGACCTTCCACAACACATTTGGTTCTTCTGCTTGGTTCGGGACGTACCAGGTACCTTCCGGGTCTACCCCCTCTGGACCCATCTGCAGCCGCCAATCCTGTGGTATGCCTTGGGTTAGCTTCCTCCAGTTTTCCTCCACCCTCTGTAGACCTCTGAGCGGTTGCTTGATGTCTTCCTGTGACTTCCACCCTCCCAGCAGCTTAGACCACAGATCCAAAATCCGGACTATGCCCCGCTTGACCCGAGCTTGACCAAAGGAGCCTGTGGAGCCATCGACTTTGAAAGGATGCCCATCTTGATCCACTATCTCCGGATTTTCAAACAGCAATTGCTTCAGCACTTCATCCTTCGTGCTCGGGGGGTTTTGCAGGTCCGGTGGGAGACGATTCCAAGCCTTCCTGATCGGTTCCCAAAAGCTGGACTTGAATCTTCTCTTGCGGAAAGACAGGACAAAGAAACAGTCCCAGACATCTTGCGCCCTGCTTAGCCCCCATTCTGCCATCAGAATTCGTTCTGCAATCCCCACCCAATGCTCCCTGGAAGCCAGGGTGGCCAGCTTGGCTACCCAATTACGCAGCTGGGCCTGGTTCCTGCGAGCTGGGTCTAACAGCCCCAAACCTCCTTTGGGGCGCGGGAAGGAGAGGGTATCCATCGCCGCCTTGGATATGAACCCTTCGGTGAGCCGTGCCCGGGGCTTCCAGATAAAACGGCCCACCAGTCTCTTGACTGCCCTTATGATCCCCGTCGCCAGTTCCCTGACAGTTGATACGAACCAGAGGATCGAGAACAAAGCCACATTCGCCACTAGGGCCCGCCCTAGCAGGGACAGGTGCCACGTAATCTCCCTTGAGCCTTGCTGCGATGCGCTGCTGCAGCAACAGGCCCTGTGTCGAGGATTCGAACTGAAGACTGATAAGGACCCCCAAAAATCTCTCCTCCTCCCCCAGTTCCACTCTTCTCATGCCCCACTCTACTCTTAATACAAACTGCGCCGGAAGGAGGTACACTGATTTGCACCAGTTTAATGATGCCTCGGACAGCTCGGAGTACTCCAACATAACGCCTTTCAGCGCCGCCAAGGATGACTCTGTGTTTTCACTCACGGCGAAAAGATCGTCCGCTAATGCCTTCACCCTACAGTCTTCGCCTGTATGCAGACGGAGACCGCGGATGCTCGGGTGTTTACGGATTCTATTCAGCAACACTTCCAGTTGAAGAACGAAGACAAGGGGAGCAAGCGGGCACCCCTGTCTCAGGGATCTCGAGAGCGGGAATGGTTCCGACAGGTGACCGTTGATCATCACCAACGACGTGGAGTATGTATACATTGCGATAATCTAGGCGCAGAACCCTTCACCGAACCCCATCCTCCGCAGCGTGGTGAGGACGAAAGTCCAACCCACTTTGTCGTATGCCTTCTCAAGATCTAGGAGGAGGATTGCCATGTCCAGATTCTCCTTCTGCACGACTTCCAGCGTCTCGATAGCCATGACGATATATTGTTGAAGATCGACCGACCTTGGACAAATGCTCCCTGATCTCTTTCCACTAGCTCCGGTAAGTATCTCGACAGCCTACGGGCCAGTATCTTCGCTAGCATCTTGTATGAGACATTCAGGAGCGATATAGGCCTCCAGTTTCGTACCTCCGATTTGTCACCCTTTTTGAACAACATAGAAATTACTTTGTGAGTCATCCCCTTGCCCAGCTTTCCCCCCACCAGGACCTCGTTATAGAGGTTCACTAGCGCAGGGCCAAACGCATTCCAGTTGGCTGCGTAGAACTCGACTGTGAGCTCGTCCACGCCCGGGGACTTCCCCTTGGCCATTGTCTTGAGCGTCTGCCTCACTTCTTCTACCATGAGTGGTCTATCCAAATCCAGTCTTGCGTTAGGTTGTAGCCTCCCTGTAGTGTCTTCCCACATGTCTGAGTTCCTGGACAAATCGAAGTTTACGCTCTGATGGGGGTATCTGGAGGTCAAGATGTCCATGTAGTACAGCTTGGCATAGTGTAACATGCCTGCATGAGTGCTCGCTGTCGGCGCTGTCCGGACGGGTGTCTCAACTCCACCATTTGTTGCTGCGTGCGTCGAGGCATCAACCGTTGGAAATTTTCCTTTGTTGACCTGTCGCTGGTCTCGATGCCCTTGACCTTCAGGATCTCTGCCCACCTCTTGTGTTTCTCCTCTTGAAGCCTGTCCCACTCGTTCAGCCTCCTCTCCCTCTCTGCGGCCCATACCACTTTCGATATCGGATGGCCCTCCATGCGTTCCTCCGCCTCCTCTACCCTTCTTTTGCAATCCGCTTCCTTCTTGTTCCGTTCTCTTGCGAGGATTCTGGAAATGACGTCCAGAACTCCTGAGGTGATTGCTATCCCTCCCTCCAACCATTGTGCCTTGGTCTCGAAGTGCGCCTATGCTCGGTCCCAACTCTCCATGTGTCTGGACACCCATTCGCCCACCCCCGGTTCTTCCAAGACCTGGTTGTTCAGACGGAAGAAACCCCGCCCCCTGGTTACACTTAGAGCCAGCTTGACATCCGCTATCACAGGTTTGTGGTCCGACAGTGGGTTGCAGACCGTACGGACCGCTGTAACTTGGTTCTGCAGGTGCTCACCTAATAGGAAGTAATCTAACCTCCTTCTTGTGATGCTTTGCCTCTCTGTACAGATGCGAGTACAATGTGTACCCAGGGTCTGTTTGGTTCAATGATGGGAAGGGATCAACTAGTGCCAGCTCTGTGCATAGCTCCAATAGAGCTTGAACGTCCCTCCTGTCTGCTTGTGGTGAGCCCACTCTCAAGGCTTCGTCCAGCGAAAAATTCCAGTCACCGCCCAGGAACAGCCTCTCTGTCTTTGGGATGTGCTGCATTAACCTGGCTAGGAATCTAGTTCTTTCCCCCATCTCGTTCGGAGCGTACACAATCATAAACACCCACTCTTCGTTCGCCACTTCCACCTTCAGCCATGCCCACCTCCCCCATAGGTCCGCCTCTGAATCTATCAACCTGGCCTGTAGGTCTCTGTGCAGCAAAATCGCTACCCCACCTCTCGTCCCCCGGGCAGGGGCCCACACTTGCGGCCCATCCCACCATGCTGTCATATCCTTCAGTTTGTCTTCTCCCAACTTTGTTTCCTGCAGCAGGATGCAATTTGCCCTCCACTCATGAATCCACGACTTCAACCTTCTTCTCTTCTCCCTTCCGTTCGTATCCCCTAGCCCCCTCACATTCTAGGTAATCACTCTAAGCTTGTCCATCATTAGCCTGAGCAGGACCCGCCTTCAGCTGGATGTGGGGGGAAGACTGAGCCTCTGTCAGTTGTTGCCCTTGTTCCTTCTGGACTGTTGTTGGTCCAGGCTCGCCCTTGACGAGCTTGTGTGCAAACTAGATTGCCATTCCTCCGTTAACCTTGTCACCAGGTAGCTGGAGTGGAAGTTCTCTTCCTCCAGGAGCTTTTCATTGACCATCAGCAAGGCCATAGCGGAGATTCCAGGGAGGATTCTGATAAGATCCAGCTCTTGCGAGTTCCTCTCCCGTACCACGTCTGTGTGGAACCAGCGGATTCCTCCCTGTGACAACAAGTTCACAGAATCTGGTGGTATGCGAGTGTCCAGGATCGGGAAGTAAATCTTCCTATACCCCTGTACAGTTTCGCACATGACGCTTACCATTGTGAAATGGGGGATCAGCCGAACTGGTACGTGAGTGTCGTAAAGTCTTCTAGTTGTCTCCAGGATTTTGGCAGGAGTAGGGGAACGATCCACCTCCTCTGATGGGATCAGCAGGAAGCCTTCAGCGTATGTTGTTGTCAGGAAGAAAGCACCCCTATCCGTGTGTGTGCACAGTACCGGGGCCAGGCTCCTCTGAATTGTTTCCATCTGGTTTGTCCCAACTGCGTCGGCTCTCCTGCTCTTGTCGAATGCATGTTTAGGCCTCTCCGCCTGTCTGCGCCCCGAGCCTGTCGAGCTCTCCATCGACGAGGAGGGCCCTTTCTCCTGGTCACCCTCTTTGCACTCGCTCCCCCATCTCACTCTCGATTGTGAAGACAAGGAGGTCTTTGAGAGTTCCTCTTTTAGTCTAGAGAGACTAGACTGTGGAATTACTGGACCTCTTCCCCAACTGCCTCTTCCTCCTCTTCCCGAATGGTAGGGATTGAGTGTGTGGGACCTTGGCGCCTTGCATGGGAACCCTCTCCCCTATTCCTCCAACTGTCCTCCCCTTGGGCATCCCACCGCGACTTGAGACCTCTTTGGCGTCTTCTGGATGGTGTAGCACTCGCCTCCCACCTGGGTACTTCGAAGACCTGTTGTTGCCTTTCGTGCTCTTGGCAGGCTAACTGTCTCTAGTCATATGAGGCTGAAGGGTACCTGGGACGGGGGTGTTCGATGATGTTGTGGCCCAATCTGAGACTTGGCTCCCGACCCGCTTGGGGCTGTTGCTGGTGGTAGGTTATCCCTTCATCCGGCGGCCCTTGGTAATCTAGGCGATCTTGCCAGCTGGCTGGGCCTATGGGGCCTTGCTATCTCCCCTCCATTGGGCCATCCCTCAGTGGGGCGTTTGCCATAGGGCCAAGCCACTCGTCCCTTGGCACCCACGTCGGTGTCTGAGGGTGGCTTGGGCCCCCACCCAGTTCCTCACCCCAGATATGGTCACTTCTCCAGTTCTGAAGTTCACCCACTGCAAATCTCTGGTGCCCACTTGTGCCTGAGCCCCCCTGAATTTGAGTGTACTCTCTTATGTGGGGCCCCGGGATCGACGCATCTGGGCCGCGACGAAAGGAGCTCGAAGCTGCCTACGCTTGCGCCTGTTGTGTCTGTTGAAGTCGACTGTTGTTTTGCCTATGGAGATCTGTTGCATGACTTGCACTTGGTTGAGGAGTGGCCTGTCTCTGTGAGTGGTCCTCTTCTGGGCCATGCCTTCTATTGTCTCTGGAATCACGAACCTGGTTCATGGGGTACTCCCGTTATCTGGCCTTATGACCGCCTTGCCTGTCCCCATTACCTCTCCGACTGTCTTCGCTCTGGCACCGAGGGCAATTATCCTCTGTGTGGTAGTACCACTTGCACCGACGACACCAGTCTGTGTAAGGGGAGACTATGTCCACTCTCAAGCGCTCCCCCTTCGGTGACTCAATCATCAGGTCATCGTCTATACGACCTCTGGCATCCGGCGGCATGTCAAACTTTACGTTCATGAGCTTGGGCCTATCTCTGTCATACTCTGGATTGTGCATCTCTACTACCTCGCCGAACATGCCCCTAACTGCACTCTTCAGATAGTAGTAGGCATCCAGGGGGACTCTCAAAGCCATGATCCAGAATCTGGATTCTGCTTCCTGCAGTCTAGCCTCTTGTAACTCTTGCGAAGATAGTCTTGGTTTGAATAGTACCTGGTATTCTTTCGAACCCAGCTTGATCTTCAGCTCTCTCTCCTGCAGGAGCCATTCCACGATCACCTTTGCTTTAGCTACATAGGATGCAACGTTGGCCCCTTCGAACTTAACTCTGCCCCGTCTCGTGTCCGGGTGGAAGAGTCGTTTTGCTGTCCATCCATCCTCGTAAGCGCGGATCAGATCTTCCTTTACTGATCTGGCCAGGGTGCGTGCTTCCCCCTGAAACACTACTATAACTGACCTCTCTTTAAGCCATTCATCTTTTACCTCGTTCACTAATTCGTTCACCACGAACCGCTTACCCCCTTCATCTTCCACCACTTCGCCCAGATGTAAGTCGTCAGGACAGACCCCTTCGTCGTAACACCTACCGACCGATTCCCTAATCCTCGATTTGTTCTCTTCCATTGTAAGGGGGTTTCGATGTAACGCCCCTGTTGCTTCCGCTGCGCTTGCCATGGCTCGACAAACGACCGACGCTGTTGCCTTCCCTCTGAATTTTCCCCCAGCACTGCGCAAGTGTTTTGGAATGCTGATCCGACACGGAGACTGATTTTGACACCCTACCTCTATCACCCTACCTCGTTGCCACAGTCTCACCTTCCGGTGCCTTCCCCATGCCTCAGGAGACCGCTGAATTGGGACGCTCCCCAGAGCGACAGGATTTGCTTCTGAATTGTCGACATTGAAACTCCTACCAGGTTGCACTTACTCCGTTGAGATATCGGACCTGGTGAGTACCTTTGTATGTGTCGTTGCCACACAACCCCGGGTTACTGCAACAGCGCAACTAACAACAACCCGCTCCTCCAGTTACCGGATCTTCCAATTCTACCCTTACCGGCTATGGGATCTGCCGGCCTAGGTCGAGAGCGAGCACGTGTACTTTCTTCGACCTTGCGGCCTAGTGGATTTGCAGTTGTCCGCGCTGGCAGGTAAGCATAATTTTGACAGGTGAAAATCCCGAATGACCTCCCTATCTGTCCCGATCTGTCAACTTCACCAATTACCCTTGAGACGCTTGGCAACTGTTCGCTTCTTGGATCGAACCGCGGTTGTTACCCCGCACCTACTCCGTTCGTCTTGCCGCCGTTCATCCACTAACCCGCTCTGCCTAGCAATTTCCGACATTAACATCAACCTAATCCCCGCCGGGATTAACTTGGCACCTAGTCTGTAACCGGTTGCCGTTGGTGTTTCGGTCCGACCACTCTCCACACCCTCTCTACCGGTGTACCCTTACGGTCGTTCGTGGTTAACTCCGGCTGTAATCGAAATCGACTTAAGATTTGCCACCCTTATCTTATGACCGCCATAGATTCAGAGCGTAGATGAAGCCGAAGTTCCCGTATAACCTCTCCTTCTCACTAATCCAAACCCTTCTCCTCTACACCTGGTAATTGTCACTCTCTTTCTGGATTGGAAACGAGGCCGGCAGCGTTGCCCACAGATTTTACCTCGCGCGTGACCTCCGCGGGTAAAAAACTGCAGCAGTCTGCTTGGTGAATCCCAACGCTCTCCTCAGACCAATTCTTACCCACAATTTTTCCCCGCGCGTCATTTTCACGCGGGTAATAAATTGCAGCGATTCTTGCCCAACATACGCCCTCCGCGGTGCCCGCCGAACGTAGCCGAGTCCGGCCTATCCTGTTGACAGGTCCTAGCTAAGCCCGCCGTAGAGAAGGAGACGAAGGCGAGCAACAAGAGGAGGGCCGAATCCCACCTCTACTAGCGAAAGCACCCTGATTCCCCTTTTGGAGAGACTGAGGTAACGGGAGGATGGCATTGAGCAAACGACCCTAGTGACACACCGTACTATCATGCCAAGCGGCCCCCTTCGTTTTTACCACGGGTAACCCTACATCAATTTTACCCACTCTTGGTTACACCGTATGAAAAAACTCGACTTTAACTCCCGACGCATTTCCGGACCGATTGACAGAACCAGACCACTGTTCTTCTTCGTTCCTCTGTGGATACCACACAACCTTCCGATGTTGAAGCATGCCTTGAGAAACAAAAGCGACCAAGCTCCACCACTAGGGCTATGGACTACCCGGATACCACGGCGGCAAAGCGGGCAAAACCCTACACCCGATGAGGGCGCGTGCTCCGTGATTCCCGACCTCCGTCGCGATGGCGGAGGTGTCGACCAGGTAGCGTCGCTGGCGCTAGCCGCCCGCGACGACGGAGTTTCCGAAGCACTAAACTACACCGCCCGGTAACGCCGCTCCCAGCCCTTCTCGCATTTCCTCAGGCATTTTTTTTTTTCCTGCATAGGCTTCAAGTACTACAACTTTCGTGTAGACGGCGAGGGCATCACTGCACCCAAAAAAAGGGAACATTTTTTTTTGTTTTGTTTTGTTTTGTTTTGTTTTCCCTTATCTTGTAGAGGTTGGAATGTCCAAGGTCCGTCAGCGAGGGGCAACCTTCACCATGAAACCATCGGCCCTGAACTGGTGCCCATGAAGAGTCGCCGTGGGAGCAGGAAGACCACCAAAGAAAACGGCTCTGTGGGTTCCAATTTCTCTTTTTTGGCCCGCCAGGGTCGCTGACAGTACTTTTTCGCCACTACATAGTGGTGGGATCAGACCCTACGACCCTGCCATGAACCGCATATGGGCCTCGCTGCACTACCCACGAAATGTGCAAAATGAGAATGAATCTTCCCGTAGAACATGGAAACAAACATACATCTCCATATTTTTTCTCTTTAAATTTCTGCATGTGGTGAGTAGTGGAGTGAGGCCCTATCTCGGCAACTACGGTCACATTAGCTCCAGGGGCGTGGTCCCACTAGCAAAGGCGATCTGATCGAATGCCTGAATCTGAACGAGATTAAGGAGATGTGCAGGAAATCGAGATTGAACTGCTTTTCTGCATCTCAGCATAAAACACATCCAGATTCAGGATCTCGACCCTATCCTTTTTGCTAGTGGAACCTCGGCGCAGTTGTCAACTGAGATAAATATACCAAAGTGCTTCGTGACATGAGACCCATGTCACGATACAGAGAATTGTTTTTTTTTTTTTTTTTTTTGGTAACTACGCTATATTCTTCTCTCAAATCTTTCATCATCTTTCAAATTATTCTTTCAATTCACCTTCATTACCTACCTACCTACCTACCACTACTCCTAAGGGTTTTTTAAGACAACGGACCCCTGCGAACATAGCTTGTTGTCTCCCTCCAGGCATCAGAGGGGGTGGATGTTGCCCTCCCCCTCCCCCCCCCTCCCCCATGGTGGTCAAGAATGGGGTGGGGCCGCCAGTGGGGGTCTGGCTAACGCACAGGCCGAGCATTTTGGCAGGTAGCAGCACCTCCCTTTTCATCGTCCCCCACCCCCAACCGAATAACAGCAGTGTCCAAGGCCAACACATGGCCCCTGCGCAAGGAAAAAGAAAAATAAATTAATAAAAATACCATACAGCCGCCACATTCATTCCAGGGAAGGTAAAGAATTACAATGAATGTAGCTGACCACCGCCACATTCATTACGGAGTGGCTAGGATAATGTATCCGGTCGCATTTACAGAGACATTCATCAACAAGAGAAACTGCAATGAGCGCGTGTGACGACATTTGCGATCGTCATCTCTCACAAACCACTGGCGAAATTAACCCCCCACCACCACCAAAAAAAAAAAGACGTCCTATAAAAAATATAAACACGCAATACCGTCAAATGGCCTCTTTTTCTTTTTTCTATCCGGGGCGAGGTCCCACTCCGTAGCCAAGAGGGATAGATTTGGTGCCTGCATCTGGACATAATTGAGGAGACGTGCAGAAATCCACAATTGATCTGCTTTTCTGCATCTCTAGGCAAAACACCTCTAGACTCCTCAGCCGCTTAACTCAATCCTCTTTTTTGCTAATGGGACCTGCCGCTGCCCCCCCTCATGACGCCAATTGGTACCCCTCCACTCGGAAATTGTACCCCTCCAGTCTCCGAGTGGGCGTAGCAAAGAAAGTTTTTTTTTTTTTGTTTCTCACTGATCAGAACACATGAAACGGTTTTCACCTTTTAGCAGTAGCGGATTCAGTACCCACGGTTCGATCCCTAGACCTCACCTTACCCATGTACAGTATCTGTGTAGACCCCGGGAATTGAACCTGTGACCTGTGTATTCGTAGGCAGTTGGTAGGCCTGTCGTAGGTCCATAGGCAGCAGGGGTTCGATCTGTAGRTCTATAGCGTAGGAGTCTTAGYGAGTTCCGGAAGCTTAGCTGTAGACCTTCTAGAAGGTAGGCAAGTGGGCAAGTGGTCAAGGGGTGAGGCAAGTGGTGGACTAAACCGCAGTGCAACCGCARTACAACGTCSGTAGGATAGCGSTGAGTCCACAGTCAGTCRGCGGAAGGTCCAGTCRGTCCCAGTCCGGTCCAGCAAGTACCACAGGGGGACTGTGAGCACCAAGGGCCGATGGCAAAGGGCAGACCAACGAGTTTCTGAAGTATAAATCAAGAGGCAGCGCCCAGCCATTTATTTATTCCTGTGTGAGCCATGCGGAAGCGCTGCCACAGCGACTTGTGCAAGGAGGTCTGCAGATGAGCCCGGAGGACGCAGTGGGCAAGAGAGAGGGAGTTAGCATAGCGATAGGTTAGATGCTGCGACAACTGCCATAGCCGTAGTTAGTAGCGAGTGTGAGTGTGTGCTCAAGTGTTAAGAGTGATGCGTGTGGGATATCCAGGGTGATCCCGTGTATGTGAACAGTGAGATGTTTGAGCGCTGAAGTCGCCATAGCTAATTGAGAGTGAACTCGTATCTGAAAGCCATATCTCCGAGTTTTTGAGTGGGCGCATGTCGCCAGTATGCTGCGTTGCTGTTTACAAGCACGAAAAGTGTGTTTGAGAACGAGTCTGATTGCACACATACTACACTTAGGCCTGGACCCCACAGGAATTCCTTTGGAAAAGACATATCCGCAGAATGGCCGCAGAATGGCCGTCGGAAGAGTCTTGGCAAGTTTGGAAAGCCCTCTGCAGGACCCCACAGCGGAGGCCGTTTTGCGGCAAAATGCGGATTGAACTTTCCGCAATAGGAAATGTGCCCGAGGTGCCATCCCGAAATGGAAAGTGGTGATCCGTCCGAGTGACCGCCCTTGGAGCCCAGGAACCACCAACGTCCGTTGGAGGGCGACTTTGGGTGGCAGTTGACGGTGTGGTGCGACACATAGACAGTGTAGGCCGGTGCCATCGTGCCGCTGCATGAAAACGACGGCAAGCTGACGACCACGACACTGCGTGGCGATGGAGCTTGCGGAAGGCGTGCATGACCGGAGGCGAAGGGCACCAAACGCGCACGCGCACGAGGAGCTCGTCGGGGGTGAGATCACTTTGTCAACGTCGGCTGCATGACGACGGCAACGGCCATGCAAAAACCCCACGGCCATGCAAAAACCCCACCTTTCGAATTCGACTTCGAAAGGGCGGGCAATGGCCCCCGGGTTGTTCACCCATCTGTGCGGGACCTCCGAAGGCGGGCCCTGTACCGTGCAATACCCTCGAAGCCATGCCGTAGTGTTCCAGGACCCAAAGAAAAGGCCGCCCGGATATCTTCTACTCCCGCCTGAGCTGGAGACCTTGGAAACCTTCGCGATGCACCACCCCCAACGTTTGAGAGTCGGCACAAAATTGCGGCGGAAATCCCTCCCGCGGCACTTTTCCATGCCACAGACCATGTGGAAACGGTTATTGCGGCGGAAATCCCTCCCGCTGCAATTTTCCATGCCGCAGACCATGTGGAAACAGTCTCGGAAGCTTTTCCACGGCACATTCCGCAGCTTGTGGGGCCCCGCGGAATGATTCCACGGAGTAAACCAAACCTACCTTTCCACGACCACCTACCTTTCCACGACCTTTCCGGGGGCATGTGGGGTCCCGGAAACAATTCCGCAGCAAAAGTTTTCCTTGCGGCATTCCTGTGGGGTCCAGGCCTTACTACACTTTTTTTTTTCTCTTTCTTAATTTTATTTAAATCGTCATATAGCACACAAACGCAATTTTCAGCAAAAGGCCGAGAAAGGCCGAGAAAGGTATGAACGTGTGATCGTCATATAGCACACAAACCCAATTTTCAGCAAGCGGGGGCCCGAGGCCTCATGATGTACCCGGGCTGTTTTTATTTATGACCGTGGATCATGGAGATTTTGGAGATCGACAGCCGAGAATGACGAACCAAGACAGGTGGGAATCTTCCGCGTGCAGAAAGCAAAAGGACGTAGAAACTCAACAAAAAATAGAAAAAAAGAGAGGACGTAGAAATCGAGCCGACGAGAAATACAGCTAGATCAGTCGAGGTGAGAGCGTACTACAAAAAAACAGGACGTAGCACAATCTATCTTAAATAATGTGGCTGATCGTAATTCCGTGCCTATGTGGATGTATTTGACCGCAATTACTTCCAGAAAGAAGTGAAAAAGACTAGTGACAGTAGGCCCTGAGACGACGGAGGCAAGCATCAGAAACAATTGAACGGTCACGCGCTGTCGAATGGTGAGAAGAACGTCCAATTTAGACCAAGAAATGGATTTTTTTAACTATTTTTTTAAATCGGTAGAACAGATACAAAAAAAAAAAGGCAGCCAGCGATAGCACCACCAATGAATGTTCTGATAATAACCAAACAAATGCACATCTCAAAAAAAAAAAAAAAAAAAAAAAACACTACGTAACCAGAGACGTAAATGAGAGGCGCGCCAATTCAACAACACACTCAATCGAACGGTCGAGAGATGCTAAACGGTGAGAAGCAAAAAGAGAAAAAAAAAGACAAGAAAAGAACGCCCCAAAAAAAGAAAA
This sequence comes from Chara braunii, assembly GCA_003427395.1. Classification (NCBI taxonomy): domain Eukaryota; kingdom Viridiplantae; phylum Streptophyta; class Charophyceae; order Charales; family Characeae; genus Chara; species Chara braunii. The sequence goes on from BFEA01000101.1 coordinate 3,292,543, forward strand.
GAAGGGCAAAAAAAATAAAAAATAAAAAATGGTTAGACGAAAGTCGACTCCCGTCTAGATCCTCTCTCTCCTTCGGTCATCGCCATCCGCATTGCAATCCCACGGCTCTCAAGGGACATTGCATGACATACACCATTCCAATCAATTGCTGCCATTTGGAGCTGGCAGGACACTCAAGACTCTTTATCTACGCTTTCCGCAAGAGAAGAAGGAGACCCACCTCTGTTCATTCCAATAGATAGAAAGGGAAAAAAAAAAAAAAAAAAAAAAACTAGCTCCGAAGATAAGAGTATTGCAACACTGCAAAGCAGGTCCATATCACGACCACCTCTCCCTTTCTCTCTCCCCGCTTCGATTGATCTATGTCCGTTCTTTTTTTTCTATCTTTTTTTTTTAGGCGGCGGCCTTTGAGATACCGGTCCCACGTAATTCAGAATTACTGTATGTCATCTGTAATAAATATTTGATTTTGGAGTTAAAAAAAAAAAAAAAGTCATCTCGTACTTCTGATTCATGTAGTTCTATCTCGATTCGAACGCAGGTCTGTATTTTTGCCAACAGCTCATGCATGGGTGGTGTACCAACAGGGTTAGGCGAGCGTTGGTCATATCCATCTCTTCCTTTCTCCTCCTCCCTTCGACTTCGATCGTCCCTTTCTCTCTCTTATCTCATAATTCTAATTCATTAAAAAAATAGTTCCATGTGTGGTGTCCCCAAAAAAAAAAAAAAAAAAAAGAAGAATAACAGTAACTCCATTTAAACAAGGAAAAAAAAAAAAAAAAAAGCCCCGCGATGGCCTTGATGATATCATCGTCGGACTGACCTGTCCCAGGTAAGTAAAGATTTTATTTTTTTATTTTTTTATTTTTTTTTGGGAGTAAGTAAAGAATTTGATTCTAGTTGCATCTGGATCCGAACTCAGGTCTGAAGCCAGGAGTTGACCCCTGACGAAGACCAGCTGGCGACTGGACGAAACGCGGCGTCGGGTCGCGCCGCCATTCGTCCTTGTACTTCACTCTTGTCATTTTGAACGACGCGTCCTGTGCTCGGGTTTTTATCTGCTTCGTCTTGTTTCTATTTTCTCCCCCATGGCTCCTTCTTCCTTGTCCTTTATTGTATGGCTAATGCGTTTGCATGATGTCATATCCAAACACTTATGTGCATCTCTTCCTTTCTCCTCCCTTCGGCTTCAATCGTCCCTACCTAGTTCTCTCTCTTGTTTCGATCGAATCAGCACTGGCTATCGTGCACGAAGCATGTCCCACGCGTTTCTTATGGATGGAGAAAAAATGACCACGACACTCCTCCCGCCATCTGGCAGACGATCCGCTCTTGTAGAGGAAACAAAAAACAATCCTCCAAACCCAAGGGGAAAAAAAACAGAAAAAAAAGAAAAAAGAAAAAAACAAGAAGACGTAGAAAAAGGCAGCAATTCTTAATCCACTGGTGTATAACTGCGTTGCCTCCAAATCACGATGCATGAGCATTTTTTCCTTCTTTCCTTTTTTGAATGTTTGTTTTTGTTTCCGCGTCATCCTTGAGCTGAGAGGCGATGCAAATCTTCTCTGTATCGGCTGGCTCATACCACCCCCTCTAGTAGAGGTCTCTGATTTTTTATGTCCCTCTCCCCCCCCCCCCCCCCCCCCCCAAAAAAAAAAAAAAAAAAAAAAAAAAAAAAATCCCTGTATCGCTCCCATTTTGACGGATGGCCCTAAGGACCATTTTTTCTTCTTTACATGACCTGCATGGGCGTTAGTGCAATGCTCATGGCAATATATAGGGCTCGTAAATTGCACCGCACTAGCCAGGAATAATGCTCATGCTTGGAACTCAAGATAGAGACATCTTTTTTTTCCTTTTTCTTTTCTTTTTGGTGGTGGGGGGGGGCGGGGGCGCGCACGAGATGAGGCAAAAGGGGGCCCAGGGGAAGAGGGAAAAGGGGGCGCAGGGGAAGAGGGAGAAGGGTGGGGAGGGGGGCGGACGTACCTCGTGCTGAGCGCAGCGAGTGTCGACGAGATCCCAACAACAACCAGGTATCGGGATCCGAACCGCTATATAAGAGAATCACAGCCGGATGCATGAAAACATGAAGACAGAATCACACAGCAAGCAACCCAACCCAGCGAGCGATATCAAGAGAGAGAGAGAGAGAGAGAGAGAGAGAGAATCACACAGCAAGCAAGAGAGAGAGAGAGAGAGAGAGAGAGAGAGAGAGAGAGAGAGAGAGAATCACACAGCAAGCAAGAGAGAGAGAGAGAGAGAGAGAGAGAGAGAGAGAGAGAGAGATTTTCTCTTGCCTGTTGCTTGGTGTCTCAAAGCATTTGAAAAGGATATGTAAGCATTGTTGGCCTGTGCAGGGTAGTGCGTTGTCCCGTCAGCAGCCACGAGAGGAGGGAAGGGACTGCCGCTGGCAAACACCACCTTCCCCTTGCTCCATTCGAAAGCGTCCTTGTACGTGCACTCCGATTTGGACGTCGGGTTAGACAGCGGGAATATTACTGGCCTGTCATTTATCTCGGTCATTAGCTCCACCACCTCCTTGGTAAAAGCCCCGGCTGAGGTCGACACGCCAATCAACACCGTGGGTCGGATTGCCCTGACGGCTTCCACGAGGGAGGGCTGGTATGGGATGTCGTGCGCGAACGGGATCTTGTGGTGCTGCAGCTCCGCCAGTCGCGACTTGCAGACCAGCCCCTTGGAGTCCATGAAGAAGCACGCTTTACGCGCTTCTTCGATCGGGATCCCGTTCCGTTTCGCGATGGCCATAGCAATGAGCTCGGCGATGCCAGTCCCCGCCTCTCCCGCGCCGTGGAAGAGCACTCGCTGCTGCGCGCCGAGCGGCTGCTTGGTCACCCTCAGCGCTGACAGAATTCCCGCCAGCGTGATGCAAGCCGTGCCCTGGATATCATCGTTGAAGCAGCACTGCACGTCCCGGTACTTAACCAAATGCTTGAAGGCCGTGGTGTTGCCAAAGTCTTCAAACTGGAAGAGCACGTGAGAGGGGAGGGCGCGCACAGCAGCCATGAGTTCATCAATAAGCTCATCATACTCGGGCCCACGGAGGCGCCTCTGCCTCAACCCCTTGTACTCCGGGTCATCCAGCAGCGACTGGTTGTTAGTACCCACATCGACGCCCATGGGCAGACACACTTGCGGATCTACCCCTGCAATCACCGTGTAGAGCAAGATCTTGCCCTCGCTGATGCCCATCCCGTTGTAGCCGAGATCGCCCAGCCCTAGGATCCTCTCTCCATCTGTGGCCACGATCACCCTGATATCCTTCTCCGGCCAAGCCTTGAGCTTGTCCAGAATCTTACCCTTGTCCGCCGGGGTGATGATGATGCCATGTGTCTTGATTGGCAATTTGCTATATTTTTGACATGCCTCTCCCACCGTCGGGGTGTACACGTGCGGCAACAGCTCCTCTGTGTGCGTCATCAAAAGTCGGAAGAACAGGTTCTCGTCCTTCTCACGAAGATCGCGCAAGAAGAGGTATCTATCGAGATCGGTCTTCTGCTGACGAATGGACTCCATGGCCGCCTGCTCAGCAACAGGCTGCAATGACCTGTCCACCACCATAGCCGCATCCGCAGCAGCGACGCCGGCCGCCATAGCTGACAAGGAAGTTGGCGGACGCGATGGCCGGGATCTCTGCTGGCGGCGGCGGTGGTGTCGAATCTGACGGCTAACAGTTCGCGGCGGCCGCAAGAATCAAACGTCAAGTCAGAACTGCTCTTCGGCTGGCTCTCGATCTGGCGCAAGAATTAAACTTTGTGCCAATCTTTTTGGGATGCTAATGAAAGCAGCAATTTCAGAAAAGCAGGGCAAACTAGATGATCACGATGAGGACCCGTTGGTCGTTCCTTTTTATTAAGTATTTTTCCGCTTAAAACATTGAGCGGGAAATTCAATGTGGAAGAGAAAGAACTCTATTTCTCTTTAATTGCATGCATGCGTCTACGTCGTCCAAATCGCCGTAGCTGCCTGTCTTTAATTGCATGGTACGTAGTTGCCGGACAATCGAGTGTGGCTGGCTGGCTGGCTGGCTGGCTGTTGGACTCGCTCCCTGTACGTTCAGACCGCAAAATCACTCGTTAGGGGCGTCAATGCCACCCCGCTGTACCCGCCCCCCCCCCACAACAGGAGGAGAAAAAAGTAGGACAACAGAATATGATCACACAGGCGAGAGACGAGAGGAGGGTCTATATTCCACCCTGAAGCCCAAAACTGCAGGACGTCAACGTTTTTTTTCTGATCCCCCAACACATATGCAAATCGACGAATCCCAAATTTCAGACGTTTAAACCAATCTTCGTTGCTACTACCTTGGTAGTGGAACCTCGCCGCTGTTCTCTCTCAAGCTTTGCTTGTCAGGGAGGATGTCCAACGTAAGACCAGGGCAGAGGTCCCCACTAGCAAAGAGGATTTGATTAATGTCCTGAATCTGGACGTGTTTTAAGGTGAGATGCAGAAACGCAGTTCGATCTCGATTTTCTGCACCTCTCTCTACAAACGAGTCCAGATTCAGGCATTCAATCCAATCCTCTGCTCGTGGGACCTCGCCCCAGGTGCTTCTAGTTTACAACACACCTTTACGTGAGACAAGCTCTGCGGGCTCTGGGCCCCGTGCACATGCAGATCGGGCGTCACAGCTGGCTGTATTTACACGATATAAACGGGCAGATGCAGACCGTCCATCCTTGATCCAGGCAAACCCCAAACCGTTGGCCTTCTTTTTCCTGTGTTTTCTTTTTTTGTTCTTTTTTTTGCCTTTATTTTCGGCCATACCCACGTTCTTCAGTTTCAAATTCGCTGTTTCGTGCACATGCACATGTACGTCTAGCAATTTCAATTCTTTCTTTTTTTTCGGGGGGGGGAGCAATTTCAAAAAAAATAAAAAAATAAAAATAAAAATAAAAATAAATAAATCCATGAGCAGAGTCCGTCTCCCAACCCTGACTCTGTCTCTTATACACATCTAGATGTGTATAAGAGACAGATCTAGAGGTGTTGAGCAGGGCCTAGATAGAGGAGCGTGAGGCAAGCTGGAGTCAGGATGTAGCATTGAGTGCCATGCGGTCCGGGTTCAGGGATTTTGTGCACGAAATCGTCACCCACATTGGGGGCGAAGTCAAACAGTTGAGGGACAATGTAGGGAAGTTTTGTGAGTGCGCCATTCAGGGTGCCAAAGCTGCAGCCGCTGTAGAAGGAGAGGCCAGACCCCGTAAGGACCCAGTGAAACTTAAGTTCCCAGACGTGTACGGGGGAAAGAAGGACGAGAACTTTGACAACTGGGAGGCCAGTGTCAATAGTCACATTTATTTACAGCATATCCTGATGGAGGAGCAAGTCCTCGTGGCCTTCCAGGCCCTGAAGGACGAAGCGGCTAGCTTCGCCAGGTCTCTCGCGCGTACAGCAGGTTGTGAAAACAACCTGGTTGCGTATTCCAAAGTCACTCCTCTTTCCCAATTCCTCAAGCTCCTCAAGGAGCGGTTCGCTAACCCAACGCGAGGCATTAGAGTCTCTGATAAGCTCCAAACGATCCACTCTCGGCAGTGGAGGAGTGCTAAGGCACTCAAGGGTACTATGGACGACTTGGTAGTTGTCCTAGACCACGGGGTCACTGAGCCCCAGCTGGTCCAGTTGTTTTATCGTGCCATTCCAGAGGCTCTACGCGGGCATTTCTTTGACAAATCTCAGCAGGCCGGCATGACTTACGATGCATTGAGTAGGGAAGTCGTCCTGTATGAGTCAAAGTCTATGCCAGTTACCACTTTCTGGCATAAGGACTTGGAGAAGGGGAAAAAGTGGAAAGATCGTACCATCTCGGGCCAAGTCAAGGCCAAGGATCACTTGATCCTAACATTAGAGGAGGGTGGTACAGAAGAAATCCCATTTGATCAGATTGAGTGGGGCCTAGGGGAGGAGTACAGTAGTGTAGGGCAGGGGAGGTCTTACGCTGCTGTCGCGGCTGGAGGGAGGCCGCATGGTAGAGGAGGAGGCCAGGGCCAAAGGGGCCAGGCCACGGGAGGCCGAGGACCGGGGGCGCAGGGGGTTGGCGGCCAAGGAAACCGCCAAGCGGGAGGTAGGGGTCAAGGTCCCCCGTCAAATCGCCAAGGTTCATTCCGGTCCCCACAGCGAGGAGGTGGAAGGGCACCTCAAGGTGGATGGCACCCAGTCTTGCCACAAGGCAGGCCCTGGGAAGATTTGGGCTTGGACCAGCGCGTATGGCAAGAACGCGTGGACCGGGGTCAGTGCATATTCTGTGGTGACCCGGCCCACGTTATCAAATTTTGTCCAAAGTATAGACAGGCCCGTTGGGCTGCTCAGTCGTCAAAAGGCAGCCGCCAGTAGGGGTCGCAACTGCCCCTACTTCCAGGCCATGTGGAGAAGTGAGCGTGCGCGAACAGGACACTCCCAACCCACATGAGCCTATGGCAGAGGTTGCAGGCCCGTGCCTAGATAGCTTTCCAGAGACTGCTTGTGTTAGCGTCTCTTTAGGCACGTCCCTCACAGGTGTGGCAGAAGAGTTAAAGAAGACGATGCATGCCTGGGCCAAAATGAAAAAGGAGAGCAAGGGACAGCTGATTTTGGTAGATGTAGAGGTGTTCAGAAGTAGAGTAGGGGCCCTTATAGACTCAGGGGCTACTCGTAGTTATATCAGCCGTAGGGCACTGAAGAAGTTGAGGCTGGGACTAAAAGTCCAGAAGTTAGTAGACCCCATAGTTAGTGTCCTCGCAGACAACCGCACGATGCGAGTTGAGGACTACGTAGAGGGAGTCCAGGCGTACTTTTGCCTAGAGAAGGATGGGAAGGTGGAGAAAGTTCTCCATTCCCTGACTCTCCTCGTACAAGATGACCTTCCTTTTGATATAGTGTTGGGAATGGATTGGGGAGAGGCAGAAGGGGCCACACTTCATTTGAGAGAGCATGAGTGTAGGTTCCCTAGTCCGGCGGGCGAAGTTAAGACTGACCGCTTGTTCCACGTGTCGGGTGTAGACAACACCTTGCCACATTGCTGTCTCAGTGCTCCCGCGTTCGCGCGATTAGTAAAAAAGGAGCAGTTAGAAGACCAGGTCTTTGTAGTTTATGTTAGACCTGTCACTGAGGGCCAGGAAAAGGATAGTTCCACAGATCCAACAATTGCCAAGCTGCTGGAAGAGTTTCAGGATTTGACCGAGTCACCGACAGGAGTAGTGCCGCGACCCATCCAGCATAGGATAGAGATAGAGCCTGGCAGTAGAACTCCTAAGGGTGCAGTCTACAGGATGTCCCCTAGAGAGTTAGAGGAGCTTCGCAAGCAATTAGACAAACTCCTTGAGAAGGGTTGGATCACGCCCAGTTCGTCTCCTTTCGGAGCACCAGTTTTGTTTGTCCCCAAGAAGGAAGGAGAACTTCGTATGTGTATAGACTATAGGGGTTTGAACGCGATCACAGTAAAGAACGTTGAGCCACTGCCCTGGATAGACGATCTTTTAGATCGGGTGCAGGGTCGTAAGTATTTCTCTAAGATAGACTTAAAGTCCGGATACCATCAGATAAAGGTTATTCCTGATAATCAGTACAAGACTGCGTTCCGGACTAGATATGGGCATTATGAGTTTATAGTGATGCCCTTTGGACTAACCAACGCGCCAACTACTTTTCAGCGTTGTATGAATGGCCTGTTTAGACCATGGTTAGATAAATTCGTAGTAGTCCACTTACATGATATCCTAGTCTTTAGTAAGACCCTCCATTAGATGATATCCTAGTCCTTAGTAAGACCCTCCAGGAGCACCAGGGTCATCTGAGGCAGGTCTTGGAGAAGCTTAGAGAGGCCAACTTCAAGATCAACGCGAAGAAGTGCGAGTGGGCCAAGACGCAAGTCTTATACTTGGGCCACGTGTTGGACGAAGATGGCATTAAGCCAGAGGACAGCAAGATCGCGGCGATCAGAGATTGGCCGATGCCCCGCACATTGACAGAGTTGCGGTCGTTCCTAGGCCTAGCTACCTACTATAGGAAGTTCGTGAGGAACTTCTCCACTATCGCCGCTCCCTTGCGCCGATTGCTGAAAAAAGAGGCAATCTGGCAATGGGACAAAGACTGTACGTCTGCGCTCAAGAAGTTAAAGCGCGCGTTAATAGAATATCCTGTCCTCAAAGTAGCAGATTGGTCCTTGCCATTTGTCGTTACCACGGACGCAAGTCAGTATGGGATAGGCGCCGTGTTGCAGCCAGACGACGACAATGGCTATAGACCCGTAAAGTTCATATCAGTGAGGATGCCCTGTGAGAAGGTCGCTACCTCCACGTACGAGAGAGAACTCTACGCTCTCAGGCAGGCTTTAGATCATTGGAAGCACTACCTGCTCGAGAGGCACTTCAAAGTATATTCGGACCACGAAACGCTTAGATGGTTAAAGACTCAGGCCAAGATGACACCTAAGTTGACTAGGTGGGCCGCAAAGATAGACCAATTCGACTTTGAGCTCAAGCCAGTGAAGGGCAAGTACAACGTAGTTGCGGATGCTCTGAGTAGCAGATTAGACTACTTTGGAGCTGCAGTACACTATCTGGATATAGGGAGAGACCTGCAGGAGAAAGTGAGGCAAGCATATGCGCAGGACCCTATCTATAGCGACCTCCTAAAGAGAGTTAGAGAGGCCCCAAAGACTGAACCAGATTACCGCACTACAGACGGGTTGTTGTTTGAGAAGACTAGTGTGTTTGATCGCCTGTGCGTTCCCAACAACGAAGAGATCCGCAGTTTGATTTTAGGGGAATGCCACGATACTGAAGGGCATTTCGGTTGGCAAAAGACATTAGCCAACCTGATGCGTGCGTATACCTGGCCAGGGATGAAGAATGACTGCATAGAGTATGTCCGCAGTTGTAAAGTGTGCCAGAGGAATAAGTCTACTACACGCGCGCCCCTAGGTCTTCTCAGACCCTTGCCTATTCCGGATCAGCCGGGGGACTCAGTGTCCATAGACTTCATGGACACCCAAGTCAAGAGTAGACATGGTAAGAGCCAAGTCATGGTCATAGTTGACCGATTTAGTAAGTATGCAGTTTTTGTTCCTTTGCCTGCAGAGGCCCGTACGGACGTAGTGATACAGAAGTTCTTTGACTTTTGGGTTAGTGAGAATGGAATCCCATTGTCAATAGTTAGTGATAGAGATAGTCGTTTCACCAGCCAGAACTGGCAAGAACTCATGAGAGTCTACGGATCTAAGTTATTAATGTCGTCCGGCCGTCACCCAGAGACTAACGGTCAGACAGAACAGATGAACAAGATCCTACAACAAGTTCTGCGCATGTATATTAGACCAGATCAGATCAACTGGGATGAGATGTTGCCCAAGGTCACTAGTGTGTACAACAACAGCGTGCATCTATCCACTTGCCGCACTCCCAATGAGTTGCACAAGTCCTTTAGACCGCGCAGACCGTTCGAAGGACTGAACCGGGATCAGACTCACAGATTACCGCCCGGTACCAGGAAGTTTGCGATACAACACGAAAAGGAGTTAGCCACTGTTGTTGAGAACCTTCGGAAGGCCCAGCACAGAATGATAGAACAGGCTAACAAGCACCGACGCCCATCGCAGTTTCAAGAAGGCGACATAGTCTTGGTCAAAGCAAAAGAGTTTGCACCGGAAGAAAACATCTCGCAGAAGTTACTGCCTGCATAGAGAGGACCGTGGCCAGTTCTAGAAGTCAAGGGCGGAGAGGATGGACCATCCTACAACATTGAGATTCCAGCACACCTCCACACATACCCTATGTTCCATGCTCCAAAGCTGCCGCCGTGTGTCACTAGTCAACAATTCCCTTCCAAGAGATCCATGATCCCACCGGATATGGATGGGAGCTATGACATAGACGGCATTGTAGAAGAGGATGTGTTTAGGACAGGAGGTAGAGGTCCTCCCCAGAAACAGTATAAAGTTCGTGTTGCCTATCAGGAACCCGAAGACAACCGCTGGTTCACGAAAGCAGAACTTCTAGAGACTACTCCCGACATAGTCAGAGCCTATGAGCGTGACAAGAAAGGTAAAGGTCCCGCCTTGGACTGAAATTTTCTCGGAGGACCTCGAATTTAGGACAGCAGGAGTGAAACGGTTTTCACCTTTTAGCAGTAGCGGATGCAGTACCCAAGGTTCGATCTCTAGACCTCACCTTACCCATGTACAGTATCTGTGTAGATACCCGGGAATTGAACCTGTGACCTGTGTATTCGTAGGCAGTTGGTAGGCCTGTCGTAGGTCCATAGGCAGCAGGGGTTCCATCTGTAGGTCTATAGCGTAGGAGTCTTAGTGAGTTCAGGAAGCTTAGCTGTAGACCTTCTAGAAGGTAGGCAAGTGGGCAAGTGGTCAAGGGGTGAGGCAAGTGGTGGACTAAACCGCAGTGCAACCGCAAT